>CM021109.1:272568680-272628680 GCA_007115665.2 Sequoiadendron giganteum | reverse complement strand
TAATATTGTGAATTTGGAACCATCATCATGTTGTTATGAAAGTATTGTTTATCTTTTTATTTAATGAACTGAATGTATTGGAATAGTCATGTATGATAAGAAATCTAGAATGGTATTTGTAAATTATGTTAAAAGGAATTCCTACTTTGAGTTTAATTTCATTTCTTGTATTGAGGTATGGTGTTAGTGAATCGTCTCCCAGAGGATTAGAAAATGTCATTTTTTGAGATAAAACATTGCTTATTTATTATGAAGGTGCCTTGTCTTGATTTTAATGTCGAAACGTGAGCCATGCATGCTAAATGTTCTTGTGATGTTAAGTTGGATCACTCTGATTTCCTTGGCATAGAGAAACGTTTGTTCATATAGAAACTTGCCATGCCTGTTTTGCAGTGTTACTGAATTCTCTATTTATATCTTGATGTGATTTTGACACTTTTTGGATCTTTGAGGATGATGTTCCCTCTTGCATGCATGTTGGCTTTATAGTCTTGTTATTTTGAGAAGTTGTACCATAGGAGGAGTGGCTTCTGTTAGGGGCTGAACTCGGAAGTGGTTGCATGGGTAACCTCTCAGAAGTGTTTAATACAGTGATAAACTTAATAATTTTTAGGGTTTTGGGTAGACAACTTTAACCTTACAGATAACATTGCCTCACCTTGGAATTTAACACTTGTTTAGCTTAAAGCGGGTTGAGAAGCCTGGAATGGAAAATTGAACACTTCTTCTTCTCGAGAAGTGATTCAAGGCCACATAGTTTGTATAGGGGCCGAAAGTCGTAAGAGGTTCCCAGGGTAACTCTGGTAGAGGGTTGGTAACCTAGGAAGGCTATCCAGGGTAACCTACTACGTTTATGTGATGACATTGTTGTCCTAGTATACTTGTTTGTTCACTTTTGATTGTGAGTCGCCTTTGGCAGTATGTCAATTATCTTGTTATTTTGATGTCATGTGTGTCGACCATGTGTTGTGTGATGTTCTTCCTGTTGTCTATTATGACTTGAGGAACTATTCTATCTCCTAGCATGGGGGGTGGGATTTTGAGTTCCACATGGTTGGGAGGAACATGCCACATCTTCCATTGGGTCCCCTATAGGTGATATAGATCGTGACATTCTTGTTCTTGAAAGGATTCTGGATTACACTTCATTCACCGAGTTGTTCATTGGATGGGTTTATGGATGTGGTCGTCATCTATTCTTGGTCTTATTCTTCATTGTACCCACTCATGATGTTGCATGAGGTTTATTTATAATGATACTTTAATTGTTTTGAGATTTGTCACAATCACACTTATTGTTATGTAAATTTTGATGTAATGTTTCTAGACATGACTATTCATATGGATATGTTTATAAATGGTTCTTGATGTGTTATATGTTTATTTACTTTAGTAGCGTTGTTGTGGAACCCTAGAGCATTTATGTTAGGTTGTAATCACATGTTGTTATTAAATGTTTAAAAATAAATTAAAAAAATCCAATTGTTAAGCGTTAATAACTTAACATTTCCTCGGTTCCACGACGAGGCATTACAACTTGGTATCAGAGTAAGGTTCTAACACTCGGTGCTCTGGTTCATGCGAGCCCACTAGGTTGTCCTAGGTGTTAGATTTTTGTGTATTTATGTTAATTGGTTTCTTATGTCTTTAAACTGAGATTCATCTTTGACCTTGTGTAGGATCATGCCGCCAAGGCGAGGTCATTTTAGAGGCCATGGATGAGGCCATGGCGGTGGTCATGCGATGAATCCTCAGAATGCTCCACTACAAATTTCACATGAAAGTTCACATGGAGAGTAGCCTAATCCTCCCAGTAATGATAATCAGGTTCTGAATCAACCTGCTGCAGGAGATCTTCTACGTCCATTATTCGAGCAAGCTCTTGCACATCTCGGGCCTAGATAAGGAGATGATCAAGAAGTGGACAGAGAGAGAGAGACAAGACACCACCTAGGAGGATAGTTCAGACTATAGAGCAGGATGTCTTAGCTGCAGGGCACATGAGGGACTTATTGAGGGCACGCCCTCTTATTTTCGATGGTACTGGCAGAGGTTTTGAAGCAGAGACATGGTTATTGGATTTATGATGATGTTTTTCTATGCACCCATATGACAGTAACACCCGTGCGAGATTTGCTATCATGCATCTTAGAGGCTTTGCCTCTACTTGGTGGAAATTGGAGGAGAGAAGCTCCATTCAGGGATAGGATCAGTATCATGGGACATGTTTCTAGAGCATTTCAAAGCGTGCTTCTTATTTGATCACTGGAGGTAGTGTCGTGCAGATGAATTTCATAACCTGTGCTAGATGGCAATGTTTGTGGAGCAGTTTGAGTGTACATTCTATGAACTCAAACAGTATGCAGGTATAGCAGATGATGAGGCGATGTTAGTTCAACATTTCATTTGGGGCTTGAACGCCCGCATCAGTGGTGGAGTTAGAATATTTGAGCCGAAGACAATGGAGGTTGCAGTTGAGAAAGCTTATATTGTAGCAGGGAAAACTTTAGTGGCGAATCTTCGCCAATTGGTGAATATTTGAAATCGGGACCTTCAAAAATGGTGAATAATACAAGCTAGAAAGGATGCCGAATCGCCAAGTTTTTACAAAAAAATAAATTTGTCTCGATTAATTCGCCAATGCATTATTTTTTAAACGACGCGTCATCGGAACTGATTCACTAGTAGTTTATACTGTAAATACAAATATTACTTATATTTGCTAGTAATTTTATATTCTTACAATTATTTTTTGGGAAATATTGCCACTAATAATAGTTTACCATTTCATTTTAGGGATATTTTAGCCTTGAATAGGTTTATTATTTATTTCCATCGATTATCTTTTTAATCGAATGGCTGCAAGTGAATTCCGTGACTTTATTTGCACATGCCTTTTAAAAAGGTTGTTGAGACCCAAAATTTGTTTTGGGCCACACCATTAGATTTGATCATGTGGCCCAAAACAAATTTTGGGACTCAACAACCTTTTTAAAAGGCACGTGCATATAAAGTCACGGAATTCACTAAGTGCATATAAATCATTGTATTGGTAGGACATCCCTAAGTGTCCCACTGATGATGTTCACTCATGCTGATATTCACTCATGGAATGAACTTGCAGCCATCTGATTTAAAAGCTAATTGATGGTAAAATTTTCAAGTTTCATTTAGTCTTACTTTTCAAGTGATATTTTTTTAAAACGCTTCATCTGTGTGTGCTCCAATGCATTTTCAATAGTGAATTTATGCTTGGTGGTGAGGGCTCTGCCCCTCGACCCCGCCTGTATCACGACAGGAGTGCGTCAGGGCTACTGTCCCTGGACCCTGTGAGGGGGCATTCCCCCTCAACCCCCACAATGGGGCTCTACCCCCTTGACCCCATCGGTGGTTGCTGCCCCCGGGCCCCTACTTCAATATTAAAAAAAACAAAAAAAATATGGGGGAACTACGCCGACCAACTATGAAATTTTTTAAAGGAGAGATTCACCATTGTAATTAATCGTTTTAGTGATTATTCACTAGGATTCGCCAGTGTGATTATTTTTTTTTACCAATTATTCATTAAGATTTGCCAAGATTTTACAAATTTTTGAATAATGTGCATAAGATTCACCAGGGAAAATTAATAATTTTTTCAAATAAAAGGAAAGATTCACCAAGATTTTACACCTTTGTTGAGGGGGGGGGTTTCTTAAAGTTATCCCTGGATTGTAGAGGAGAATCTGTGCATGGAATTGGGAGGACACACAAGTGTTTTGATTGGTAGTGCTTCTACTGCAGGATTGTGTCCGTGTGGTGGTCAGATTCAGATAGGTGGTTCCTCTCGGAACCAACAGGAACCCTCTAAGGGTGGACAACAACAACAAAATTATTCACATAAGAATAGAGGTTCTTAGAAGTAGTCGGTTAATGGTTCTCATTTTGGAAAGAATCGTAATTGGATATGCAATAAGCGTAATCACCAGGATCAGCCTACTCAGATTGCACAGTCGACTGTCAGCAGAGGTAGTTTTCAACAGTTGAATGCACCATTAGGTGGCTGAGGTTTTGGCAGAGGTTATGGTAGGGGCATTGGATGCTTCTCATGTGGTCAGCAGGGCCATATTGTGAGGAAGTGTCCAATGCGAGGTACTTCAGGGTTTGGTTAGCAACCTACAGCTTCAGAGTTGACGGTTGGTGATGCAGAACTTTCTCATAGAGTCTTTGCTATAGTGGAAAATCATCAAGAAAACCACCAAAATATTGTGGTTGAATCATCAGGTCAGTTGTAGGGTGTTAGAGTTTCTATTTTATTTGATTCTAGTGCATCTGATTCTTTTATCTCTCCTTCTATTGTTGAGTGATGTGGACTTGTGGCAGTTAAGCAAGGCATTAGGTGGTAGGTAGAGTTCGCTTCTGGGGCTAAGGTAGCAGTTGAATCCCTCGTTCATGATTGTGGACTTAGGATTGGATCGCTATTTACCTAAGTTGATCTTCGAGTTACACCCCTCAAATCGTATGATATTCTTTTAGGAATGGATTTGCTAGAATCTCATAGTGCAATGATAGATTGCCGATGGAAGTTTGTGAGTTGTTTAGATGAATCTGGTGCAGAGATTGAGATAGTTGGTGTATAGAGACCCATCTCCTTGGGGATTATTTCCGCTATGCAGTTAAGGAGGTGTATGCGACAGGGATGTCAGCTGTTTGCAACTACTGTTAGTGATTTGGAGGTAGGGGATAGTCAAGAAATATCTCTTAATGATTACCCTATTCTCAGAGAATTTGTGGGTGTGTTTCCTAGTGATATTCCGGGTATGCCGCCGAAACAGGATATTGATTTTTGAATTGATCTAGTTCCTGGAGCTGAGCCTATATCTTGGGCTCCATACAGGATGACTGCCCAAGAATCAGAGGAGCTTAGTTTGTAGTTGGAGGAGCTCTTGGCTAAGGGTTTCATTCAACTGAGTGTTTCGCCTTGGGGAGCACCTGTCATCTTCGTGAAGAAGAAGGATGGATCCCTCAGTTTATGCATTGACTATTGACAATTGAATAAGGTGACGGTCAAAAATTGATATCCTTTGCCTAGAATTGATGACCTTTTTGACCAGGTTAAGGGAGCAAATGTGTTCTCTAAGATTGATTTGAAATCTGGATATCATCAATTTGGTATTTCAAAAGTAGATATACATAAGACTGCATTTTGAACTCATTACGGGCACTACGAGTTCACCGTGGTATTGTTTGGGTTAACGAATGCACCGCCAGTTTTTATGAGCATGATGAATGGTGTCTTCCGCATGTACCTGGACTGCTTTGTTTTAGTGTTCCTCGATGACATTTTGATTTATTCTAGAAATATGAAGGAGCATGAGGAACACATGAGACAGGTATTGCAGTGTTTGAGGGAGAAACAATTGTTTACAAATCTATCGAAGTGTGAGTTCTGTCAGACCGAGGTGAAATACCTTGGTCATGTTATCTCTAGAGAGGGGATTGTAGTGGATCCTTCAAAAATCCAAGCCATTATGGATTGGCCCATGCCTACCAATGTTTCTGAGGTTCGTAGTTTTATGGGTCTAACAGGGTACTACAGGCGGTTTGTCGTAGGGTTCTCTAGAATTGCTCATCCTATTACCTCTCTTCAGAGGAAAGGGAAGAAGTTCATTTGGTCAAATTGTTGTCAGTTGGCCTTCCAGACACTCAAGGAGAAGTTGACGAGTGCGCCTATATTAGTTGTTCCTAATCCTATGAAGGAATTTTTAGTTTGTACTGATGCGTTTGTGGAAGGTCTAGGAGCCTTTTTGATGCAGGAAGGTCGTGTGATAGCCTATGAGTCTCGCAAACTCAAAGATCATGAAATGAACTACCCCACTCACGATATAGAGTTAGCGGTAGTATTTCATGCTTTGGTTTTTTGGCGTCATTTTCTATTAGGACACCGCTTTGAGTTACACAGTGATCACCATAGTCTGCAGTACATATTTACTCAGCCTAATCTTAATGCTAGGTAGAGACGATGGATAGAGTTCTTGTGTGAATATAACTTTGAGGTCAAATTTATTCAGGGGAAAGAGAATGTGGTAGCAGATGATATTAGCCGGCGTAGACATGAGATATCTGTAGTGACTCTAGCAGTTGATTTGAGGAGTCAGATAGTGGCAACACTTCCTATAGACAGATTATGTCAAGAGGTGAAGGCAGAGTTGGATTCAGGTAGACCTTTGGAGGATAGATTTTTGGATTATACGCTTGAGTCTGATGGATTGTTGCGACATTTGGGTCATATTTATGTACCACTTGTAGATGGACTTCGTACCTTGATATTGTCAAAGGCACATCAAGCGCCATATTCAACTCATCCTGGTGTCAAGAAGATGCATGCGGATCTTCGTCAGTTGTACTTTTGGCCTAGGATGAAGTGTGACATTGCCAATTTTGTTATGAGATGTCTAGAGTGCCAGAGGGTTAAGGCCAAGCACCAGCATCCCGCAGGGTTATTATAGCCTCAGCTTGTTCCAGAATGGAAGTGGGACATTATATCCATTGATTTTATTGTTGGGTTGCCTATGTCTTATTGTCGACATGATGCCATCATGGTTACTGTCGATAGGTTGACCATGGTAGCTCATTTCTCTCTGGTTCATTCATCATATAATGTCTCTTCCGTGGCAAAGATCTTTATGGAGGATATTGTACTTTTGCACAAATCACACACATAATTATATCAGATAGAGATCTTATTTTCACATCAGCTTTATGGACTTCTCTTCAGCATGCTTTAGGTACACATTTGAACTTCAGTTCAACTTATCATCCTGAGACAAACGGATAGACTGAGAGGGTTAATCAGGTGCTTGAGGATATGCTTAGGATGTATGTCATGGATCAGCAGTCATAATGGGAAGAATATCTTTACTTGGTGGAGTTTGCGTATAATAATGGGTATCATAGTTCCATAGGTATGCCTCCTTTTCAGGCATTGTATGGAAACCCATGCAGGACTCCGTTGAGTTGGGATAGACTTGAAGACATGGTTCTTCTTGGACCTGATATGTTGCGAGATATGGAGCAATAGGTAGATCATATCAAAGAGCATTTGATTACGGCATAGGACAAATAAAAGAAGTACACCAATGCTCATCATGTGGATCACCAATTTTCTGTTGGAGATAGAGTGTTTCTTTGAGTGCGTCCATGAAAGAGTCTAATCCATTATGGAAAAGGCTCTAAGCTCACGCCTCGATTTGTTGGGTCGTTCAAGATTTTGGAGAGAATCGGTCCTATAGCTTACCGACTTGCCTTGCTGCCTAGCTTGTCACACATCCACGATGTCTTTCATGTATTTGTTCTTAGACCTTATCATCCTGATGTTTGACATGTACTTGATTGGAATTCTCTACACGTCGAGGATGGGCAGCTAGCTTTGGAGCCCGTGGGCATTCTACAGCGCAGGAGACTCGCCCTCAGGGGTCGAGACATTGACCAGGTGAGGGTCCGGTGGAACCCTAGTGATGAGGCTTCTACTACTTGGGAGGATGCAGTGCGTATGAGGGAGTTGTATCCCTATCTATTTGCAGGCTTCCAAGAGTAAGCCTCACCCTAGGGGGGAGGATGTAGTTACCCTCCTGATGAAATTTCTATTTCATTTGTTTTGACTTACTGTTAGCAGTTAGATGTTTGAGATTATGTTACTTTGATGCTTTATGTCATGGTTTACATGACCAGTTGGGTATGTGCAGGATCATGATGGGCCAAAAAGTGGCGATATCTAAGTGATATGATGACCCATGTGGCTGATGACTTTTTTTTTACCCAAAATTGATGAAACGAAAAGGGTTTTTAAAGGAGATTCTTAGATTTCCACCAATATAAATTATTCTTTACTTTGAATTTAATAAACAATTATTATTCATTCTCTATTTGAATTATGAAGAAAGTCTTGATGGATAGGCTAATTGAAAAACATCTATAGCTTTCAAACAGTATCACATTTTTTGAATCCGAGAAATGTGTCACATTCTATGCTTCACATACTATAGGGTTAAAAAAAAAAAAATTGAATTTCATGAAGTTTTGACCAAGTTAAGGTCGTTAGACATAGAAGTTTTTATATTTTTTAAAATTTGTAATAAAAAATTCATAATTAATTATTAACTTAAAAAAAAATTACAAAAAAATATGCATCACACTGGGACATGAGTCCCCTACTTATATCTAAAATATTATAAAAAAATATTATCGTTTTATTATGGTTAGGGTGGTCAGATAGACACCTAATTCTTATTTTTTCCATGAAATTTAAGTACCATTGCATTGAAATTTCAAATTTTCACCAAATATATATATAGTATTTTTAAATAAACCTAGTAGTTTAGAAACTACATTCAATTTTCTACAGATTCTATTCTTACATATTTTTGAAATAATATAGATAACTTATTCAAATTTTTACATCAAATTGCCTAACTTTGATTTTTTGAATTTTATTGTCACTTAAGGGCCTGTTTTTTCCATGATGATCCTGTACATACCCAGTTGTGAAACTTAGTTGATGATACACTTCACCTTATGATGTGAAGTTTATTTCCATGAGATGGCATTATTATGATGATCTATGATGCTCTATTATATACATGATGATACTATGATGTGGTTTATGTTAGATGCTATGTTTTACGTCAGTTGGTGAAGGAGACGGTTTAACAATACTCATTCGTGAGTGCCCTGCTACATCCCGATTCTTCTTCACAGTGTGTCTTCATATTTATACATGTTGTTCATTTGACCATGCAGTGTGATGCAACTTTCAAGTACAGACATTGACTCCACCTACTTGTCAGGTCTGAGTGTGCCATGGCCCAATGGAATTGTTGAAGGGAGATAGACTTGTCCTCTGTCATGAACCATCATTCTGAAAAGAATGAGTATCTGTTGTCACCTTTATGTCTTGTCATTCGTTTGTCGTGTGTTTGTTGTTTTCGTGTCATGTTGTATTTACTATGTTTTCGTAATGTGATTTATTTATTAATTGAAATGTTTAAGTTGGAAAAGTTATTTAAGATTATTGATGAATTAAAAGTGAAATATTAAAATATATAGTTCACGAAAAGTTAATTATTGAAAATTGATTCAATTGTGCAAGTTGATGTTTTCGAAAATTAATCAGTCAGTTGTGATTTAGTTGCAAAATATCTTTCTTCATGATTTTTTTCAAAAAGCTAACTGGTGGTTGATATGCATGCTTAACGATGAGTTAAAGTATTGTTCTCTTTGTAATTTGAGAAAAAATAGTATATCATAGGAAAGATCATTCATTATAGAGGGAGTTGATTTTCGAAAAGAAAAATATTGCTTTCATGGAAAAAATAGTCTCTATATTTTGCTGGGGTTTTCATTGAAAATTTGAAAGCTGTTGGTTGGATACGGTGTTCACATTGTAAAAGATTTGGTGATTGAATTGTTGAGAATTACGTTTCGACGTTGCTTGTATCCGGGGAAGGCGTTCTCAGGTTTTCTTCTTTTAGATTTCAAGTTTGTTTTGATGAAAACTTGCTGAAATAGTTTTGCCTGAAATATTTGTGAAAATTTGGCTTGAAATCTTGCATGCACGAAAAGAAAACGAAAACATTAATGTGGATATTGAGTGAGTTCTTAAGAAATAAATGATAAAGAAAATGTCTACAAAACTAGTTTTGAATCTATGTATTTTTCATGAAACGTGTTGCATCATATTATCTTTGCTTGAGATTTAACTGTGTAATCTATAGTCTTTCATAATCAGTGTCCATCCTGAAACTTATATTGCTGTCATTTCTCAAACTGTGAGATCCCAAGAATGTTATTCGTTCGTTGAGTATTGTTTGTTTAGGGTTTTACTTAGTCAATTTTCATGTAGTTGTTGCATGCATTAACTCTATCCCCTACTTTATTTCTACCTCAAATTGAACCAGACTATCATGAAGAATATATTTATATTTATAATGTTGATTCCTCTGATCATAGATCATAGCACTATTTTGGAAACATCTGATTATTCCTTTTTATACTTCAACCTTAGGCCTTGTTTCACCTTCACGTCTTCATCATATTTATTTTATGATTATGTATCTTTGGTGTATTCCTTGGTGCTTGGTCTTTATTTTATATTCCTATTGTTTTTTTCTCTTTAGAAATCCTGTCATGAGAATGCATGTCGACAGCGTGTTGGGAGTATGTTTGTCTACTGCCGTTGTTTAGAATTGTTGCTATCATTGTCATGGCCATTTTCTTCTGTGCGAATGTATTTCTTGTTTCTGATATGAATGGATTTCGATCTCTTTAACCTTTTTCTCACTACCAACACATGGTGTATGGATGTCCGCTTTATGTATGTGTGACATGTTGATTTGTCCTTGTATGTTGATATTGCATCACTATCATCTTTGCTCGCCTTTCATTGTCAGTTTGTTTAGCTGGCTCCATACTTTAAGAACCAATCGAAACTCTTGGTTTGTCATAATAGTGACTAGCCACAACCCCTATCAATAGCAATAGGCCACTGGCACTAAGTGCGGCTCTCAGAAAGAAATCAAAGTTCAAAGCGAGATTCCAACGTGCACTGATGTAGCTTACTATTTCTGCCATGCCATTCGAATGTTGGCCAGGTGCATGCCAAGTCCCTAATCAATCGAGAAATCTCTCTCAAACCAAGAGGATACCTATCCTATCCTATCCTATCATATGCAGTTGTATAAAATTTGATTTACACCTTCTTTGTGCATGCGTTGAATCTTTCTCTCAGTCGTGTCCTTGTCTGATGTACTCTCTAGGAATTTCTTGGTATTCATGACCTACACCTATCCTTCATGCGTATTTGAGCTTACCCTATTCTTGGTGTCACTCCGGGTTATCGTTTGTGCAACCGGTAAGCGTATCATCTGAATTAAGATTGATTTTAATTGTCTCAACTTCGGGTTGTCTCACATGCAAGCCAATAGTCAATCTATTATGAGATGTTTCCTTATTGATGCGCTTTGCATCTTAGCCATTTTTGTGTACTTTATGTAAATCTGCATGCGGTTTGTAGCCTTATTGGAAGTGTCGAGTTAACCTGTTGCATGATCCACCGATGTTGACTAAACCCGTCTTGGAGATACTTATTGAGTCATTGTTCATTGAAGACTCTATTAATAGAATGCACGATCAGCTTTAATATTATAAGAGCTCTGTTATATTAAATAAAAATGACACTTTATTTTTTTTGACTCGTTGTTTTGTTTGAACAATGAGTTTTTTATTTATCACCGAAGGTATAGCAAAAGGAGTTCATTTTATGCTTATAATGAGGGATTAAATTTTTTATTATGATACATAAATCACCGAATATATGAGAGAAGCTATTAATAGATATATATTATTATGAATACATATTATTGTTTAATACTTGATCTTTTTTTTTAAATAATGTCACATAAGAATACATGTATTTGATTAATTAATACTTAGTCCTTTCTTTAACTTGTGAAATGCCTTTGTAACTTTAAATACTTAAGTTCCATCAAAATTATATTTATGAATTATTTTATTAAGTTGTAATGAATACATATGTTTGCATAATAGAGTATTTAATGCTTTAGTTTATCTTTTATAATATTGTAAATTTGGAACCATCATCATGTTGTTATGAAAGTATTGTTTGTATTTTGATTTAATGAATTGAATGTATTGGAATAGTCATACATATGATAGGAAATCTAGAATGGCATTTGTAAATTATGTTAAAAGGAATTCCTACTTTGAGTTTAATTTCATTTCTTGTATTGAGGTATGGTGTTAGTGAATCGTCTCCCAGAGGATTAGAAATTGTCATTTTTTGAGATAAACATGGCTTATTTATTATGAAGGTGCCTTGTCTTGATTTTAATGTCGAAACGTGAGCCATGCATGTTAAATGTTCTTTTGATGTTAATTTGGATCACTCTGATTTCCTTGGCATAGAAAAATGTTTGTTCATATAGAAACTTCCCATGCGTGTTTTGAGGTGTTACTGAATTCTCTATTTATATCTTGATGTGATTTTGATTCTTTTTGGATCTTTGAGGATGATGTTCCCTCTTGCATGCATGTTGGATTTATATTCTTGTTATTTTGAGAAGTTGTACCATAGGAGGAGTGGCTTCCGTTAGGGGCCGGACCCGGAAGTGGTTGCATGGGTAACCTCTCGGAAGTGTTTAATACGGTGATAACCTTAATAATTTTTAGGGTTTTGGGTAGAAAAATTTAACCATATAGATAACATTGCCTCAACTTGGAATTTAACGCTTGTTTAGGTTAAAGCAGGTTGAGAAGGCCTGTAATGGCAACTTGAACACTTCGTCTTCTCGAGAAGTGATTCGAAGCCACATAGTTCGTATAGGGGCCGAAAGTCGTAAGGGGTTGCTAGGGTAACTCCGATAGAGGGTTGATAACCTAGGAAGGCTATCCAGGGTAACCTACTGCGTTTATGTGATGAAACTCTTGTCCTAGTACACTTGTTTGTTCACTTGTGATTGTGAGTCGCCTCTGGGAGTATGTAAGTTATCTTATTATTTTTATGTCATGTGTGTCAACCATGTGTTGTGTGATGTTCTTCCTATTGTCTACTATGACTTGAGGAACTGTTCTATCTCCTAGCATGGGGGGTGGGCTTTCGAGTTCCACATGGTTGGGAGGAACGTGCCACATCTTCCATTGGGTCCCCTACAGGTGATATAGATCATGACATGCTTGTTCTTGACAAGATTCTGGATTGCACTTCATTCACTAAGTTGTTCATCGGACGGGTTCATGGACATGGTCATCATCTATTCTTGATCTTATTCTTCATTATACCCACTCATGATGTTGCATGAGGTTTATTTGTAATGATACTTGTATTATTTTGAGATTTGTCACAATCTCACTTATTGTTATGTAACTTTTGGTGTAATGTTTCTGGACATGACTATTCACATGGATATGTTTATAATTGGTTCTTGATGTGTTATATGTTTATTTACTTTAGTAGCATTGTTGTGGAACCCTAGAGCATTTATGTTAGGTTGTAATAACATGTTGTTATTAATTGTTTAAAATAAAAATAAAAATTATTGAGTTGTTAACCGTTAATAACGTAACGTTTCCTAGGTTCCATGACGGGGCATTAAAAAATTCACATTGTTTGGGTCTTTTTTCTATCAGTATTTTTGGGAGTTCTTAGATTGCTTCTTTGGTAAAAGTATTGGGGTTGAAATAATTATGTTTAGGGGCTGAGTAATCCTCTACATTTTCAGTTCTTTGGGAAAGAATAACATAATCTTTTGGTGGGTTTTAAGGGCTTCCAATGGAATAGACAGTAACTTTTTTTAGGGTTCCTATGCAAATTAAACCGAGTGAGCGCCCATTTTTTGGGGATATTAGAGAATTTTAATTATCTTATATTTTCAGAGTGTCCTACCCTAGTATGGTTGACAGTGTAAGGGTTGTGATTGGTGATCATGTCTTAAGTTTGAGCGCTCTAAGGATTTTATTTCCATCCCAAATGTTTTCTATCTTTCTGTCCAATGCTTTGGATCTTTTGCAATCGCTAGAGCTCCTAGAAATCATCATCGAAGAAGCAGTTCAACCAACTATTTTGGGAGAGGATAAACTGCTACAATGTGTGCAGTCATACAACCTGGATAGAGGAAGAGGGTTTGTTGGCTCGGTTTGTTCCCAAATAAATTTCTCAAAACAAAGCAATGTTATAGGTCAATGTTCGAGGTAGTAAGTAACAGTTTAAAGGGAGATGATCCATGGGCTATGAGTAGAGTGTTAATTTTTTTTTTAAATGAACTAGGGTATCAAATGGTTGATAGTATCAAGGAGAAATACTATGCTCTTTCTTATATGCTAAATCACCACAAAAGACATGGTCATCCACGTTTGTCGAATTTCATGCTTCAAAATCAACATGGACCTATCGAAGGTTAAGGGGAGAAGGATAATCTGTAAGAAGACGAAGGCGAAAAATGACATAGATTTAAATGTGAATTTCCAAGGGTCTAAAAAAGTTGATGCATATATGGAAGAATGAATATACTTTCAGTATTCCTAATATATTTGCGATATAAATATGTTATATAAATTTGATAACATTGACTGTAAGTATTTGGCTGGCATATACCTAGGGAAATTTTGAAACATTTGTATATGACAGTCATATAGCCATGGCTATATCAGGGGTAGAAAGGTGGTTGTGTCATATAGTTCAGACACATTTTTGAAATATTAAGATATATTCATATAATCAGTGCTATAAATCTGATTATGCTTGTAATGTTTTTACTTATATTAATATAAATAGTTAGGCCTTGGCCTTTTGTCTAAAAAATAAATAAATAAATAAAGTATGTTTAATATATTAATTATAAAAAGTGATTATAATTGAAATGTAAAGTTCTAATAATTTAATTGACATTAATATTTTAAGTTTTTGGAGTTTTGATAATATAGTTTTATATAAAAGTGATAATATAATTGTAATCATAAGTTCTTAATTTATAATTTTGCTTTTCAAGATTTTTGACTATTTCAATAAATCTAGAAAAGAAACATTCTCATTGAACATGGACTGTAGAAACCTAATGTCTCTTATTTCAATAAATCTCAATAAAATTGAATTAAGTTTGAATATTTAAATATATAATAAAAGTTTAGTTTATTATTATTTATTTAAATCAAAGAAAAAATCTAATATAGTTCGATTTAAAAATCTAATATAATTTTATTTAAAAATTAAATTAATTTTGATTCTAAAAAGTATTAACATATTCATTATCTAATTTTTTTAACACAATTTTTAAGTTAAATTTTTTATTCATTTATCAAAATACAAATAAATTAAATAATGATAAATGTATATCTACAAGCTTTACAATTTGTTATTACCATTAGATATCTCTTTTTTAATTCCAAATTTATCTTCTTATATAGTTAAACCCTTCATTAATTATCTATATTAGATTATTTAGAATGAACAAACTCTTTCTTGACATTTCATTATCATTCCATTTCTAATTTAAATAACATTCATTAGAAAACATAATATATCTAATTAAATGTTCTTTACACAAGAGTTAAAGACATATAGTTAAATAGGTAACAATTTATTTGTAGTTAAACCATAAAAATGCTAGCAATTCCTATTACATTATTTAGTTTTATAGGTGGTTATTAGGTAGATATGCAGTTAGACATTGTTCCTCTTTATATATGTATTTTTTGTTCTTTAATAAATAAGAGAAGATGACTTTGGTCAAAAGTGTGTGGGTACAAGGCGTGGCAACCCATACACTTTGAATAAGACGTTTTTGAATTCTAAGGATGCAAGAGCATGAAATTTCCAGCTAATAAAGGTGATTGAGTATCTTGTGCATACCAACACTAGCCAAGACAAGGGCACCATCATCTATTTCTTCTTGTGCATGGAAATTTGGGGTAGCTCTAGGCAGGTTAAACACCACCAAATTTGAAGTATTCATGGTAGCCTAAGTAGCATGTAATAACAAACTTAAATGGTGAGCATAGAAAGAACATCATCACGTGGCCTGTGCATAAAGAATTCGAAAGCCGTAACTATGAAGGGAGTGTAATGCGGAAGCTTTATTTTTAATGGATTATGGTAAACTTTGCTAAAATCTAGGTTTTTTATAAATAAAATATATTGGAATATTTAAAAATTTCTTAGTTTTGTTGCCATATAATTCTACCACCTAGCATACCATCCTATGAAGATAAGGAGTGTCGGGCTAGAAATCCTTTCTTTTTTTTTGCTAGTGATAAAGTGTGATATTATAGGAAAGAAGAATCATCAATATGTAACAAATAGAATAATAGAGGGTATTGCAATTATCTAAAGGATTATGAGCATTGCAAAAGGGAATAACAAAGATATTTTGTTTGTTTTTAAGTTTATATTTGTGTAGAAAAAAATAATGGTAATGGTTTCTGAAGTTTGTGTGTTACACGAGGAGGAGAATTGGTGTTAGGAATTTGGGTTGTATTATTAAGATCCATACATTAGGTCACCTTCCATTGTTTTTGACTAGTCTATGCCTCCCACCATTAAAATATATAGAATAAATTTATAGGAAACCACATAGATATTAGTTGGATCACTTTGAAAAGAAGCATAATGAGACCCAAAAAGAGCATAAGCAATATGTTTCTTTCTAAAAAGACTCTTGGTTTCAAGGGTAAGATGTTTGTTAAGAATTATTATGTAGAGAAATCTTTGATAAAGCAAATAATTCATATGCATGAACAAAATACCCCTAGATGCAAAATGAATGATGATATTTAGGAAGGATCTTGATGTCTACTAACTTGCTAGACTAGGATTCAACAACTCATTCCAAGATGCTAATCAACACAATCAAGAAATATAAATAAATGACTATGAAGATTACATTTATGGAACTCAGATTTAGAAGGAAACACCCCAAGTATGAACCATTTATTCCAATGGGTTTACAATGCACAGTTTCCAATCTTGATATTAGTAGTGTATAGAAAAAATAAAATGGTAACATGTGTGCTATCACAAAAGGATCCATAATTGAGGTTAATGAATATGGTTTTGTGACTCTAGCAAAAAATGTCATATGGGGAAAATATAATTCGATAAATGATGAATTCATACTTTGAGCCTTCTCTATTGGAGGGTGGTGGCATCGATGGATGGAGTATTTTCATCATCTCATGTTAGCTTCTCACTTTGAGATGGTGCTTGCATGCGAAGAATTTTGTTGCTTTCTATTTTTTCTTTCCTTCCAACTTTCCTTATTTATGTTGATGAATTATATCCTTGTAGAAAAACAAAAACTGATTTTGAAAGACCAAAAAATTCATTTGATTTTAAATAAATTGCAAGAAGTGAAGTGTGGTGCTATGAAAAAATGTCATTCTCTAAAGGATTTCAACTAGCATCTCAACAACAAAAATCATCAAGAAATACAAAATGTAAGACAAAATATTTATTTGTGTAGCAGACTTCATGCTCCAATGGTGAAACTAAGACTACTATAATGAAATTTATTATGGCTGGTTACATTTATTGTTCACAAATGAATAAAATATCCAATGGTTAGTAGGTAGGCTAGTAGTCATATGTAACTGACATAATTACAAAATAAAAAGTCTGAGTGTAATGTAAAGGGAAAAATGATGTCTAGAGATGCTTTTGGCGCTTATCTCAAGTTTACTGACATGCTTGTAGAAGAAGTCTTAACTTTTTGTAAATTCCACTTTATTCTTAATGTATTTGATTGATGGTTTAAAGTGAATGCCACATTCTTACACATGGTACATGCGAGTGTGGTGACACATATTTGTGATGATGATTATAGTATATAGTCTATATCAGAAAATGATTTTGTACATGCTTATTCAACATATTTTCACTGATAAATTGCAATCATTCATTCCAACATGAAGACGTCATGTTCATAGAGTGGCCAAATTGCACCCTTCATGTGTTGGTTTCCAATATTTTACAACATAGTTCCTAATCAGTTATCTACATCCATATACATAAATTCTAGTTATTTACTTAAAAATATAGTATCATTAGTCCTTGCTAGTTTATACCAATTATGTTTAATGGGGTATTGTCATATATTGAATTTTCCCTTTTGAGTCTCCAAAGTTGCATCTATGGATGAATGCATGCATAGTTTTACTTGTATATGGTATGGATTTATCTCCAAATACACTGGAATCAATATGAAAGCTCCCTGAAGTTAAAAATTATAGATTAGGAGATGGTGATATCGGGGGATGCCAAAACATAAAAAAATATGCAAATTATATGTAAATTCAGAAAAAAATACTAGTACACAATGAGTAAACAACTTCAAAGAACATAAAATAATGCTAGAGTATTCCCTTGGGCCCTTAAAGACACCTCCACAAGCTAGAAGACAAAAGGATGTCATTTCATTTCAGTTTTGAGCTTTCAATAGTCAAGGATCTCCAATGGAAATGGTTGTTGCAAGTCAGGGGAAGAAGGCACTAGAGTGGAACAAGGAGCATCAAAAAGAGAATTGATTGCTTGGAATTTGGACACATAATATTAACATTATTTTCCTTAGCTCCCAAATGATTCCAAGAATCAAAGGATCACACAGATTGACTTGTTTTAAGTGATAGTTCACCAGAGAGTAAGTCATTATGTAGTTAACATATTTTATGGAAACCATCAAAGTTAGCCTTGTAATAATAATAATAATGTGCTTCAAGTAGCATCAATCAAGTGGAGTGATGTAATAATCACTTGTATGGTTAAATGGAAAATGTCAAAGAACACTAACACTTGCAAGACACAAGGCTCAAATCTACCTCCTCTTGGGCCCATCCCATGTGGCATTGAAGTGGATATCTTGTATTTGGAAATTGAAGTTCGTCCACCAACTTTGTGACATGAGGTTCTTTTAGTTTCCATTCTCAAGGATAAGAACCATCAATCTATCCTCAACTTGACAACTATGAACAAATAGTTTCCTCCTTATAGTAGACACAATGACCATGTAGAAGGAAGAGAGGAGGATAAAAAATATAGGAATTGGATAACTAAATCTCTAGGTCTTCAAGATGTGATTGTTACTCATATAAAAATACATTTACCTTCTTTTTTTGTAGAACATGAAGCCAATTATTTCTTTAATATTTTAAAAATTTCTTCCTTTTTCCATATGAAGAAATCAAACCTTCGTACTGTCAAGAATTCACAATTTTTGAGGGCTGAAAGAGTATCATAGGGGTTCCTCTTCCTAACTGAGAAAGAAAAACTAGAAAATATGATTGTGCCCCAGGATCAACACTTCTAAACATTATAGATGATATCTTTGATAAATTTGAGAGACTAACAATCAAACACCATAGATGGATACACCTGAAATGCTAACAATTACTCCCTTGCTCTCTACCCCTCCACTCTTCCTCTCATACATCCTCCAAAACATTCACCTATATGTTGAGAAGCCTGTTGTTGTAGCTAAATGCTTTGATCCTACCAACCATTTTAATAGGCACAATAAAAATGAAATCCATTTTACCTAGCTTAAGTAATTTAGAGACATAGAGAACTAAAATCATAATGAAAGCAAAAATTGGTAGATGGTTTCAACCTCAGTCAACCTCAATTAGGAACATCTTACTATTTTAGCTACAACATGAAAAATCTGTTGCAAGATGGTGTGTCCCTTGGTCTTCCTTATCCAACATGATGCTTGGGTTTGTGACATGGCTTAACTACTTCTTATGGATCTTACATAAATTTGGTGGTTGTATCAGGCATTGATAGGTCAATCTTTTGGTGCAACGAAAACCACCAATGTAACAATTGGTATCAAAGCCAAGGTCATAGGTTCAAACCTATTGCTTGCAATAGGTGGATTTTTGCAAGATTGTGTGTCCCTTTTTCTTCCTTATCTAGCATGGTCCTTGGATTTGTGACATGGCTTAACTATCTCTTGTGGATCTTACATAAATCTGGTGGTTGTATCGGGCATTGACAGGTCAACCTTTTGGTGCAACGTCATTCACCAATGTAACAAAGTCCACTGATGTGGCTGCACAAACAAGATGTTTCCAACTACAACCAAAACCATCCTAGATAAGATAGAAAAGTAGAGGCATTGGATAATGTATAGGTTGGGGCATTTGGAATTCAATCCCTTGGTGTTCTAAGACATTTTGGATTCCTTTTGGAGATCTCTTTGTGACTCTTGGCTATACTACACCTTGTGTGACATTAGGAAGAGTTTCCTTTCAAATGTATTTGAGTGTAATTGTACTTGGTAGAATTGGACAAGTAGTCTTATGAATGTTGGAGTGTAGTTGGGAAGCTTAGCAAGAAGTAGCTTTGCTTATAGTGGTTGGGCATGATTTTGAAGATTTAAAATATCCATGAAGGCCTTAAGAAGGCTATAAACCTCTTTAAACAAACAAGGAGTTGGTGGCTTGAGGAGGTGATCTCCTCTCTTCTGGAGTTTTTTCCTAAATTAGGTTTCTCCAGGTCAAAGGTTGTGTTTTGTTCCATTTTCATGCATGTGTTGAATCTCTAATTTATGTTATAATCTTCATTACATATGTGTTTGCTTAAAAAATTTGAGATTGGAATGATTATGATTTCTGTTGATTATGAAAGTAGTGGAATATCTGGACTATTTATGGATCATGTTTAAAAAATAGTTTATTATCCTTTATATTTTTTCAAGTTAATTGATCCTTCTTACACTGCTTGAACTTGTGTAAGAGGCATGCTGATCCCTGCCAACCCTGAACCATTTTTTGTAAATATGTCTCCCTTTGTAATTCTTGTCAAGGAGAGACCTTTCTTCATAGCTTACATGCATGTAAAAGCTGTAAGGATCCAAGAATCTGATTCATTTCCTATTCAAACATTTTCAAGAAATGTCATTAGAATAAGTGGAGTTGCTAATGACTGACCATTTCATGATTTATCCAATCCAAAAGCAAAGGGGAAAAATTTCTTTGTAAAAATTAGTGGGGCTTAGAGGAGCTCCTCATACCCACTACACATATGTAAAATGTGCAAACATCCCATGATTTTCAACCTCCCTAGATTGAAATTTTCAAAGCATTAATAGTTGGGATGTTATTGTTGCCCCTCTCTCACTTGTTCAAAATGAAAGCACGATAAAAATTAAAGCCATTTTAATTGGCATGATAAAAATGAAGGTCGAAAGGCATTTTAATAGGTCTGATAAAAATATTTAAAGGGAACAATAGTCAAAGAATTCCCACCAAATAATGTTTAGTGCCACAAAAACCAACATACACGCACCCATGTATTGCCAAGGAAAGAGACAATAAACAAAAGAAAAAGAAAAAAGACAAAGGTGGGGCACACTTGGTATGTTGTTGAAAGGCTCTTCGTGGAAGTTTTATTGTTGTCACTTGCCCAAGAACATGGACCCACATGGTCATGACTTTTTTCTCTGAGCTTCCCACCTTTTTTATTTCTAAAAACCCCTTGTCATTTCTAATGAAAAGGCCCTTGTGGGTTTTGAAAAACCCCTATTTGTGGTGCTTCATGAGTGCCCAGTGTGTTGTGCCTTTGTTCCTCTATTCCTGTTATGTTCCCTTGTTCCTGTTCTCTATTCTAAAAGGGAAATAAATTAATACATATTCAAAGCTGCAGATGGCATGATTGAAGGTAATGTCCAATGTTGGAGGGAAAAGGAAAATTGGGACAAAAATACAAAATATATTTTAGAAAAAGGCTTTTTTTTTAATTATCTTAATTTAAGACAAAATTAATAATTTAAGATAAAATTAATATTGTCTTAAATTAATGTCTTAAACGTGGGCTTTATGTAGTAGTGAGTGTTATATGCCTAGAGTGTACTTGCACATTCACCAAGCACGCAGGTAGAAAATGACAAGAGAAAGTCTCTTTTATAGAATGTCAATTTGAAATGAACAACTAAGGTTGAATTAGAATTTAATCAATGGTGGAGAATAAATGAGACAAGAGAAAATATTGGCATAGATAAGGAGGTGGTTGAAAAAATCAATAATTATAGAAATTATTTGATTTAAGAGCGAAAGTAAATAATAAAAGATGATTTTTTTTAAATAAGAAATAATTACTTCATTAAAAAGTGGAGGAAAAATGGAAAAAACCAAAAAAATAAAATAATAAAACATGACTTGAATAATAATTTCATTAAAAATTGGAGGAAAAACGAAAAAAATCAAAAAATAAGAATTTCAGTTGACTAGGATTCAACCAAACCCTATTCGGCTGAATATGTTCCATTCAGAACATATTTGACCGAATAGGGTTAGGTCGAATCCTAGCCGACCGAATATGTCTAGATGGCATGTGACTTGGTAGAAAAGTCACCATTTTTTCAAATTTTTAGAAATTTCCAACCTCCTGGTGAATATTTCTTCAATCAAAATTATTTAAAAATAAATAAAAATACTTTTTTGTAGAGCTCACAGTGTTGAATCCAAAAATACATATTTTTTATATTTTGATTAGTTTTCTATATATAAATATTTTAAAATATTGCAAGTAGGTTGTTCAAAATCAAAAAGAGGCTGAGTTGAAATTAAATAAAAAATAAAAAATTATCATAAAACAAATTGGAAAATATATGATGCCTTAGAGGAGAGAATCCTCTTCAAAAGGGTATATTTTATTTTTTGAAAATGAAAATAAAATTAAACAATAGTTGACGTCAACTGAAAACTATCAAATTCAAGTTAGTTTGACTTTAAAATGTTATTACGAGAAAAATATAGATCAATTTTTTATTTTTTTCCATTCCCTAGATATTGAAGTCAGCTATTTGGGAAAAAAAATCAAGAGAAAATGAATTTTTTTTCTATTTTTTTCTTCACATCAACTGAATGTCACTTTTTCTTGAAATTTTTAGCATTATGAAATCTGCTCTTAAATTGATAAAAAAATATCATTTTTTTTTTTAAATCTAAAAAATTACAAGAATAAACTTCAACAAGAGTTCTAAATTTTATTATTTTACATCATTTTGAAATTCAAAACATAAATAGCACTTTGATGTGGTTGAAGTTGAGAAATTTTTTCATGTTGGCCGATTCCTTTATAAATTGTGATATAGGTTTGTACTTTTACCCTTTTGCTCACATCTCATCAAATCAGATAATGTCATCTTAGGAGTCATATGCACTTGGAAATGGTTAATATAGGCCTCAACAAGTTCATTGAATGAACAAATTGAGTTATTCGGTAACGAGGAAACCCATTCTAAATCAGTATCTTTCAAGGACCTAGGGAAAAGCTTAGCCAAGAGCTTATCCTCAAGGAAAGAATCACTACATAAGGTGGTGTAAGAAAAAACATGGTTAGAAGGGTCTCCTTTTCCTTCATATTTCTCAAACCTAGGAATTTCTATACCTTGTGGTATCGACGTGCTTAATATCTCCAAGGATAGGGGATTTCTTTTGACATAGTATGATGGTTGGCCATTTTGATTTTGGTTTATGGTGGAAATTTTCTTTTGAAGGGATGCAACATTTTCCTAGAGTTGATTAAGGATGGAATCATTGGTTGTATTTTGATATGGAGGTGTATATGTGTTTGAAGGGGAAGTGAATGGAATTCTTATGGGAGCTAAAGTGGTAGGAGATATGATGTGATATGCTACAAAGGTACTAGGATTGCTATTGGAAATACACAAGATAGGAAAGACATTACTAGTAGATTGCATCATCATTGTAACTTGAGGGTTGGTATAGGTGGGAATAGAGGCAATGGTTGTAGGAGGAGGAATTTGGGTTCCTCCTTGACTTTGGAAATTGTTCGAAGGTTGAGCACAACTAGTGGTTGAGGTAAGATGTTTGCCAAAAATTAGAGCTAGGTTACGCACAAGTTCTATTCCTTGTTCACTTTCAAGCATGTGGTGTATGTTATCTATGGTAGGAATATCAGCATTGGAAATGTTTTTGAGTACTCACTTGATGTTGTAGGTTTGCTAAATTTTTATCGATTTGGATTATGTTTTCTTGTGGGATACAAGCAACCATAGTTTCAACAATTTTCATTCTACTTGAAGGTAAAGAGTTGTCAAGGGTATGGTCCATACCTAGTGAACTAATGTCAACACTATGAGTGAAGGATCTAGACCCAAGGTCCATGACAAGTGTGTTATCGTGGGATGAAATGAGTCTCAAACTATGTATCACTATAGTATTAGCAATAGGACACCAAATTGTAAAGCTCATGCAAGGGACAATCAATGAATGCAAGATAAATGCAATGAACACAAGATAAATGATATGCTTTTAATTCCAATTCTTATGTTTACAAATGCACTTGAAATGGAACCAAATTAAGCTAGATGTAATTAAATGAATGAAATAGAAACTCAGTAATCTAAAACAGAGATTTAACAACATCAAACATAAGCACAAAAATAAGGTTTTTAATGCTGTAAAATGTAGTTTTAAGTATGACATGGGAATAAATCACCCAGAGGGGCATATGAGTCCCAAGTAAGGTTTCTAGAAGGTGCAAACAGTAAAAAACATACAACATAGAATTCCCATAAATTAGGTAAAACAAATTGTATTGGGACTAAATCACCTAGAGGGGTGAATGAGTCCTAGATGAGGGTTTTGACACTAAATTCTGAGTGAATGTTAAGGTTTCTAATTTGTATGTTGACTATACTATGTGCAATGATAGATTTCAAATGAAATTCAATGATGGAAGATGCAGAAATGCAACCTATATGCACTTTCACTAATGTAAGATTTAGAAGCCCTAAATGCAATTTAACTAATGCAAGACCTAATGCAAAGTTAATGTAATCTAGATCTAGGAATTTAATGCACTTCAAATCAGAAATAAAGGGTTTGAAGGTCAGGTTGACCAAAATGAATCGAAGGAAATAGGGTACTCCACCATTTAGAAGATGGAACACATGCAAGGAGGGGAGGTCCTCTTCCTATTTCCCTCTTAGTTCATTCAAGGAAACCCTAGATATCTCAACCTAATGATTGAATTAGGAAAATAGATGGCTACAAGGTATCCTTGGGTGTGATTAACAAGGGGGTTCACCACTAAGAAAATGCTTAGAAAGAAGGAAATGAATGCAATATGCAAATCTATCTATGTGACCTAGAAAATGAAACTTGTAATCAGAATGATAAACTAAGAATGAACAAAGGGGAACCTAGAAGATTGAAGAGCTCAAAGCAAGGTCTAAAACACTGGAATTTTAAATTTTGACGTGAAATAGGACTCATATGCTAGACTGGGCAATTTAGTCCCACTTTAGGGTTTCTAGCTAAATTTTTAATCTGGAACTGGTAAGCCAAGATCTACTGAAATTTGTTGAAAAGTGGTATACTGGGACTCATATTCCCAAGATGGAAATTTAGTCCTAGTACTAGGGTTTGTCTAAAAATATTTAATCCTCTAGTGATCTTTTGTAGCTTCTCTCTCATTCGATCTTTGAGTCTGAAAGTTTGAATTATGGTCTGTAGGTGACTTTCCGTGAAGATGACAACTTCTTGACAACTTTGACAACTTTCTTCAATTTTGCAACTCTATCTTCAAAGGATATTCAAGTCTCAAAACACCTATATCTACAATCACACATGAAGAGAGAAAATTATTGTTTTGTTAGTCAATAGGGGTTTTCCTTGGTCAAACCTCCTTTGGGTAATTAATCCTTGAAGTAAAATCAAATAGAATAAAGGAATGATGAATAAACAATATACAATGTTGCAACTCACCAAACCCTTGATATAAAGGCTAAAATATTATGTGAAATGGCTAGCATGAATGTAGATCTTGACTCTTGCTTGAATTCTTGAATGTTTGACTTGAATGCTTTCTTGAATCATGAAAACCTACATTACAAATGTTAGCTCAAAAACACACATGATACATGATGAGTTTGACATGATGCTTGAATCTTGAATTGATGTTTCAAATGCTTGATAATAAACTTGTGAATGCTCTTGATCTCATAAAATTCCTATCCGAATGCTCTCTTGAAAATATTAGGTTAAATTATGTGAAATAACCTTGTATTTGTACTTGTTTATGCCAAATTTCCTGAAATTACAGCACTACAAGATAAAATTGGATATTAGGAGAATAAAATACCACCAAGAATTGAATTCAAAATAGGTCCAAGATAAAGCAAGACTCATATGCCAGTTGGGGCATATGAGTCCCAATATCCTAAGCTTGAGACACAAATTTTAAGAAATGTTAAGTTCTATGCCAAATTTAGGATCAAGCCTCAAGACTTAGGTGGAACCCATACACCCAAGGTGGCCTATAAGTCCCAGATCACTAAATCTAGAACACATAACCCAAAATCATGAATTATGATTGGTCATTTATTAAGTGTCGGGATTATCCCTGGAAAGATGCATTAAATAAGGATTGTGGATGTAAAATAGGACCAAATAAGGCATAAAGAAGCCCAATTTTAGCAAGGAGGGCCCAAACAAGTGTGAAAATGTAAAGGGATATATTTTTCTACATTGAAAATAAAAATAAAAATTTCCTTTCAAGGGCACTACCCCTGAGCCCCTGTTGGGGCGCTCTGTCCCCAGACCCCCAACTGGGGGGGATGATCCCCCTAGACCCCTCATGGGGAGGGACCCCCCACACCCCCCATTGTCATTTTATGAACAATAACTTATGCAATTGCAAGGTTGATACACATTTTCCCAACACTTCCTTGCACTTGGCCTTTTCCCATTTATAGTTGAACAAATCACATTCACCAAACAATTTGAGAGAATGATCAGGTGTTTCTCCCCTTAATCCATCCTCTTGGGACCCCTTAAGAAATTCTCTTAGGACCCCTTAAGCCATCATCTTAAAGTTTCAAAAATTAATCAAAAGTATGATAAGTTTACAAGGTAGAGGAAATATTTTAATAAGTTTTAAAATGAAAAAATGTGTCTGAGTAATTTTTGTGCCCTTCCTTCTATATGTTGCAATGTTCCATGATTTTAGTAGGTAAATTTGTATCCCCAACAATAGTCAACATATATGTAAGGGCCTCCATATGAAAAACAAGGAAACTTACCTATTCCTTGTAAACAATTTAAAATACATCACTCCCATAAAATTTCATGTATGACTTAGAGCTAAATGAGCCCTAGAAATATGGGCATCATTACAAAGTAAAAATTAGAGGAATATATACTACTATGAATTGACTTAAATTTCAATGTTCTAATTTTCATAAAAGATACATAGAGGAAATTATTTCCTTTGATTGAGGGGTTGAGAGTCAAGAGAATGGTTTAAGGGGTCCTAAGAGGACATAAATGGTACACAAAAATAGCCATTAATCCAATTAAGCCACTACTAATGCAAAATGAATTAATCATTAATACAAATTGGGGAAAAATCATTCCATTAGTTCAAATATAGTCCTTTATCTTATTAAATCAATCTAAATAACAAAAAATTAAGTTCAATTACCTTAGTGACATTCATTTATAGTAGTCACATTTCCATTAAATTTGAATACTTTACATTTTTATTATTATTATTGATTCCTAATCTCCTAGAGGTCAAATTAATTGTTAAGGAATTTGCACACCTCAACCCTAGAAAAATAGGCTAGATCTTCACTAAATTCTTCTTACAATTTAGATATATACAATGTAATATGCTCAATTTTTTAACAAACTTATTAAAGATCTATATTCAAAAACTTAAGAAAGAATAATTCCATTACGATAACTTAAGAGCCTAGGAAAGATGACATGGCTTAAGGGGATTTATGAGAATGACTTAAGTTGTCCTAAGAGGATGAAAATGGTACAAGTGAGGAAATCATGACAACATAATTGCATGTCCTAGGATTTGAGGTTCTAAATCATACATCATAAATATCTCATTTATTTTTTCTAGCTAGAATCTAACATATTAGAACTAAAATTGAAACATTAACCCAATCTCAAGATAATCCCTTTTAGTGTATACTTTTACCTAGAAATTTACCTTTTTGTACCTTTAAAGTTTAATTTTTAGTATGTATTAAAATTGTAGTTAGATCTTAAATCTAGAAATTTGTAAATGCTTGTTGAATAATGTATGTATGCATACCCTAATTTTTCTTTTAAATTTTATACATTTAATTTTATTTCTTGTAATTTATTAGCATGTATATATCCAATTTTTAATATGTTTATTCTTGAAATTTAATTTTATAAATTCATATATATATATATATATACATATATACATACATATATACATATATATACATATGCAGGTGACTTGAGCTATATCATGGATGAGTTTGACATTGATGACTTGCTAAATCCTAATCGCCCACCTCCACCTCAACAAAGTCCTCCACCTCCACCCCCTCCAACTTAAAACACCCCATCTCCACCCTTGGGATATGATGAGGCTCACGTGCAAGCTTAGATCAATGAAAAGATTAATTCTATTCAAGAAAAAATTAATTCCATCCAAAATGAACTAATAATGCCCCCCCATCTAGTGCATTTTGGATCTTTGATGAAAAACATTATTGATGTTCTTATATTGATTGATGTGGAGTTAGATAGTTACTACCTAATATTGATAGAGGAGAGGAGACAATTTTATTTCGATGGAATCTCCTATAGGGAGATCCTTGACCTAAAAATAACCAAAGAACATTTAGCCCCATATTTCCTTGATCCCTTCATAAATGAACCAATCCATCCAAACAAAAAAATATAAATTAGGTGGTATTGGAATCCCCATATGGCCAAACATCTTTGGGAGAAATGGTGGATGGTGTTTGATCATCTACCACACACTAATTGTGAGGTTCCCCTTTATTTTTTGAGAAAATTATATGTAGAGTTTGTATTGGGTGTTAAACCCAATTATTTTGATACTAGAGCATTCCAAGGTATTGGTGGTGGCATGCCAAAATAGAGGTTAGGGGAATGGGTTGATCCTGATTGAACCATGCTTTCTCAACCTCTCATCAATCCTCCTTTTGTTGCTATTCTTGCACCCATTCAACATCATCTGGTGGTGTCAAAATTAGGAGCATTAAGTGCACTGTCTTGTAACCTTAGTGATCAGACTATTGAGATGTAAAATGAGGTTAGTGACTGAGAGCATGGAGGAGTATCAGGTGGAGCTAGTCCTAACACTCCACATGTGTTGATACCAATTTTTTGTGCTAGTTGCAATCACTTATGTTATGGACCTTCTCCTAGTTTATCTAGTATATATGCATGTGCAAAATCAGATGAGATCACTTTATACATGGATTATCTATTTGTTGATGATCATCCTGCAAATCATCCTACATAGGTATATGTATATGTTGAATATATAAATTTTAAGTGTGTTGTTTTAATGCACATATCAAATATATATATATAAACATTCAAATTTTTTGGTGTAGATGATAGCCCTTGGTACATCAAGTTCTACATTTGATCAATTTTGTTTTTTATCAACATTTATGCAACTCGATACACCTTTTGGGGTATTTTGATTGATTTTTTAGATATATTAAATAATTTTAACTTGACTAATTTTTATTTCAGTCCTAAACATGTGTTAAATATTTATGTTGGTATAGGGAGGTCATTCAAATTCTGCATTAGATCGACCAAAAGGTGTGGTGAGTGGTCATCCATCATCAACTGTTACACATGAGCCACCCATTGTGTGTACATTTTTTATAAAATATCCTTAGAAATTTGTATTTTTAATTCACTATAAAATATATACATATTAAATATTTTAAATTATATATATGTCTATAGGTTGATATTGCCATTAGTATGGGAATTGCACATCATATTGATCAAGGTCAATTTTAGGAGTCCCCAATAATATTTCAGGTTGTTTAAATTTTTTCTATATGCATGCACAATTTGTGCATCTTTTAAATGGATTAACAAAATCGGTACTCGAATATATATGTTTTAACCTAATTTGTACACATGTGCTTTATTTGACCTTGGTGGAGCTAGTTAGTGATACTTTCATGGATTAAGGGGAGAAACACTCGATCAATATCTCAAATCATGTGATGAATATGATCAAAGTATGTTTCATGTGATCTCATTAGTTAGATATAATTAGGAGATAATTTAAGGTCCTGGGTAAGATGATGGCTTACGGGGTCATAAGAGAATGGATTAAGGGGTCCTAATAGGATGGATTAAGGGGAGAAACACTTGATCAATCTCTCTAAGTATGTGATGAATAAGATCAAATTATGTTTCACGTTATCACATTAGTTAGATATAATTAGGAGATGATTTAAGGACCTAGGTAAGATGATGGCTTAAGGGACCCTCAGAGAATGGATTAAGGGGAGAAAAACTTGATCAATCCCTAAAAGTATGTGATGAATGTGATCAATGTATGTTTCATGTGATCACACTAGTTAGATATAATCAGGAGATGATTTAAGGTCATAGGTAATATTATATATTAAGAGGTCCTAATAGGATAGCTTCAGGGGAGAAACACTTGATCAATATCTCAAAGTATGTGATTGATGCGATCAAAGTATGTTTTCATGTGATCACATTAGTTATATATAATTAGGAGATTATTTAAGGTCCTAGGTAAGATGATGGCTTAAAGGGTCTTGAGAGAATGGCTTAAGGGGTCCTAATATGATTGCTTAAGGGGAGAACCACTTGATCAATCTCTCAAAGTATGTGATGCATGTGATCAAAGTATGATTCATGTGATCACATTAGTTAGATATAATTAGGAGATGATTTAAGGTCCTAGGTAAGATGATGGCTTAAGGGTTCCTAAGAGAATGGTATAATGGGTCCTAATAGGATGGCTTAAGGGGATAAACACTTGATCAATATCTTGAAGTATGTGATGAATACGATTAATGTATATTTCATGTGATCACATTAGTTAGATATAATTAGGAGATGATTTAAGGACCTAGATATGATGATGGATTAAGGTGTCTTCAGAGAATGGATTAAGGGGCCCTAATAATATGGCTTAAGGGGAGAAACACTTGATAAATCTCTCAAAGTATGTAATGGGTGTGATAAAAGTATATTTCATGTGATAACATTAGTTAGATATAATTAGGAGATGATTTAAGGTCTTAGGTAAGATGATGGCTTAAGGGGTCCTAATAGGACGACTTAAGGGGAGAAACGCTTGATCAATCTCTCAAAGTATGTTTCATGTGATCACATTGTTTAGATATAATTAGGAGATGATTTAAGACCCTAGGTAAGATAATGGCTTAAGGAGTCCTAAGAGAATTTCTTAAGGGGTCCTAATAGTATGTCTTAAGGGGAGAAACACTTAATCAATCTCATATTTTCCCATTCAAAGATATATCATCCCATCTTTCCCCTTTCTTAACACATAAAAAAATTGAAAAAGGTGCCAAACCCTAAAGAGTACAAATCTCAAAAGGTGTTTCCCTTTTCCCAACAAAACATTTTGGTGAAATTGACCTGTTAACATTATATACCTTATGAAGTTTGAGCCTGGATCTAATGTTTAGTATTGCATTACTTTGCATTATTCATTTAGGTATCCATTTTTGCATCATAAAAAAAATCATAAAAAGTAAAAAATTTGCATATCATATTGCATTATACGTTGCAATAGGATTAATTTTAGTCATCTTAGGTTAGAATTATATTCAAATTTCATTTCAAAATTTGCATTAGGACATATAAATATGAAAAAAATCCGAAATTGATTATTTCATACATTTAGGTATCCTTCATATAGCTCAAAAAAGTTAAAAAGTACATTATTTTGTTTCAAATTGACATCAAGATCATCATTTTCAGATTTAGGAATATTAGGATCACTCAATTATTGCATCTTAAATCTAGAAATTGCATTTACAATTGTCTTTTATGGCTTGAAAATTTTGAAAATTGTTGCACACTTGAATTTTGAATTACATTGTCATAAATTGAGAAAATTCTAGAAAATAACTCACTGTCCAAATTGTTTGCACACAAACTCAGAAGCCTTAAAAAATATCCTAAATAGTCAAAATTCTAATTTTGTAAAACTCTATCTTGGACATAGTCACCCTGGGTGACTCAGTCCTACTATTTTTGGCTCACATTTATGTTACAAAGCTCTCTCAAAATCCTCTATCCATATTTGGTGTTTGTTTTCTAGTAACATGTTGCATAATAGTCTGAATCTCATTTCAAAGTATCATATCATAATAATGACTAAGTGTTTTGGAAAAATATTTATTTCCTTGAATTCCTTGGTTGATGTTTCATGTTGTGTGTTTGGAAATAATCCTAGCTTAGATAATGAAACTTATGTTCCTTGATTTTTCAAGGTACATATTCTTAATGACGGTATCTTTGGTCAAGATGAGGAGATCATGAATGAGTTCATACACAATTCTCTACATAACCTCGAGAAGAATTTGGTATTGTATCCTTCAATGGAATGGCCTAATCACCTATATCAACAATCAACACCACCTACCATATCACAACATGAAGTATTCTCCACCTCACATAGGGAAAGTGACTTGCAACTCATACCTCAACCAATGCACATGGAAATACCTATCGATAAAAAACACAATGAAAAACATACCTAATAATCGCCCATCCTATGAAAATTATGTTACCAACACACCCATTAACTTGGAACAATGCTATGACCAAGGCTTCAAGATCTTGAGAAAACAAGGATGTGACATAAATAATGAGAATGAAATCCATCCTATTTTGGAACAATCACCATTCAAAGAAACTGAAGGCATAGGTTACCAAGGTCCTCCACCTTCACATCAAACATTTGTTTCAACAAACAAACCACACAATTCATGGCCCTATTAAGAAGGGTGTGCTACAAATCCCACACTTTATTTGAAATTGAGTGTGCTCTAGCCACACTTCTAAACTTAGGATATAAATTACACTACCACCTATTTTCAAATGAGATAAGAAAGGAAAGAGTACACACATCCTATTATGTGTATCATATGATATTTGCACACACTACTAATGAATGTTGTCCTTTGAAAAAGAAATTGAAAGAATTTGACTCGTATGTGATCAAATGACAGATTAAGGAATTTTCTTGGATCCTTTCCATGTGGTAGTTGTAGTATCCTACAATACTAAATACCATGCATGGGGGTATAAATTAAGTTTTATGCAATCATATTTCATTTATCAAGGAGTAACATATCATCATTCAATTTTGGGACACTACAGGATTTGACCTCAATTTCCGACGGCCTTTGATCGGAATCGCGATGATACATTGTTGGCTAGCCGACGATTAACAGAAATCAGCGCTGTTACTCAAATTTTGTCTACATCCCGATAGGCTGCAAAACGTCGACCTCATGACGCATGCTCGTTGGAACTGCGATGCCAACTTCGTCAATCGCGCGACAAACAATGCCCGAATGGCGGGAGGTATACCTTCACCAAACCGTCGGATTAACAACGTAAGTCCGTCGCCATTATGACACAAATTCGACGTATTAGCAATATCGTTGAGAGATCAATATAGTTATAGTAGTCAAAATTGCCTGAGAAGATATTTTGGGAGGACTGGATTTTTGTCTCAGCGATATCTTTTCATCATCGAGATACACCTCTTGTCTCATCGACGAAGCATGAGGGAAGCATATCGGCAAGACATATATTATCAGAGTAAGTTCTGAAGGTCTACCCGAGTAGCTATATGACGCCGATAAGATTACATTGGCAAGAGTCTTGGAGACATAATTTAGATTGAAATAGTGATAGAAGTTCATTGAACATGCGATGAAACAGGCAAGTCATTATGGTGAAACTTCATCGGATAGATTGCAAATTTGTCAGACGTTTTTGTGGTTCATCGTATATTCGATGAGAAAGTGCACTTTTTTTTTAAAAACCTATTCGTTGAAAGATCAAGACTATTACAGCGATCAAAATTGCCTGAGAAGATATATCGGGAGGACTGGTTTTCTGTCTCAGTGATAAATTTTCATCAGTGAGATACACATATTGTCTCATTGAGAGAAGCATATTGGCAAGACACATATCATCGGAGTAAGTTCTGAAGGTCTACTCGAGTAGCTATATGACGCCGATAAGATTACATCGGTAGGAGTCTTGGCAACATAGTTTAGATTGAAATAGTGACAGAAGTTTGTCGAACGAGTGACGAAATAGGCAAGTCATTACGGTGAAACTTCATCGGATACATTGCAAATTCGTCGGATGTTTTTGCGATTCGTCATAAATTCGATGAGAAAGTGCACTTTTTTTTTGAAAACTGATTCGTTGAAATGTAGGCATATCGATGAAAGATGAAGACTATTACAGTGATGAAAATTGCCTGAGAAGATATATCAGGAGGACTGGTTTTCTGTCTTAGTGATAACTTTTCATCGGCGAGATACACATATTGTCTCATCAAGGGAAGCATATCGGCAAGACATATATCATCGGAGTAAGTTCTGAAGGTCTACCCGAGCAGCTATATGACGCTGATAAGATTGCATCGGCAGGAGTCTTGGCGACATAGTTTAGATTGAAATAGCGACAGAAGTTCATCGAACAAGCGACGAAATAGGCAATTCATTACGGCTAAACTTCGTCGGATACATTGCAAATTCGTCGGACATTTTTGCGGTTTGACGAGAAAGTGCATTTTTTTTTAAAAACCTATTCGTTGAAAGATCAAGACTATTACAGTGATATGAGGCATGTTTGTAGTAGCAATAATGATATATTTTTTTGGTTGTCATACAAGCCATCTCCATCAACAGAGCTTTGAAACCAAATCCACACACAACACAATGTTCATAGTGAAAAGTTATCACTTTCTTTCATCTTTGCAGATTGGTTTGATGCTTCAAATGATGCATTTCTTATATTGAAAAGTGCATTACTTACCTTTTTGAGCTTCTCTTTGTTTTGAGAGTAGTTTAATAATCTCTACTTAACAGGGCCAACCATGTGAAGGTGGAAGCTCATTTAGCCCTTCTCCCCCTTCCCCCCCCTCACATCACTCTCAATTCCCCATACCCGATCATATAACATTAATCATTCATTCATCCATTAATAACATATAACATTCATTCATTAACATATAACATTTTTTCATTAACATATTCAAATTCATTCATTAACATATTTCATTTTTTTATTTTTTACATATTATCAAAAATATGGCTATCATAATATGATTACAATCACTTTTTTTTTTTGTTTCTTTTTTGTAGCTATAAATTGCTGAAGTGGAGTATCGTTTTCTAAATCATTTGTCCCCCCTTCAGTTGTTCTGAGCTCTGTTCATGATCTTAATGTATGCCTAGTCGTGTACTCACAACGTGGATGTGGTTGCAAGGGGGGGTTTTTTGCAATAGCAAAGAAATGTTAAATTGATATGTTTTATTATTATTGTTACACGTATTTCATTAGTTAAAAGAACATAAGAGTGATGCTCTTTACCTGATTGGGCCACATCATATTCCTGATATTGTCTTATAGCCTCATGCTCAACATGCTGAACACCCTCTAAATCCTGATCTGGAGTTGAAACACGAAAGATTGCATTAATTAATACACCAATTGCAATTAAAAATGTTTAAAAGAACATTAGAGTGGTCCTACTTACCTGATGGAGCCACATCATGTTCTTGATCTTGTCTAGCCTGATCATGCTCAACATGTTGATCATGCTCTACATGCTCTAAAGTTGAAACATGAAAGGTTACATTCATTAATACACTAAATGCAATTAAAGATGTTTAATTATATTAATCCATACTACGTTTTGTATAGCACATGAATACATCTAGTACCGGGATGCACACCATGGCCTTCATCGGTAGGTTGTGCTCCACCCTCACTAGGCTACATTCCAATGTCATGTGTAGGATTATCATTGCTTATCTGTGTAAAACAAATAGGCACATTATTATGGTGGAAATTAATATTGAATAGATTGCACAATTATTCAATTTGAAATAAACTTTATTGAGTTTATTTACCTGCGTGTTGGATGCAGTGGAAGATTGTGTTTGCCCAGTCGAGACTCTTAGCTATTCAGTCAGGGCTCCATAGCTTTGGTTGAAGGCAATCTTTAGGTCCTCTTGTGTGGGCACTCTGTTGAAATCAAAGCCTTGCATTTTTGCATACGATCATGAATTTTGCTTCTATGATGTGATAAAACCAAAATTGTTTGCAATTTATTATTTGGATGCAATATTTCATTTATTGATACTTATAAATCGTGTAGCTACTTTCATATAACCACTAGAGCCAAGTTTGTGTTGCCTGTGTTTTTCTAGTCTTGCCTTTGTTGCCTTCGATGTGTCAGGCAACCTATGAAAAATTTGAAATACGTTAGATTATGTAAAAAGAAAGATTAATCAGTATATAATTAAATTGTTGATAGTATTACATACCTTCCTTGGCCCAGTAGTATCTTTCCTTTCTTCTTTTCAGCCTTCTCCTTTCCATCTGACACCAAGTCCTTCCACTCCCTTTTCAGAATCATGGGGGGATGCTCATACTTTCTGTTCTTCTCTAAATGTGACCTATATTGGTCCCTCACATACTTTAGATAAGTACCAGTTTTCTTAAGGACCTTGGTTCAGTTGAATGTTTTATCACCGAAAAACACAACTAAACGGTTAATGAGCTCATCTTTTAAATCTTGATTTTGGGCATTCCACCGTGTATGTATGGTGGGCCCAAAGAGCTCCAATGAAATATCACTTAGATGTTTATAAAAAACATCATTTCCTGCAATTATAATGTAGGAAAATATTGCCATTTTGTAAATCAATATAATAGAGCGCTATCCCCACTGTTAGCACTTACTTAAAATAATAATAATAATAATTAAAACGTTTTAAAGTACCTGGGACCTTCTCTATCTTTATGGGAAGGTAATACTCGGTCACCACAAATGTGACTGGCAATGTTCCCATACTAGTAATACGGGAAGATCCAGGAAATGCTGCTAAAACATCACCAATAGTAGTGGCCTCTGCATCCACAGGTACTGACACATGTAGTGGCATGTGTTCACTGCTAGAGGGTGTACTACCGAATGCCTGCATGGTATGTGTTGCCGACATTTCAAACGAAAATATAGGCATAGATGATGGGGTCAGATGATGTGTTGTATGCGCATCAAGATCAGGATTGACACTTGTAGTACCTTGATCACGGCCAGCAGCATGATCATGAGGACGCAAATAATCCTGTAAAAACAACACATATTTTAGTTCATGACATAAAAGAGTATAAAATATAAAACCATGAATGAACTTATGTTATAATTAAAGATCTCATGACAGCTTGCTTCCAAGTTCTGTGCTCTCTGAGACAATATTTTAACCCTTTCTCTTATCTCATCTGTTTGAGGCACTACAAATAACAACTGAAGGATTTCTTGATTGCATTTTTTCTGGGCCTTCCTCATCATATCCACAGGGTTTGTGGAAAATACGATGTCATCATCACATAATAGTGAATGCACCTCCATATGGATGCTCTCCTGTACTGCTGGTGCCTTTCCCCGATTAGCCAACTACAACAATAATATTAAAAACATTATCAAAATTAACCCAATAAACTCATGAAAAAAACATAATAATAAAACATTTTGCTCATATCTAATTTGTACAATTACAATGACATAAACCTGTCAGATAGAAGCGCCTGAAGATGGATCGCGATCTGTGCTCTAGGCCAGAGCCTTCCTTGTATGATCAATGTTCTGCTGTGACAAAACTTAAATATAAAAAACATTACCGAAATGAAACCAATAGACTTACAAAAAAAAACATAATAATAAAATGGTATATATATAGTACAGACCACCCCCATAGTAATTGTGTTTGTATCTAAGCGATTCAAATTGTAATCGATTAGCAACTCTTCCCCTGCAGTTATTGATTTTATCACACATACGAATACACGGTTTCCCTCTCGCACCTCGAATATACAATTGGGTTGCTTATTTGTTGACCCAGGTCATGTACTATTTATAAACCCTACAATATTCCCTCATGCTTTTTGCCTCTCGTCAATGTACCTAGCCACTCCTTTATTTTGATCCTTATTTTTTAGTTGTATATAATTTTCTGATAGTGCATACCTATGCATACTTTGTGTATATCGAACCAGCTGCATCCAATCTTTGTAATTGTAATAGGGTCCAACATACTCCATCAACTCAGTAACTTTGCCGTAACAGACTTTTATGCCATCCATGCAAAATAGGCCCAAACCATGTAATGACGATGGTGCTATGCGATATATCCTCTCGTTGACACAAAGATCAGTGTTTATTGGAGGAAGTTCCTTGGGTACCCATTGTTTCCGTAGATGTTTGTACCTCAAGGGAACCTCAATGTCGCCTATGCTCTCATCATCATAAGAACATGACCCCCCTTCAGTGAGAAAAAATTCCATGCGTTTACAGAATTTTCTTCTAATCTTTTGACCTCTAGTTGATCTCCCTCTTTTAGACCTACTACATGTCTCGCTTTCCTCTTCTCTTCCTGAATTTCCCTCGCTTGAGAAAGACAAATCTGACAAATACCTATTTTGTGGTGCCTGCACTCATAAGGATGTTGGATGAAGTTCTTTCATGGTGATGTGATCCGAAGGTGACATTATGATTAATTTATCATTTCATCGCTAGAAATTGACAGGTTATAAGGTAATCAAGTCTTGATAGATTGCAATTTATTGTTACTACCGTCCAAATGTATCCATCACAAATCAAATATACTTAACGTCTTTATGTAGTGTCTTTGCAAGCATAAAGTAACTTCAAATGATATTTTGGAGTTAGTTCTTTCTTCTTTCAACAAGTATTGTAGCTCATTTTCGGAGCTTTCAAGAAAAAGATAGCATTGTAGCTCATTTTCACGGACTTGTACTCAACTGTATTTTTACCTTTCAATCAATAAAAGCAAGCTATTTTTCCTTCTCTCTTGTCTAAACTTAGCCATGAAATAGGACAACCATAAAAAAGGTAGAAAGGTTTGAAGAATGCAGTGATGATAATATTATATCAACCTTATTGGGTTCTTTGAAAGAAGAAGAAAACCATGAAGTTCCAAATCAATTTCTTGTACCACAAGAGCACCATAAGAGTAAGATGAAGGATATGATCACACCAAAAGAGGAAAAAGGAAAAACCAATCTAAAGCTTTCAAGGGGATGTCCTATCAGGCATCTAACTAGGATGGAAACTAGCAATGCATCACAAGTCATTATTGCACCCAAGCATGAGGACTCTATCCTACTATCCTATCCATTTTAAGATAACATGAATGGTAAGTGGATTTGTGGATTTGTTTTCTCCATTTATGAGGCATTGCAATAGTTGGTTAAACATCTATCATTTCTTCATTTCCTCTTTGATGCTCACAAACATATGGAGCATTACAAGTTGCAAAGAAAGGGTAGCTACTTTCATGAACCAGTTAATGGTTTTATTTAGGTATTCCTTTCCTCAGTTAGTCTAGGTTAGGATAGTTTTTGTTTTAAGTGGATAAGTTTTGTTTGCACAGTTTGTTTGTTTCGAGTCATTTGGTAAGTTGAATAAGGTTGGTAGGTATTATGTGGTGGAGCTTTTATTTTCCTTCCATTTGGGGTGGTTTTATCTTCGTTATTTTTCTACTGGTCTAGTATTTGGGGTTTTTTTCTTTCTAGCCGTTGACTTGCTATCAGCAGTACTCAGTCACTTAAGTCGTGTTTTATCCCTTTTGGCCATCACTTCACTGGCCCCTTTTACCTATCCTTTCGGTTTTGCATTTTGACTTATGCATCCCTGTGGTTTTCAGCCTATTAACCTTTACAACGTAGCCTTTGAATTATTTTTTGACCTCGTGGGTTATTTCCCCGTTTGCCTAGTGGTCCCCTTTCTTTAAGGTAACTATTTCGCATGTGCAGATTTGTATTAGCCAACAGATGCAGGAACTACGATCTTGACCATTCATCGCACACCTCGCAAGGTTTGTGCTTGCATCACAGAAAATGCTGCGAGGCTTGCGAGATGCTGCCACCTGTTGTGTAACTTGGTGGGGCCAGTTTTTGAGTGCTGACTAATGGACGGGTGATGACGCTGACAGCTGTGTACTATCCGATGCATGTGGGTCGTCCCTCCCTGACCTCACGCAATTAAAACTTCAATTTCAATAATGTTGTGAGGTACGCAATGTGTTGACATGTGGGTGCCGGTGTTATCGATTAACGAATGAGGTGGGACCCGTTCCATGTTGATGTGGTACCTAATGGGCAATATTCTTGCTCGCTTGCTGACTAGAAGGAGGATGTGTCATTTTCAAACTACTGTTGACCAAATCTGGACCGTCCATCTGGCCAACTATATCTTTGATCAACGATGTGTTTTCAAACAAACTAGTGATGTACTATAGCCGTTCTATCTCGCGCAAGCGAATAGTAATGGTCAAGTTCAACTTGGCCTGCATAATTAAATGCTAAATAACCAGTGGATTGCTATTTCAGTGTTGCCTTCTGGTTTATAAGAATTCCTCAGTGTTTAGAAAAGCGGCTATTATCTCAGTTCTCCATTATCGCGACAGTTGACGCTTTGCAAAATAAACAGTAAGTGATACAAATGCCTTCTTTTGTAATTTCAGAATATATTAGCGTTGCCTATTGAATAATTGGCGATTGTATCCTTTTCGATTCCTAGTGAATTGTTAAGCAAATTGGCTGTTAGAGCTTATATAGGTCATTGCTAGTGATTTGTGTGCCTATAAAAAAGTTTTTTGTAACGACAGTCGAGAATAGGGTGTAATTGTTTGTTTTTCTTTAAGAAAACCCTAGTTCAAATCCCCTTCTGTTTAAAATATATGGCATCCAAGGCACGAACTGTTGGTCCCGAGGCTACGCCTAGGGGTTACTCATAAGATATTATTGATCTGTTGAATCCTTCTACAAGCAAGAAGCAAGAAGGAAGGATATTGTTCTATGGACCCGTGATTCATGAAGGTTTAATGGACAAACAGTGTACAATCCATGATGCCGAATTGACGTACACTAGTTGGTAGCTCTTTTCCAATTGGTTTGGAAATAGAAATTTGCCTGTTCCTTTGTGTAATCCATGGAGACTGGACTTGGGTAAGCTGGTGGTACTGAATGTCTATGAAGATGTAGACTTATTAAAAGATATTGCTACATGGTACGATCCTGTGACTCGAATTATTAAAACACATCTTGGCAAGCCTATGATTAAAGTAACCAGAGAGGAAATTGCAGAGATTTTTCGCTTACATGAATGGAGCCAAGATATGATTCCCATCAAATTGGAGGTCTTCAGGGAAGAATATAGAAACACTAAGGGTTTGATAAGGACATCCTTTTTGATACCCCATTTGGCTGTGTCGGGAAGAGGGAAGAATCAGAAAAAGGTTGTTATTGGCAAGAATGAGCATGAACCTTTCTTGGTAGACTACTTCGCCCCTCATTTCAAGAAGACCATCTGTGCACTATGTCAATTTTTGGGGATTGACCTGAAGAAGACTGTGCCTATAGAGATAATGTATATGGTTGTCAACCTCCAACACCCTGGTTATAATGTGGTATATGACTTTTCCACTTACCTTGCAAAGAACATAGATTCTGGCTTAGTAGCTTTGAAGTTGGGAAAGAATTGGGTAAAATTCAGATGGTTTTCTCTGTTGATTCATATGTTTTTATATAGGGGTGAGAAGGTATTTGAAAAAGATATGGAGTTGAAGAAGATGGAAGGAGATATTGAAATGCCTATCCAATATTGGACTAGGGTCTTAGACAAAAATGATCATAAGTTTGATTATGTCACCTTTCATAATATTTTAGGATCTAAGTTAAGGAAGGCTTTAGTTGTTGATCCACCCAGGATTCCAAAAGAAATTCATGACTTTCTAAGACCTATGGAGAGGAGGCCTGAGTTGAATCTAACCCACAATTGGGGTGATATTATCCCCAATCACAATACTACAATCTTCAGGGTCTTTGGCACCAATGCCATCCCGTCTATCCTACCTAAAGAAGTTCCTCTCAGACTTGGTTTTGTAGAGATTATGAGGCAATTGGGAGCATCTCAAGATTTCCATTTGCCTACTGAACACAAGAAAGGAACCTTTTTCCCTGAATATACAACTTTTGCAGATTTTGTTATGATAAAGGGAGGGTGGAGAAATTTACACTTGTTACTCAAGCCATATAGATTAAATACTGTACGCCATAGGAATTATGATCCTGAGGGTTTTATCTCCCAAATGAAGGCTAGACATCGGACTAGAACCTTTGTTCACAATTTCTCCTATCCTGAAGATATCATTAAGAATATTTTTGATGAGGACTTACAGGATGAGAGAAAGGCAATGTACATTTCCTATTCAAAAATTGTAAGAAGTAAACAGGAGAAAATACCTGGTTTTTATCCTGTACCTGATGCTAAAGATGAGCTTAGCAGGGCAATCTATGTTCTTGATAATTTCGAGAGCATAGTAGGAGTCTTGAAGGAGGAAAGGATTGTAGAAGGAAAGGGAAAGTCACATGTTACTGAGCAGCACCCTGAGATAAGAATTGAAGAAAGGCCTACCTACCAGCCTCAAGGGAAAATAAAAGTGTTTTCAAGAAGGAAGAGAAATAGGACACAGGAAGTTACGATGAGTGGTGCATCATCCGTCCTAAGGAAATCAGTATCTGGTATTATTGATCTGGATTCACCTCCGAAGAGTTCAAAACAGATTAGCACATCATCCCCAAAGAGGCCTAGAACTGATAGTATGAGGGATGTTGGCCAGAAAGGTAATGATGAGGAGGATATTATTGTAACTCCAGATGAAATAAATCTAGAAATGCCACTAGATCTGACTGACATTGCAACGAGCTCAGGAGCCATCATCGTAAGATTGGGGAAGGATGAGATTAAAGGAATTACAAATAGTGACGATTTGAGAATGGAAGCCTACAAAGAATTCATGATGGATGACTCTTTTATCCATACCCGTGCTTTTGAAGATTTTGTATGGAGAGCTCATCTCTCATCTTATACTGAGTAGGTAGCACATGAGAGAAGTTTGCACCCAGAGCTTCTAGAGCAAGTAATTCAGTCAAAGGTTAGAGTACAATTGAAGGAGACGTTTAAGGAAATCACACCAGAACAGGGCAGAACATTGGTTCAAAAGTGTGGGATATTGCTACTCTCTGAATGGGATATTGCTGATGTTGTAGTATTTGATACAGTAAGAAGGGAAAATCAACCGCTTCTTGCAACAGAGGAGGAGGCGACATTAGCACTTAAAGGATCAGCTTTTAGTGAAGAGTGGGATTCTCTGGCAATATGGTCACTATCTACAGGGTCTCGAAAACCTATTGTCGCTGAAACATCCGATTTTAGTGGTCATTTGATTGTGAAGAGAGTCGCTGATACCCTTGCCTTGGAGGTTGTTGACATGGTTATGAATGTTGCCAAATTTACTAGGGAAACCGTGGAGGATTTAACTAAAAACCGAGATACTCTTAGGAACCAATATAATGACATTATTATTGAGTATAATAAGAGTCAGCAAAGGGTGGCGGAATCAGAAATAGAAATGGCCTTATTAAGGCAACAAATGGAAATCTTGAGATCCCAAAAGCAGGTTAGCTCTAGCCAAATTATTGTTGACCCACCAATTGATCAACCCCAACCTCCTGCATAGGTTCAATCTTGGGTTGTGGTCCCGTATAATATGGGACAAGTGCCTATTGCGGTTGAGAAGCCCAGTACCTTCAGTGAAGATCCTTCTAGGGAAAAGTTACTCCAGCAGATTGAAGAATATAAGGAGATGGTAAATCAAATTTGGGATGCAGTAGGAAGGAATATTTCAGAAATTGTTTATATTGTGTTAAGGCATCTACATAAATGGGTCTAGAGTAAGCTGAATGGTGTTCATGCGAATTATGCCTTGATGTTGCAAGCACTTGAATTGTTTCCAAGGGATAGAGAATTGGCTATCCCTTTGCTAAATAGATGGGGCCCTAGAATGGAAAAATTGAAATTTATGGCAATTGGAGCAAAGCAGCATGGGAATAAGTATTCTATAGTCTTGACAACATATCAATTTGTTAAGACTATTGTTGAGCAAAAATTCTAGGGGTTTGCTGCTCCTATGGAGTCCAAAATCAAAGCACTGAAGGATATTTATGATGGAAAATATTTGACTCCACTACCTCATATTTTGCATAGTCAGGATAGTTTCAAGCCTTTGCAGGAGTGGAAGGAGCAAATGAATAGTATAATGACTGCCCAAACTCATGGGATATGCAAAAATGCTAATATTCGCATGTTGGAGAACACTTTAGAGAAGTTATCACTTGTCATTAGTTTCCTGGAGAATTTTGACAAGACAACCACGTCATTAATGATAAAGTATGTACCTTATCAAAAAATGGTGGACCAGGTGTTGGCTTTCAATTGGCCATCAGAGGAAGATTTTGAGTCATGGAAGAAGATGTTTATTGATGAGATTGAATTATAAATAATGTGGATGAGAGTTGCAATTTGGTCATGAAAAATACAGGTCTGGCCTACGGTATTATATTTTGAAATGCATTCTCTTCCTAGATTCAGGTACAAATTGCGCAAATAAAATCAACACATGGAGCGGTTAAAAGATGCTTTGGTGTCAAGGAATCAATACTTGGAACCACACTTTCCTTTCCTCCGTAACAAATTAATCATCATTTTGTTTTAAGCTTTTCTTCTCTTACCAAGCAACTGATGTAAAGATAACTGATTAGGAATTAGCGGTCCAGTAAAAAATGGACATGTGTATCCTTCGGCCTAAAGCTTGTTTGCTCCCTTGGTTTTATAAAATGGAATTATGGGCCGAGGAATAGGTCTGTTGAAATTACTTAAGATACGTAAGAGAAGAATCAAGTAGAGAGAGAGAAAAGAATATGCCCAATTTTTTGAAGCTTTGAGTCTATTTGGGAACTTAGTAAATCATGGGGTTTTGGAGCATACTTATGCAAATCTTGTGATTGTTTTGAGTCTATTTTCTCTCCTATTGTAATAATTTGCATGAATTTTTAATGAAAATTCTATCAAAGATGATGTTCGTTAAATTTCATTTGTCATTTCCTGTGGATTATGTTCGACTATAGCTCTGGTTCAATGGACCTGTTAAATGCTTTAGTTGTTCAATAAGTTCATGCAAATTAGCACATAGGATTTGCTAAAGAGTAATAGATTCGTGTATTGATGAATGGATGGTAATGCCTTACATACAGATCATAGATGCTCTAGATGAAAGTTACCCTGTAGTTCAGTTTCCAGTTTGACTTCGTGCTTTAGGATATGGCACTGGTACTCTGACTGCTTATTGTTCTTGTATTTTTTGTTATAGCTTCAGACAATTTCACTCAAATATTTCATAAAAACACACTTAGGTGTTATTTCAAATTCCTTGTTAAATAAGAGCTGAATTCTCCTGAGAAATAGCCAATTTCTTGAAGGATTATCTTGTTTAAACTTAGACTGGAATTTATCTGTTGTTTATCCACGTATGAGCAAATCATTCTCATCATGAATGACAATATATTTTATGGATACCCTCCTGGATCTTATAGAGTTCAAAGTGTAGGAGAGATAACAGTTTTGTTGCAATTTTCTCGTTAAGTTGGCATAGTGCCTTCAGGACTTTTAAAATTGAGTATGGCAAGCTCATAGAAGCTTCTACAGGTTCTACTTGGGTTGTAAAAAATGCCAACATTATGCACTATTTTGGATGAGTTACAACATTATGCAAGACTATTTCTCAAGTCTTGTCAAGTTCCAAGAGTCGACACCATGCCCAATGGATAAGTTTAGGCAACTGGTGAGGATGTTTAGTAGGCACACATATAGAAGATGTCACCAATTTTTTTACCTAATTTAGCTTCTTACTCAATCAAGTAAAGTTGGGATAGTTTTTGCAAAAATAAAGATAAAGGTACACATTCAATTCTACTAAGTTCCATTCATATACACAAAAGTATTATCAAATGAATTGCAGTTCATTATGCAAATGAATACAAGAGAAAGATTGCACAAAATTTTCACAAATGTCTTTTATTGATAATTAAAAATGTATGGTGTCCCACACAAGTTGTGGGAATAACTATTTCAATACAATATAAGACATAAACTATACATTTGAAGAAATAGAAAGGAAAGAGCATATGGAAAGAGTAGGGATCCATCATTGCCTAAATGATGAACCCCAAAGTTGAACTGTTGCCTAAATGATACACCCCAAAGTTGAACTGTTGCATCATTGGAAAAGTATGATCAAATTCATCTATTATGAAGAATTGGTCTATGTGCCTCTAGTAATCACTATAAAAATGTGAAAGACAAAGCTATTTTATTTTTTCTGTCTTATCTTATACCATTTTACGAGAATGGGGGGGCCAATGTGCGAGAAGATCTTTGGAAACTAGGCATGAAAATTGCAGGTTAAAGAGAATGGGGGTGCCAAACTTACAGTACTCATTGTCCCTTGGTCGCCGAGTTTCCCTGAGTGCCCTCAACCTGGTCCTCGGTGCTGGTATTGACCTTCTTTTCACTCCTCCAAAGTCTTCCTCAGCATTGGTATTGACCTTTCACTTTTCCAATTTGACGAGCTACAACCTGCTTTAGTTAGGTTTTAGAGTATGTTAATTAAATTTAAAAAAATTATGGCGCCATTTAGAGTAGTGAATATAAAGCAAGCAAAGCCTATTATGGTGCCATTTAGAGTAGTGAATATAAAGTAAGCCAAGCCTATTATAGTCATGAGGGAAATAAGAAAACTCCTAGGATACTTTGTGAAACCATTTTCCTTGGTTAAAGGGAGGCCATAAAATATACCTTTGGATTTTTTCAATCTTCAAATATGAGGATTTGCAAGGTTCTTAGCAACATGAGTAATGGAAATGTGTGCAACAAGAATTTTTGAACACACATGGAATCTCCTTGCCAAAGAAAGGGGCTTCATAATTTAATATGATAATTTTTCTCAGCTCTAGAATCAACTTTTAAATCTTCTCCTAATAGGGCCAAAATCACATCTTCTTGTGTTTGAGAAGTCACTAGCACTGAACATAACCGTCAAGCAACTTTTCATCAAGATTATAACATCACCGTCGATTTTGAGCATGTGCATCTCAGAGCCGCTTTAGTAACCTATCATATAATGTACTAAAACTCGACATAAATATTAAAGCACTTTGATTAATAGTAATGTTATAATATTAATATATTATATAACAATATTATATTACATTATATGAATTATAATGATATATTTGATATATTAAGATTATATATAATCTATATATAGATTAATAGTAATTATATTAGATTATTAATATTATCTATATATTATTAATAATATTAATATTGTTAAATGATTAATTATATTACAAATGAATGCTGCTTTCAAATTCTTAGCTTTGAATGAATGGTTGAAGCACCAATGTTGAATGTTGCAACTCTAGTAGGCATGAATAGAAGTAGAGGAGATTGTTTGGGAGAAGAATTTTTTATAGTGCTAGGTTATGTGTTAGGTTATATAGGGTTAGGTTATATAGTGTTTGAGCCTAGCCTCAAACACTACAATTAGGGTTAGGTTATGTGTTTTCTTTAGGGTTAGGTTTGGGATTAGGTTTATGGTTATGGTTAGAGTTTAGGGTAATCCAAATCATAACCTAACCCTTTCTCTCGAAACCTTAACCTTGACCCTAACTCTCACCTTTATCCTATCTTTATAACCCTAACCACAACCAAAACTCTAACCCCAACCCTAACCCTAATTACCTAACCCTAAATATTATTTATTTTATTAATTAGTTGCATTCACTCTAATAACCCTAAACCTATCCCTAAACTTAACCCTAGCCCTATCCCTGGCCCTAATCCTAACCCCAACTCTAAGCCAAATATAAAACAACCCTTAATCATAATTACAATAACCCTAAAACTTCATTCTAGATATAACCCTAATACTATAATCCCTAATTGTAATACTAAACCCTAACCCTAATTTCATATCTAATCCCAACCATAACCAAAACTCTAAATCTAACCCTAACCATAAAACATAAACCCTAATCTAACCCTAATCCTAACATTATTTTCCTAACCCTAACCCTAACTCTAGATCCCTAAGGATATGATCAAGGTCCTCATGGGAGGCCCCTGAGCCTTTGATAAAGAATTTAATGATATTATTTCCTTGTGTAAGTGTAAGCTAGGCTTTTATGCCTCTGTAAACCTGGGTAAGGTGGCCCCAACTTGAGTAAGGCTCCTTGGTTTACCCTTGGAGTTCTAGTACCAAAATGATTTTAAAGGAATTGTTGATTCTTTGGTACCTTGGTTACGGTGGATAAAGTGACCCTTCTAAAGTCACAATAGGTATACACTACAATGTGTGTAAATGTTGTTGTCAATACAATTCTTCCTACCACTGTGACTTTAAAATCAAAATTTAGCAGATGGGTTCAGCTATTGGAATATGTAAAGGCTATGGTTTTTTGTTAGGGGTGCAATAAATTTTGACATTTACAAGATGTCTATAAAAAGCTCCCTCTTGAACCTAAAAAAACCCAATCAAGCGTGTTTGTATGCTCTCCCTTGAAAATGTTTGCTCCATTGACCTTGTTAAACGAGCTTGTTACACCAAGCTCTGCTACTTTCTGATAAGGTGTCGGGGCCTTCCCAAATTTCAGCTAGGGTTGAGGGTCAGTCTTTGAATGGGTGCATTTCCCCTGACATTCCTAATAATGTCATTATAGGGGATGTTTTTGAAGATTTATCCTCTTCGCCTTCTTTGGAGAAGTACATTGAAGCACAAAATGAGAATGAAATGTTCGATAATCCGTAAAAAAATTCATAAGAAATAGAGGAAGTTGAATTCATCTCCTGATATCTCTCAAGTTGGTATGGGTTTGGTGGTGGTTCAAACGCCAAAAAAATTCAAGAAAAGGAAAATAATGAAGAAGACAAGAAAAACTTGTTGTACTCTAGCTCCCTCCAAAAAGAGGATGTTTTGAATGAAGAGTGGAATCAAATAAATAAAAAATCAAGGAAAAATAAGAAACCAGATGTGGGAGGGAATAACAAAGTGGGTAGGCTTCTATTAAAAGAAGCAAGGAACAAAGACACATTGAGAGATGTGGCTTCCAAAAAATAGAGAACTCTTGACTCCCTTGCTGGGAGTAAATCCACAAAGAATTTGAGGGATACCCTCTCCCAAACCTTAGTAGTATCAAGGTGATACTATTGTTCCTTTTGTTCTAATGCATTTTTTGTCTTGGAATGTGAGGGGACTTAAATGCCCCTACAAACAAAATTTGTCGAAAGCTTTTTTGGTGGATGTGAAACTGGATGTTCTCCTAATCCAGGAAACTAAATGAAAAGAGAGAATTTTGTAAAAGTGATCAATTGGCTTTGGCTTGGTGCTAATTTTGAAGTTGGTGATGTTGATGGATCCTCAAGTGGGATTGTGACTTGTTGGACCCTACTAGGCTTTTTGGAGGGCTAAATTTTTGTAGCACAGATTGTCTGATAGTTTCTATGGAAGATATAATTGCCTTGGTTAGGTGGAATCTGGTTAATATTTATGGTCCTAACTTACATCTGGATAGATTAAATCTCTAGAAATTGCTTGAGGTCATTATTATCAATAGAAAGGAAGAGTTTTGGATGTTGGGATGGGATTTTAATTCCCCTTTGTATCCTTCTAAAAAAATGTGGAGGCCTTGTTGATTTCTCAAATAGCATGATGGATTTATTGGGTTTCCTCAACTCTATAGGGCTTATGGATACCCCTTTGAATGGATCTCTTTTAACATGGGCTAATAGAAGGCAAGGTAGTCATTTAATCCAAGTTAAACTGGATCATTTTCTTGCTTCATCGAATTGAAACATTTTATAGAATCTCACTCTTATGGCTCCCCCAAGAATGGCTCGGATCATAGTGCTCTCCTTCTTGTGTGTAAGGATAATGTTGCTAAAGGATCTTTTCCTTTCAAATACAAAATAATGTGGTCTCTTCATCCAAAATTCAAATCCTTAGTTGATGAATGGTGGAATGCTCCTTGTGATGGTACTCCCATGTATCGTCTAACTCAGAAGCTCAAGAAAGTCAAAGTAAATGTTAAGGGTTGGAATAAGCATTCATTTGGGAATATTTTTACCGCAAAAAAATATATTAGCTTAAAAATTAAAGAGATTCAAGATTTGATGGAATTGGGAAATGTTGATGAAAATATTTGTAACAAAGAAAGGGACCTTAGAGCTCAATGGTGTAAAATAAATAAAAAAGAAGAGATTTTCTGGAAATAGAAATCAAGGATTCAATGGTTGAGGGAAGGAGATAGAAATACAAAGTTTTTTCATCAATCCACCTTAAAAAACAAATGTAGAAGCATGATTAGATTCTTAGACACTACTAATGGGATAAGACTAAACAAAGAGGAGGAACTTGTTAAGGAAGTTGTTTCCTTCTTCTCAAACTTTCCTAAAATGCCCATGGTGGATAATTTTGAGTTGGAAGATATTTTGTAGGTGATTCCTAATGTCATTCTAGAACATGATCTAAAGGATATGTCCAAAGTCGTTTCAATGCAAGAAGTTGAGGAGGCAATTTTATTTTTTGGAGCTTATAAAGCCTCGAGACCTGATGGATTCCCTCCTAGTTTCTTTTAGGAATTTTGGGATATTGTCTCAATCGACCTCTTCAATGCTACTAGGGATTTCTTCAAATTTGGAAGGATTTTAAATCGAATGAACACTACTCTTATAGTGCTTATCCCTTAATTGAATGAGGCTACTTCTATGAATGACTATAGACCTATCAGTTTATGCAACACTACTTACAAGATATTTTCTAAGATAATGGTGAATAGACTGAAATTAGTTTTGAATAAAATGATTGTTGCTAATCAGAAGGGGTTTGTTTAGGGAAGACAAATTTTGGGCATTGCTATATATACTCATGAGGTGTTACATTCTATGGACCTTAACAAAAAACAAGGTATGCCTTTGAAACTTGATATTTCTAAAGCCAATGATTGGGTCTCTTGGAATTTTATTTTTGTTGTTCTTGAAAATTTTGGTTTCAAAGGAAAATTTCTCAACTTGATTGAATCTTATGTCACTACTCCTAAGTACTTTGTCATGGTTAATGGGATGCTACAAGGCTTCTTTTCTTGGGGTCATGGTATGAGACAAGGTGACCCTCTATCTCCTTATGTATTTGTTATTGTTGCTGAAGCTTTGGGCCATAATATTCAAAGATAGATTGTTAATAAAAAGCTGAAAGGATTTATTGTTGCTTCTACCCTCCCACCTACCTCACACCAATAATTTTTTGACAACACTATCCTTCTTGGTGAGGCTTCAGTCCTGGAAGTGATACAATGGAAAGAGGTTCTTGATAAATATGCTAGAGTCTCGGGCCAATATATCAAATACCAAAAGAGCAAGATCTATTTCTTTAACGCTAGCCAAACTATAAAAGAGAGAGTAATAAATATTATTGGTTGCCAAGAAGTTGATCTGTCGGCTACCTATCTTAGATTACCTTTAATCTCAATAAAACCTCATAGTAATTATTGAAATTATATTGTTGAAAAGATTCAAGAGAAGTTGGCTAGCTAGAAAGGTAAGTTGCTAAGTTTTGTTGGGAAACTTCAACTTTTAAAAGCTTCATTACAAATTTGTTTGGTTCACTACCTCTCTCTTTTTAACATTCTTGCCTTCATTGTCGAGAAGATTGAAATGATACAAAGGAGATTTTTATGGTCAAGAATGAAGAGAGGAAAATAATGGCACTTGTTAGATGGGATACTATCTACACTCCGAAGAGAGTTGGTGGTTTGGGCATAAGAAGAATACAAGTGTTCAATAAAGCTCTTTGTAGCGAAAATGGGATGGTTTCTATTGGAAGGAGAAAAGGACTGGGTATATATTCTATGTGCTAAGTACTTGAGAAATAAGCATGTTTGTTGCTTCCTCGGGAAAAAGGATCTCCCCTATGATTCAAGTTTTTTGAATAACTTGTTAAAGATTAAGGGTATGTTAACAAAAGGAGCAAAATTGAGAATTGAAAATGGTCACAAAACTAATTTCTGGGAGGATGCCTGGACCACCTATGCTCCCTTGTTAGATAACAATAATCTCCAACAAGTTAGAATCTGACTAAAAATAAATATTTGTAAGAAGGTTTCCAATTATATAAATTGGGAAGGTTTGAGGCCAAAGTGGATGGACTTTAAGAACATTTTAAATTGTGTTATTCTCAGGGGATCAGGTAGATAGAAGAATTGGGAGGCTACTTTGGATTCTGTCTTGCGATAGATTGGTGATCCTGAGCTATTCTTGATAAATAGGGATGATACATGGGTATGGAATAAAAAATCCTCTAGGAGATTTTATGTAAAATGTGTGTATGAGATTATGGAATCCTAGTTACTTCAAGTGGGGGTTTTTAACTAGAAAAAGGTGCGGAGAAAGAATTTAATTCCTAAAATTAATTATTTTTGGTGGACTATGATGCATGGAAAGATCCTCACAATTGATAATCTTAAGAAAAGGGGATGGTATCTAGTGAATAAATGCTATCTTTGTAATGAAGAGGAAGAAACCATTATGCACATGTTGTTTCAATGTTCTTATGCTCAAGATGTGTGGTCTTTTTTCCTCAAGATTCTGATGATTGATTGGGTCTTTCCTTCATCAGTAAAAATGTTTATTGATTACTAGAGTTTTTGTCCCTACTCACACAATATTATTATTGACCTCTGGAGGCAAGTTCTCTCATTCCTCACATGGGGATTGTGGAAAGAGAGGAATAATAGAGTTTTTAGGGACATAGCTAAGAATTGTAAAGAGATATGCATGTCCATTAGGAAACAGATTCAATAAAACATTAAAAGTTGTAAGTATTCTCCTTCAAAGAAAATTCCATCATACCAAGAGATTTGAATCAAGCAATGTTGGAGAATATCTCGCGATCTTAATAATGTCAACTGTGTCAAACAACTTATTACAAAAAGAACTATTTGGATTCCCCTAGATCTGGGATGGATTAAATATAATTTTGATGGGTGTTTTAAAGGGAATCCTAGTCTGACGGGGGTAGGTGGGATAGTAGGAAACCATCAAGGCATTTATGTTGTTGGATACAACAAAGGTCTAGGTACAACAACTAAGAACTTGGGTAAGGCTTATGCAGTGTGGGCCAAAATATGTTATGTAAAAGATAGTGGCTACACTAAAGTTATGGTGGAAGGAGACTCCAAGATAGTTAAAAGATATATTGGATGATTTCAAACATATGATACAATCCTTTCAGCATTGCAATATTACCCATATTTATAGGGAAGTCAACAGGGTTGTCGATGCAATGGCGAATTTTGGCCTACAACATTTAGATTGGGAATATTGGAACCTTTCTCGATTATCAAATCAAATTAAGGAAATAACATATAAGGAGAGATCAAAGGGTTTAATTAATTCTTCATGGATAGAAAGAAATTATTTAATTTGTGGGGTCGACAGTGTTGTCCAGTTGTCATGATAATTACGTTCTTTCTTATGTGGCAATTGGACAAGTTTAAAAGATAGAATTTGATGTACCCTATTTATGTCAGTTGTACGCTAAATTTCAAAGATTTAAAAAGAGATGGGATGAAATGACATGCATGTTTGGATGCCTTGTGCAATAATAAAAAAAGAGGGAAGGTGGTAATGATGATTATCACCCGCATTTATAAAAATATTATGAAGGATTTGAGAAAAGATAGTTTAGCATGTGTTATTGCGGGCAATAGGGAGGATAATAAAAAATTTGTCATCATGAATCCTAAAGATGGTGGAGTTGTCATTTCCATTAAAGGGGAGTTTCAAAGATACAAGGCTAGACTTTGTAAACAACTCGATTATTTCAATATTATCGCTACAAGGTTTGAGTCATTGTCCTTACAAATGAAAAGCCACCAAGTTTCAATCAAAACTATGTTTTTTGAATTGCCAATTGCTTTTGTTGTAAATGAGGAAGGTCAAAGAATGAAGTATTTACTTCTTCTAAAGGATTATCAAAACACAGAAAAAACTATGGGAGGCCCTAGAAAAAAGGACGAAGTAAATATGATTCCTTGAAGAAGAATGAAGAATTACGGGGTTTGTTTGACTGTCCTACTTTCATGCTATACTTTGCGGCTATGGAGGGTTATAGTGAACAACTTAGCTACAAGTTTGTGAATGCTTGGAAGGATGGAAAAGTCAAGTTGGGTGGTCGACACTTTACTATTGATGCTAAGTTGATTTCCAAGGTGACGGGTCTGAAGTATGAAGGAAAGAAGATAGCCAAGGTAAGCACGGGCAACTATTAGCCTTGTATTGAATTTTTTTTAAGCTAAAGAGAAGGCTCAAAGATTTCAAAATGGTTATTATAGGGTGTTGCTTCTGCCCCCGTATCATAATGTCTATTATTTTGTCATGAAGTATTTTACACTAGAGGGCCTCTTTCAATCGGTGCATGGTTATCATTTTCCTATCCACAACCATATCAGGCACTAGGAAAAAATTAACTTACCCTTTTTCCTCCTCTCCTCCTTGAAACAGAGCCTTACCAATGGAGCAAACCCTCCTTTACACCAGGACTTGAATAGAGCCATATGTAAGTACATTCTTACCACCACCTTGCAAAGAAATGCTTTCCATAACCTGATTGAGAACCCCACCCCTAAAGTTATGTGAAAATTGAACTAATTCAAATCTGACCCCACTCCCTTATCAAAGAACCAATTAACCTAGCCCCTAATTTTGTAGAACCCTCATGGTTTTCACTTCTTAAAATAACTCCTAACAAATGTACTGCTGCCCCCTCCTTCTATTGCTAATAAGAAAAGAAAATTGTTGATTCATGAGTTGGGTGTTGACCCTAATACTATAACAATTTTGGATGACATTGAAAATAGCCCTAAATGTGGGTCTACTACCCCAGTGGGTCATCGTTCTACTTGTGTGGCTTTGGCAACATCCAAGGGGTCGGATAATAGCAAAAAATCAAAACGTTTGGAGGAAAAGAACTTGGAAGAGCCTCTGGAAAGTAAAAAAGGGAAGAAGGTTGCTAGGGAGGAAAAAGATTACTCCTCTGAAGAATGTGTGCCCGATAGTCTGGGTGAAGTTGGGTCTCTTGAGGAAGAGGTGTCGGGGTCAGAGGACGTGGAAGATTTGAGTTAGGAGGAGGAGGAATGGTTTAATTAGCAGGAGGATGTGCAGGATGTGGAGGATACTGGTATGGCTAAGGAAAAAGGAATGGCTACTACTGATTTAGAGGACTTGGAAATTAATGTGGTGACCCCTGGTAATGAAGAATGCTCAAAAGATAAACACACATACAAGGAGAAAACAAGAATTGAAAGGATATAATAAAGGATGGAGCTTATTAAGAAAATGATGCAGAAAGAAGACAATGCTAACAGATTTCAGGTTCTTGAGAATGTTGTGTTGAACATGTGTCGGATTATGGACGCAGTGATGAAAAAAACAATGATGGCTACAATCTTGAGATAGGGTAAAATCAAGAAACAACGGAGGAAAAAAGAGAACATGGATGATGCTAATTTTTCTAGAAAGATGGAGATAAAAGATAGCCTTGAAGATTCAGTGGTGGACCTGAAGAAGGCTTGGAGCCTTATTGAGGATGCTTATGCCTGAACTATATTATTTTAAGTTTTATTTATGCTATGAACATTATGAACTTGTTGGGTACTCTTTATAGGTTATGCTTATATAACTCATTTTATGGTTCAAAGATTATATGGATTGGTTAAATCTTTATTGGATCCTTGATAGATTAATATCTTTTGATGTGGTTGGTATAGGTTGATTTTGATTTTGGTTGGTTAGGTGTGGGGAAGTGGTTCTTCTTTTGTTTTGCTTTCCCTTTGTTTTGTTGTTTTGTCTGGTAGTTGTTTCTCTGGACTAGTTTGCTGCTTTGTAAGGGATCATGGCCCTTTCCCTGCTTAATCAAAAAAAAAAAAATTTTATGTTTTTTGTGTACAATGATTTAATCTAGTTTTATTTTTGCTTGCTCTACCATTTCAATATGGTATTAGAGCACCATTGAAAATGGACTATGAATTGAGTTTGTTGGTTGAAGAGGGACACCATTATGTTGTTTTAGTTCTACCAAAGCACCATTCTATGTGTTGGTATGTTGTTTTGATGTTTTTTATAATAGTCTAACACAATCTCAATAAAACTATGATATATTTCTTTGATTCTAAAAAAAAAATAGAAATTTAAAATGTTATGGAAAGATGATATGAAGGAGAATAAAACCTAGAAATATTTTGAAGATATTGTTATTATTGGATGAACACTTTGATGTAAAATATAAAAAAAATATGGTGTGAATTTTACATACAGTCATTGTTTCAATTCAAGTTTTGGAATGAGAATAATCAAATCAATTATATAAACTCCATGCTCCTAGAAATATGTTGAAGCAAATGTGAAAGTTAGAAATTCCTCAAAATATCTGAGAGAGATCTGTGTTATAGATTTGAAAGCTCCATCATATATTTAAGAAATCAGGAGATTGTTAGAGAATGGTGTAGTAAATGGAAATACATCTACACTAAATGGAAGTGCCATAATTGCAGGTGCTAAAGGAAGAAATAGTGAAATATTATTTTTTATATTGAAGTCTATATGTTTCTTTCAATGAGTTTATTTATTGGTTGTTTGATGCTATTATAAAGTGTGGGAAGTATTATTATTTCTACACACAATACATTTTTCTCATACTATTGCAAATATAAGTTGAGGCATTGAAAATATTTAAAATGGCATGGGATTTATCATTAGTTAAAAGTTTGTTGAGATGTTGTGAGTGGCATTCATATTTGAGGGTTGGTGTCAAGGAGAATATTCCAGTATCCTATGTGAAGTTGAATGGGTATTATTTTTATTTTTTATTCAAGCATTGCACATTAAATATTTTATAAGTTTCATTATGTTACCAAATGTTTGTGCTTTTGAAACCATCCATTCTACACTTAATAAATATTTTAAGGGTTTGAATGCTACATTTGGTAGTTAAAAAGTAACAAGAAAATAAAATTGGAGGTTGGATATCTTTTTTCACATCGGGCTAGCTTCTTGCTCAGAGTTGATCCATTACATTAGAAGCACCTTTTTCTATTTGTGTTCTTTCATGGAGCAAGGGGGCTTGGAATCTTGACATTTCTTATGGGTGTGGTTAATGTATCTATATTTTTTGAGGTTCTTTTGTATAATAGAGGAGGGATTGTTTCCATAGAACCAGAGGAGAGATATTGGCACACTTAGAGTTGTGGACTCTAAAAGGAGAGTTGTTCTCTCATGTACAACACTAGAGGAGGTATTTTGACACACTCAGAGGAGATGTGGACTTTCAGAGGAAAGTTGTACTCTCATTTGCAAGGAAGATTGGGACACTTTATGTTCTCTCATGTTGTACACATTTTATGTATGTTCTACGATTAGGAGATTCACTGATGGAGTGAGTTTGGTGTTTCTTGGGTGAGCAAGGATAATCGATGAGGGTGCTTCATCAAAGTCTGTAAAAGGGTTATTGTGATCAAATCTTGAAATGTTCCATCCTTTGTTCATATTGATGTAATGAGGGGGGAATGCTGGAATATTACATCTTAGTTTAGGTTAGATAATGATACAAAATAAATTAACATGTAATTATTAATTTATAATAATCAATGGTTAGGTACTAGTTTAGTTTTAAATAAATTAATAATTAGTTTTGCTAGAGTTATTCCCATAGGTAAGTTAGTTTTATGTGAGAATAATGGATTTATAAATTCAATACAATATTGAAATGTAAAATCATCTTGTAAAATTTAATCAATATTCTATTTTATATTTTTCCTTTGTAGTGATTTAATCTAGTTATTTTTGCTTGCTCTACCATGTCAATAAATGACAGACAAATCTTGATGAATCCTTTTTGTTGCAAAGATGGTTTTTGTTGCACCAAAATACCAACTTGTTAATGCCCGATACAACTGCCAGAGTTAATGAGTCCATGGGAGATAGTTAAGCCATGTCACAAATTTGAGCACTGTGCTACACAACACAAGTGAGGGGTTTGAACTTGTGACCCTAGATCTGATACCAATTGTTGCAAAGACGGTTGTCGTTGCACCAAAAGATTGACTTGTTAATGCTTGATACAACCACCAGAGTTAATGAATCCACAGGAGGCGATTAAGCCATGTCATGAACCCGAGCATTGTGTTGCATAATACAAGGAGACCAAGGGCACATACATTGCAACACTCTATAGATTTCACGTGTTCCTCCATACCCTAACATATCATGAACTGAAATCACCATCAATGCTTAGGGAGATTTGCAAATCAAAAGAGTGTTCCCCCATGCTCCCCACAATATGATTAACATTTTTGTAGGTGATTTTGTATATTGAATCCTAAAGAAATGAAACTTGAAAGGTATTGATGCCCCTATTGTTCTTTCAATTTTTGGACTTTTGGGATTTAGTGTAGATTTGTACATCCTCTTCCAATTGCTCAAATATTTGGGGTTTTATAGCAAGTTTGCACTTCTCACCCTTGGTTGCGACTTACAAAGGAGGTATAAAGCTATCAAATATTGTTCAACGGGTTGATGAAAAAGAGGAAGAATAAGTATCATATCTAGATATAAAAAATTTGTTGCATGCCCTAGGGTTTCTATCTCTAACACAAGGTAAAATAATTTTAATGTTGTAATGATCTAGGTTCATGTTGTAATGATCTAGGTTCATCCAAAAATTGTAATGAATCTAATGTAACCTTTAAATAATGAATATAATACCTTGATTCAACCTTTATTTACAGTTCCTCCATGTTTATTGTGCTCATTTTTGGATTTATTATTGATTAGCAGGCCAACCAAAAGATTGTAAAATCCTTGTAAATACTTTGTAAGGGTTATTTTCAAAATAATAAAAAAAAATATTTAGGTCTATTCATGAATTACTAAGTAGGATCATTTAATGGTCTACAAATTTCTATTATCTTTTCAAATGTGTGTGTATAACCTAGTTTACATGTGCATTTAGAGAGATATGTTATTTAGTGATATCTTCATTAAGGTGTCACAAATGATTTCAATTATTGCATCTTTTTGTACGAATCTATAACTATACTACCCAGTTTGATATAGCACCCATCTTCCTAAATTTCCACCTCCCATCTTCCTAACACACGTAAAATAAACTAAATTTAAACATCATTTTTAGTGTGTCTATTGTTTGTAAGTTTTACCCCCTACCATGTACACCTAACACTAACCCGAACACTAAATCCTAACCCTAATTAAATACCCAATCATAACCCTAAATTGTAACATCATCCTTTGAATTGGATACTACATCAAAAATTATGTGTTACAATCATTGCTTCCATTGTTGGCATTTTTACATTGGGATGCATATATTTTTAAAATCAACAAAATCTTTTAATGTCTTGCCAAAATTAATATTATTAATTGTAATATCAAACTTATAAACATGTATCCAATTTAGAACATAAATAAGAAATATATGGTAATAGTTTCTTCAAAAAACAAAGTGATGTGGACTAGAAGGACTATAAGGACTATAATGATTTTAGAATATACACATAATGGATTTGTTGAAAAGGTTTTAGAAACTTTCAAACAAATGCAATTGGTAGATGCAAAGAAAAATTCCACAACCTGATGGAACTTCAGTAAATTGAAGCTGGGGTTAAGAGGGTTTCTAAATTACTTAGGGTAACCTTTAGTATGGATCGGTCAAAACCCTCTTGTTATGTTTTAACGGTGACCTGTTGCCACGGTGGACCGGTCACTCAAGTGAGGTTTCATCCCTCTCGGGTCGTGCTTAACCGACCCTATTTCACCTGATTTGTCGATCTTTTTGGCGTAATGGCCTAGGTATTACACCACCATAAATTTCAATGCTGGCCCCACTTAAATATTCCATCTGAGGGCTAATGAGCCGTCCGATCACAGAATTTGATCTTGACCGCTTCTCACAGACCTCGCAGGTTTGTCTGCTGGCGTCATCAAAGTAGTGCGAGGTTCGCGAGATATGGCCATGTGGTGTGAATGGATGAATGGGTTTTCTTCCTGAGGTGTTTGATATGAATGGGTTTTCTTCCCTCTTTCACCTGATTTGCCGGTCTTTTTGGCGTAATGGCCTAGGTATTACACCACTAGAAATTTCAATGCGGGCTCCACTTAAATGTTCCATTTGAGGGTTGATGAGCCGTTCGATCACAAAATTCGATCTTGACCGCTTCTCGCAGACCTCGTAGTTTTGTTTGTTGGCATCATCAAAGTAGTGCGAGGTTTGCGAGATATGGCCACGTGGCGTGAACAGATGAATGGGTTTTCTTCCCGAGGTGTTCGATATGACAGGGGAC
>CM021109.1:272463260-272568580 GCA_007115665.2 Sequoiadendron giganteum | reverse complement strand
AAATTCATGTTGTTTATGATATATAATATGATCATTGGGGCATGCATCTATTGCTTGATACTCCATTCCAATATCTTTCATAATGCCAAATAAATCTCGGTATGAGCGAGGTAAAATATTTGATGGTGGTAACAAAAATTCACCAATCAATCTACAACAAAAAATAACTTCTTAATATAAAGAATATTAAAGGTACATACTTCATCCTTTATTTACTAGTGATGAACTAACAACAATTAAAATAGATGAAAAAAAATGACATATATGACATACCTTAACATCCGTGAGATTGCTATGTTGGATAAACCATTCATAACCTTCAAGTTCACCAGCAACAATACAGTAGAGAGAAGAGTTGTTTGGGAGCCTTCATAAAGCGACTCGTATGCCTTCTCAAGTACAGGTAAATCATGAACATCATCAAAGTCATCTCGATCAACATAATCAGATGTGCCACTACATGTGTCATGGATCAATGTATTTGTACCATCATCTTCAATTGTGTTTTCTGGTGCATGATCATCTTCTTTCATAGGATCATTAACTTCATCTTTGATATTCACAACTCCATATTCCTCCGCTTGCAAAACCACATTCTCTGGGTCGTGATAATTCATATCGTGTGCCCTAGGGTGCCCCACCTTTATAATAATGATAGACACAAATAAACCATGATCATGATCAAGTGATTTTTTATATATATATCAAATGTTAAAACAATATAAACATTTACAAATTCAATCAATATAAACACATATAATGAACAACTTACCAATGGACAATAATCATGCCCCCTTTCAATGTGACCATGCTACCTACAATGTTTCTCAGTTGTTGTGATTAAAAGTCTTCTCATCTTTAAGCCCTTGCAATTATTGCAAGGACAATAACATTTCCCATCACCCTTTCTTTTCAATCTAGCCCACAATCTAGCAATTGTCTCTTCATTTTGTTCTGGACTAATATTATCTGACATGATTTTACTTTACCAAGCTTGAATATTTAGATATTAAAAAAATATCAAACTCACATGCACTCCAATAATTTTTAATCGTACACAGGTAACAAAATATAATAATTATGATATTTTACACCAAAAAAAATCGGCATGCAACCACCCCTGCAAAAGAGAAGATAGTCTGAAGTTAATGACCCCAAAAAACACTTTCAAATACTAATTCTAGTAATTATTAAATTCTGATTTTACAATGATTTCCAACTGTTATACTCCTAAAATCAGAATATTGAACTTGCACAACAAAATCTGGAAATGAAATTCTCAAAATGCAGCTAATAGGCCTCAACAATTAAGGCCTACTCAAGACTTTGTGAAGTCACTACAAGGTTTCCAGGCCTTACCTGATGATTTGAGCAAGAGGATTAAAGAGTTGGTAAATATTTTTGATGACTGGAGTGGCACATCTTTACCAGATATTGTAGATGCCTAGGGAAATGTTAGATCACTGCAGCAATGGCAGGACAAGGTAGATGATCAAATCATTAACACTAGCACATTTTTGGAATCTTTTGAAAGGGAGGCGAATCAAGTAGTAGTAAAGTATACAACTTACAGTGCAAAGGTAAATTAGGTGGTAAATTTTAATTGGCCAACGGATGAGGAATATCAAGGATGGGTAGAAAAGTACTTAATTGAACAAGAATAGGATAGAGTCTACAACCAGCAGTTAATAGCTCAGCGGTTATGGTTATAACAAATTTTCGCTATGTCTTGGTGGAAATTTTGGTGCAAGTTTTCAAATTTTGGAAAATGCAACAGTTATTCTCCAGTGGACGGGATGAACAAGAAGATTCTCTAGAGACTCTGCTATTGTAACCAATTTTTGAAATGTCATAAGGCAGTCCAAGTGACCAGTGACAGGTGTATTTCTGGTTCGATGCTTGTTGCTCCTTCATTTTCCCTATAAGAAGGATTTCAGGACCAAAAATATGGCCGGTTAGCAAGTTAGATATCTTTAGGTCAAGTCTAACTGAAGTTGCAGAGCGAATTTTTAAAGAGCTTGATATTATAGTGAAGATACTATTCTTAGGTTTGGTGATGTGAGTGTTCCAAGGCTTTCTTGCACTGCAACTAAGAGACCCAGCTTGTCTCTTCTAGGAACCTAGTCTCCTCTAGGTCCTGATTGGCTTAGATGATTAACTAAGTCCAATTATAACTCTTCTCTAAGAGTTCTATCCTTTGTGCTTCACCTTGGAGGACTAACACCATTTGACAAGTTTATTTTCTCTTCCTCACTTAGAAAGTTATAAGTGCTAACTTCTCACAAACGTCATTCTTCATTGTAGGAGTGCCCATCCTATTGAAAAAATTCATAACCTTGCATATTTGAACCATTTTAGAAGGTTCTTCAACCCTATCCTTATCAGGTTCAAGGTTTCACCATTTGAGACCTTAAACAAGCCTATTCCTTGTAGCCTTTACCAATCCTATTTTGTCAATTCTTTCTAAAATTTTCCAAACACCCTACAAAACTAAAGGCAGATTTGGATACTCATTTGGAAGTTTTAAAAGGTTCAATGGGGCTTAGGGCCTGACAACCTCCGTACACTAGTTTCCTACAACTTAGGACAATAGGGCTAAAAGGCCTAATTTCTAGGACTGACTGTAATCTTGCTTAGAACCTGCTCAAACCATAAACTAAATGATTGACATGACCTCAGTCCACCTAGTATGATGAGCTATGATGAAACCCTACTTGAACCTATACCTGTTTCGTATAGTACCTCTTTACCCTGCAAGAAATCTTCAAAGACATTCCTAGACCTCTAACCGGGCTCTGTCTGCTTGCCTAGAGACTAGTGATAAAAAAAGCTCTCCACTCTTTCATGCTTCCTAATCCTAAATGTATATACACTAATGACTCCCCTAACATTTTGCACCTGTCCTTAGGTGTTTCCCAAGGCTAGATTTCATGGGGGAGCCATGAAAGCACCGACTGCTCAAGACTGGACCAGTAAGAACTTAAAACCAAAACAATTTGCCTAACACCAAATATCCTACTCTAAACAACTTGCTTATCAAATGAAAAAGACTAAGATAATCCTATAGAACACTAAACAAATACTAAACTCAGTCTCTCAATCCATTAAGCATCTCTATCATCACAAAAGTTCGGGTTGTTCTTGAAAGCACTATTGCAGAGCTCTCTATTTTACTTTCAAAAACTAATTGCCAATTACATCATGTCATGAGATTCGAGTCTTGGGTCATAATAGATGCCATCCCCATGATTCTAGGGCATGTTGACTGATCTCCCACTTCCTATTCTCAAGGGAATCCAAAGGTAACTGAGTTGCATGCCCATGCTAACTTCTTTACAACATTTGGCATCTTTCTCTATGCCTTGATCCTATTTCTTAGGACCACTATTCCCTCTAGATTCTGAGGAACCAACTCATTTAATGGCCTTAAGGCATCTTTACAACAACCACTAAGTGTTTAGAACATCTTCAAGACTCTAATCTCCCATAGACAACTAACATTAAGAAAACTTAAATTACTAACACTAGCTATTTGTGTGACCTTAGTCCTAATGACTAACTCATCTAGCCCACAAAAGCAATGACCTTCTAAGGTTTGAAAACAAACTAACATCCTGACTTGGCTAGAGTCAAGTGCAAGCCAAAATAACAAACATGGAGGTTAGCCTAGGTGTGCTCCTGTACCATTTGGTGTCATTCTATTGTAGGTTTTAGTTTCATGGGTACTTGATTTTCAAGACAGTACTAGCATCTGAATGAAAATTACTCATTTCAAGGTCATGTATCTCCATTGTATGAATATATTATTATCTTGAATAAAATGATCAAGGGTTATTCTATTCATCTCACTGTTATGGTGTGTGATTCTCATTTTGGATTTAATTCAAGGAATTAATTAAAATGCTTGAGTGAGGTTATAGGTGACCATGTTCATATAAGGATTTGATAAGTACTATTGGGTTAGAATATAGATTGATGGTATTGTAAGGCAGTATTATCTGAAATTTTATATGCTATGTGTCTAGAAGATAAACTTGGTTACAGTAAAAAAACAACCAACACCTCTGATATTATCTGGCTATGGCTCCCAAATCTATTGCAAATTGATCATTAGGGTTAAAATTGAAACCTTGCAAATATAATCTTTGTCCAAATCCATTAAGAATTTTCCATCAGTTATAAACAATTCCCTTATAAAGAATTTGTGAAGCCAGGTCTAAAATCTAGAAATGAAATTCTAAAAATGCACAAGACTATAAATGAAATCTGATGAGATGTTGCTTTCTGGAAGTACAAATCTGACTTCACAAATGAATTCTGGAAAAAGACAATGACTTCCCTCAACCTGGCGATATCTTCTTGAGTTTCTTCTGATTTTCCCCAAGAAAATCGTTGAGCAAAACACTGTCGCAATAAATAGTCGAGCTCATTTCAATTTATGCCCACCACAACTTAACTTTGCAGGACTGCCCCAATTTTGGCAAAAGATCTTCGTTGAAACGTACACAAAACAATGGCTCGTCGAAATTCTGATGAACGTCGAGGTAAAATTTTTTTAAAAAATGGAAATTCGCACAAGTGCCCGATGATACATCTGATTATATAGGTTTCGTCAGAAATTGGGGTCAAATGAGTTAGTGGGATCATTTTTATCCCTACACTTGGGGGGAAAGGGATTAGGTAGCATTATGTTAGGTGCATTCCTTCTAACAAGGGATCCATTTGAATCTCCTTAAAATATTAGTGTAACAAGTACACTAACATTTTAAGGGGGGCATATAGTCCCCAACTTATCATTTACATAAATAATGGTCCCTTTTTAGTGATGATAACATGCATCTCCTAAAAAGTGTGGCCTTCTCAATTCACGTTAGTGTATATTTGGTGGAGGTATTAGGCTTGATATACTCTAAGAGTGACCTTTCATGGCATATGATGTTCCCTTTGATGGTAATAATATGGATAATATTCCCTAGAGTGTGACCTTTTATTCCATGACTTGTCCTCTCTTAGTGGCTATGTAATGTGTGTTATTCCCAAAGGTGCGACTCTTCATGTATTGAGCAATGCCCCTTTTACCATTTTCATAAATCACCTTTTGTGGTGGTGTTGTTTATAACACCCCTTATGTTTTTGGCCTTGTCTTGATCATTTATGTGCCTTCTTAGGTGAGTCCTTGATGGGAGTTTATGCACCTTCTTAAGTGAGTCTTTTATCCTTCTTACACAAGTTTATGTACCTTCTTACACAAGTTTAGGCACCTTATTAAGTGATTATTTGCACCTTCTTAGGTGAGGCTTTGGAAAATTGGTTCATGGATTCAACATAGCACAACTTGGTGTTTCATGCATGTCTAGCATAATGTGTCTTGTTAGCCTTGTGGAACCCATCATATTGCATGGATACGTAGCATAACACAGCTTTCTAGCCATTAAATCCATGTAGCTAATGAGTTATGTGGAATAATGTAACTTTCTAGTCCTCATGGGAGAATTCCTCTGACTAATATTTATTCGATGGATGAAGTTTGGCATTTGAGATAATTTAAGACCGAGGTCTCTGTACCTTACCAACTTGAATCTGTTTAGTGCTAAACTTGTGTTTTGTTGTGTGTTTTCTTCATGTTTTTGTTCATCTTTTTGTCATGTTATGTCATGTATGCTTCATGTTTTTGACATGTATATTTTTGCATGTTGACTTGTAGCATTACATACTTGTGTGTTCCTTTGTGCTTTTGTTGGTCTACCATGGGATCTTGGATCTTGGGGGCTTGCACATCCCCATTGATCCTTTGTAATCCCATCTCTTCAACATTTGGATAATCAAACCCCTCTTGACATATTTTTCTACTTTAGTGTGAGTTTGAGTGTAATTTCATACTCTCACTAAAGTGGGGGCTAAATGTTGCATTGTAAATTATCACCCTTGACAATTTCACACTATGTTTTTCTCCCCCTAAGTTATTAGACCTAATTAAACACCCAATTTCCTAAATTATGAAAATTCCATGGACCATTTATTATTACCAACAAATTGCAAGCGAAAAACAAATGCATTTATTTAATAATTTACCTCCAACACCTTAAATTACAAAAAATAGAGCTAGGGCAGTCACCTTGGGCGACCTAGTTCCCCTATTTTGGATCTAATTTCAAATATGTTAGTCTTAGAGTTTTATAATTTGAAATTAAAATGTCCAAAGTCGGCTATTGGGATTTAATTTGTGGGAAATTAGAATAATTGCATATAAATACCTTGTAATTACATTATTTGAAAACTAAGTGAAAAATATCTAGCTTCAAGAGAAATAATTATGGTCAAGAGCATTATTAAGCATGTCAAGAGTAGCCATTAGAAGATTTATTGTAGCAATTAAAGATCCAAGCATCATGTCAAATCATATATGAGTTTATGCATTTTTATATTATCATATTGTTTGTGAAGGCTAATCCTTTGTAGGTCTCCAAGAAATCTAAGCAATTCAAGAAATTCAAGCAAGCAAGATCCAAACTTTGAGGAGATTTGTATGAATTTAGTGAGTTGGAGAACTTGGTTGATTTAGTATTCCTTTCTATCATTTATCCATTTATCATTGACATTTTTATTGTAGAAGTGGAAACACTAAACATAGGTTTTGACTAAGGAAAGCCCCTAAATCACCCAAAATTTCTTCTTTTTTTGAATGTGTAGGTTTCAAATATGAGGAGGTTTAGGAGAAGCTTGAAAATAAAATATTCATCACTGAAATCAAACCCTACACCTTGACAACAAATGAAAACTTAATTAAAAAGTTATTGGATAGTGATCCGATAGTGCGACAAGAAAGAAACAAAAGCTTTGATATGGTTCCCAAGGACTATGAAAAAAAATCTATTTTTTTTCAACAAGGGGATATGTGTAGGATCATGATGGGCCAAAAAGTGGCAATATGCTTGGTATGTGGCTGCGAATTTTTTTTTACCCAAAATTGATGAAATGAAAAGGGTTTTTAAAGGAGATTCTCAACTTTCCACCAATATAAATTATGCTTTACTTTGAATTTAATAAATAATTATTATTCATTTTCTATTGAATTACAACTAAAGTCCTGATTTTTAGGCTGATTGAAAAACATCTATAGCTTTAAAATGGTATCATATTTTTTGAATCCAAAACATGCATCACATTCTATGCTTTGCATAATATAAGATTAAAAAATTAAAAAAATGAATTTCATGAAGTTTTGACCAAGTTAAGGTGGTGAGACATATGAGTCTTTATATTTTTTAAAAGTTGTCATAAAAAAATTATAATTAATTATTTACTTGCAAAAAAAATTACAAAAAAATATGCATCACATTGAGACATGAGTCCACTACTTATATCTAAAATATTATAAAAAAATATTATCATTTTAATGTGGTTAGGGTGGTCAGATAGACACCTACTTCTTATTTTTTCCCTAAAATTTAAGTACTACTATATTGAAATTTCAATTTTTCACCAAATAGATTTTATTTTTTTGTAAATAAACTTAGTAATTTAGAAACTAAATTCAATTTTCTACAAATTCTATTCTTACATATTTTTTGAAATAATATAGATAACTTATTCAAATTTTTATGTCAAGTTGCCTAACTTTGATTTTTTTGATTTTTTTGCCACTTAAGGGCCTGTTTTTTCCATGATGATCCTGCACATACCCAAGGACATTGTTACCTTGGGTGACTTAGTCCTCCAAAATCAGGATTAGATTTATACTAGAGGTGCACAATACTCTTCTCGGTCCATTTCTATTGTCCAAATTTTTCTCTGACTTTTTGTGTTTACTATATTTTAATTAGAACTAAAATTTACATAATTAGCCTAGTAATTGCATTACATGTCATCTGTAAGCCCATTTTAGATTTGGTCAAGGGCTTATTGACTCATCTTTCAGGTTGTAAGTCAATCATATATCTTTTCCATGTCCATAAAACCCCCATTCACAAATATATCAAATCCCATCGTCCTCCTTTCTTAACATATAAAAATTGGAAAAAGGTTCAAAACCCTAAAGAGTACAAATCTCCAAAGGTCTTTCCCTTTTTCCAACAAAACACCATGCTCTACTCTTACCTACTCACTATGACCAAAATTCCACAAATCCCATCATACCTTCACTGGACATGTTTCCTTCCTCTAATAAAGAGACCCCTTTATAATTTGTTCCTATCCCATTGTGTATACATATAAACAATTTCCCTTAATATACCAATAATGACACTCTCTTTCTATAAAGTATTCATCCATCTCATACAAAATAAACTAAAAATGCACCTATTGACTTAGAAAAGTGTTATGGTCAAGGATTTAAGATCATTTCTAAACAAGGTGAAGATAAAAATAAGGAACATGAAATTTAGAATCTCTTAGAATAGACTGTTGGATAGGATAACTGAGAGGGGGGGTGAATCAGTTGTCATAGATTACAACCTTAAATTCAATTACCGAAACTAACACATAAACTGATTAAGTGATTAATCGTCAAATGCCAATGCACAAAACACAATAACACCAGATCTACGTGAAAAACCTAATGAGGGAAAAACCATGGTGAGGATTAACTCACACTATAGAGAATATAAAAATCAATTAAAAAAGGCTCACTACCTAAAATGAGGCTCACTGCCTGAGATAAGGCTCATTGCTTGAAATAAGGACTCACTATCCATAGGGCTACAGTCCAAAGGGCTCACTACCATAGAGATACAAAGAAGAAAAATAAGACTTGTTATAGAGAGACAACAATCCCAATGCAACAAAGGATTACACCACAATCACTAATCAAATTGCATGAATGAAAGAGTTTGCCTTTTTCTCACTGCACCCAGAAACTCAATGTTAAGCTTCACACTGATCAACCACATAGATAAATCACACACTTTTAGAATAGCATCAAGTCATTTCTTCTCTTTCACTTATCTTCCTTATTTTCTTATGTACAATTTTTATTGCTAGCACATTTTGTATTTATAACATCTCCAACTTTGAAAAGATACAAAGTCAACCATCCAACTTCAAATTCAAATTAGGTCAGCGCCAAAACACTAGGGTGGAATTAGAATGAGGGCAACCCAAACACACACTTCAGCAAGACCCATAATAGATCCAACATGATTCATCAACTTCAAAGATAGTGCTTGATACACAGTCAACCAAACCAATGTAAAACACATAGATTAATTAAGCTCGATACTTCCAAATGTTGAAACCATCTCCAATAGAACCAAGGAAACAAAACTCTAGAACCACAAAGAGAAGTCTGGACCAGCAACAATTCTCCCGAACCTCAACCAGAACACAAAGAAACATAGTTCACAAGTATCAGATCAAAATCCTCAACAACTGAATACATGTAATCTTCTTTTAATACAATTTTCTCAATATCCTCAACATATACAGTCAACAACAACTAGTAGATAACCAACTAATTGGTTGAAATCAATGAGAACACTTTCATTCCTCTTTCCATTCTTTCAAAAATCTCCCCCTTTGTCATTAATGGTAACACATGATGTGAAAAACCATCAAAGACACACACCAGTTCTGAAAATACTTCTCAATATTTTTCATTTTGCTTCTCCCCCTTAGAAGATCATCTTCCTCATTACCTTCTTTCTCATATTTTATTTCTTTCATTTTCACATGCTCTCTCTCTCTCTCTCTCCCCCTTTGACATCAATGGAAAAGGAAAAAGACATGTTCATTGAAACTTCCTTTGACATGAAAACAAACTACTCATAATGAAAACACTTAAAAATGCTTGCTCCCCCTAAGAGGTAGCCACCAAAAACATTAGTCCAAAAAGATAGAACCATGAATCCATCAAACTAATGCATCTCCAAATGTATCTTAGTTTGTAAAAGGAGGGGAAATAACCCCTAGATTATTTCAAAGATACTCGAAATTCTCTTTAGGAAGAGCCTTTGTAAATATATCTACAATCTGAACCTTTGTGAAAACATACTCAAGCTTGAATTCATTCTCCATGACATTCTATCTCGAGAAATGATAACTGATTGATATATGCTTCATTCTTGAGTGAATTATAGGATTCTTCAAAATGTTAATTGCACTTGTATTATCACCGAAGATCTAAATAGGATCATCATACAACACTGTGATATCCTTCAATGTTTGTTTCATCCATAAAACTTGTGTACAATAAGATGCAACAACAATATACTCAACTTTAGCAGTAGACAAAGAGACTGAATCTTACTTCTTACTCAACCATGCCACCAATCTACATCCAAGAAAGAATGCACCACCACTTGTACTCTTTCTGTCATCTATACTTTCAGACCAATCTGTATTTTTATAGGAACTTGGTGTAAATTTAGTGTCTTTAGGATACCATAATCTATAATATAGAGTGCCATTCAAATATCTGAATATTCTTTTAATTGTACAGTAACATGTGTTTCCTTTGGATCTTCTTGAAATCTAGCTACAAAACAACCTGTATGCATAATATTTGGTCTAGTAGTAGTCAAATACAGTAGTCCACCAATCATATATCTATACTTGCTCTAATCAGCCTTAGGTGAATCATCATCTTTACCCAACTTGCAACCAGTTACCATAGGATTACTTACCAGTTTGGAACCATCCATCCCAAATATTTTCAACATCTCTTTCACATTCTTAGATTGTGAAATGAAAATTTATTTCTCTGATTGATTAATTTGTAGCCCAAGAAATAAATTCATCTCACCAAACATAGACATTTCAAATTATTTTTTCATCTCTTCTGCAAACATATTACACATATTTTCATTTCCTCCAAAGATAATGTTATCAACATATAAAACTGCAATCAAGATTTTGTCATTTTTAGTCTTGAAATATAAATTACTATCTTTCGTACCTTTTTTTAAATCCTTGATGAGTCAAATACTTATCTAGTCTTTCATACCAAGCTCTAGGAGGTTGCTTCAATCCATATAAAGCTTTCATCAATCTACACACCATATCTAGTTGATCTGTTAACTGAAATCCTTTCGGTTGTTCCATGTAGACCTCTTCTTCTAGTTCACCATTCAAAACTGTTGACTTGACATCCATCTGATAGACTTTAAAATCTTTATAAGTAGCTAATGCCAAGAACATCCTTATAGATTCCATTCTTTCTATTGGGGAAAAATTCTCTTAAAAATCTATACCTTCCACTTGTGAGTAGCCTTTACACACAAGCCTTGCTTTGTTTCTAACTTTCCCATTCTCATTCAGCTTATTTTTGAATACCCATTTTGATCTAATGATATTTTTGTCTGTCGATCTTGGGACCAATTCCCAAGTTTGATTCTTCTCAATCTATGAAAGTTCTTCTTTCATTGCTTCCTTCTAATGTTCATCCTCATAGGCCTCACTTACCGACTTTGTCTCAATCTTAGAGAATAAGCACAAATTTACTTCAACAACAACTTTGCTTCTAGTTAACACACCTTTTGTCTTGTCTCCAATAATCTGACTTTCTGAATGATTCCTCTGTACATATTTAGGTGTCCTAGGGGACATCACCGAAGCATCTTCTTCATTTTCATTCTGTTCATTCTTCTTTTCTTGCTCATCTTTATTGGGTATGTGCAGGATCATCATGGAAAAAACAAGCCCTTAAGTAGCAATAAAATTTAGAAAAATCAGAGTTAGGCAACTTGACTTAAAAATTTGAATAAGTTATCTATATTATTTCAAAAATATGTAAGAATAGAATCTATAGAAAATCAAATTTAGTTTCTCAACTACTAGGTTTATTTTTTATTTTTTAAAATCTATTTGGTGAAAATTTGAAATTTCAATGCAGTAGTACTTAAATTTCACGGAAAAAATAAGAAGTAGGTGTCTATCTAACCACCCTAACCACAATAAAATGATAATATTTTTTTACAGTATTTTAGATATAAGTAGAGGACTCATGTATGGATGTGATGCATATTTTTTTGTAATTTTTTTCCAAGTAAATAATTATTTATAATTTTTTTATTATAACTTTTAAAAAATATAAAAACTCATATCTCTAACCACCTTAACTTGGTCAAAACTTCATGAAATTCATTTTTTTTTTTTTAAATCCTATAGTATGTGAAGCATATAATGTGACACATGTTTTAGATTAAAAAATTGTCATACCGTTTGAAAGCTATATATGTTTTTCAATCAGCCTATCAATCAAGACTTTACTTGTAATTCCAATAGAAAATGAATAATAATTATTTATTAAGTTCTAGTAAAGCGTAATTTATATTGGTGGAAAGCTAAGAATCTCCTTAAAAAATGCTTTTCGTTTCATCAATTTTGGGTAAAAAAAAGTCATCAGCCACATGGGTAGGGAAAACTTTAGTGGCGAATCTTCACCAATTGGCGAATTCTAGGAATCGGGAAAATCAAAATTGGCGAATTTACCATATCCAATAGGGTGTTCAAATTGCTCGGATTTCACGAACTATCGGTCCAATGCATGTTCATTCGCCAACGGTTTTTTTTTACGAGGTATGTTTAGGCAATAAATTCGCCATAATAGACTAGGCATTTCCAACGGACCAATTAATATTTTCACCTGGAATCTCAGGGAGCATGTCATAAAACACCAACATATTTGCCAATACTATTAAAACAACATTATATGAGGACCCATTTCGCCAATTAAAATTTACAAATAGTTTCTTGTGAAGACCCATTTCACTAATTAAAATTTATAAATAGTTGCTTATGAGGACCTATTTCACCAATAATATTTAAAAATAATTACATTTGAGGACACATTTCACCTTGAAAATTACAAGGTATCGTTGCATAAGGACACAAGATTCGCCAAATTTTTAACATACCATTTAAAAATCCCGCGGAATTCGCCAAATATGGATTTACTATAAATACAATTGAAACTGTTATTTGTTCTTACACATTTTGTTCAGTTCTGAGTTTCTACTTCTCGATTCAGAAGTCGGCGAAACCCAAAAACGTAGACTCAAAGGTGAGTGATCATTTCTTCATACTATTATTAGTTATTAGTTATAATAATAAGATTTCTTTATTTGTTTTCCATTCTTGCTTCAGTCTTAAACATGATTTTGAGTAGGGAATGGGATCTATATTCTCTGTCGGTCTGTCCTTCTTAAACAAGAAGACATTTTTTCCAAATTTTATTGGAAGTGAGATATCAATATGTCAAGCAGCAAGGGTAAGACTCCTGAGGGTAATGAAGAGATTGGGAGGCCATCAAAACGCCCAAAATGTGGAGGTACCATACAGTCTTACTTTGGAATTGGCAAAGCTTCTAATCCATCAGATCAAGGTGGAGCTACATCATCAACTCTCCCACCAAATATTATTGAAGATGGCATTGACAATACCTCACCGCCACAGGAAGGTCAAGGTGAGATTTTCATTGAGTTAAATCAAAATGTATCAAATGAGGATGGCAATACCACAGAAGATGTTCCAAGGGATGCCCTGGTTAGCCAGAATGAGATAATTGGCTTGGATGAGGATGATGTTGGTAGAAAGAAAAGAAAAGCCAAATCAAAATTAGGGCGCGAGTGGGAAATGACAAGGAATTTTCAACTTGGTTGGTTGTCAAAGTACCCATTCCTTGAACCAATGGGGGTATCAAACAAAAATGATATTGAAAGGGAAATAGAGGTCAAATGTAAGATTTGTAGTTGGAAATGTGGAAGAGACAAGATGATGCAGCTAAAGCTTGACACTATAGAAAAGCATATCGGTAAATTTTACGAAAAACAAATCATAGACGGAAAGGAAAAATCAGTCGTATGATGGAAATCAAAGGAAGAATGTCTTCATGTTAAGTATGTTGTAGATTATGGAGAGCATAACCATAAAATGTCGAAGATTCAGAAATGTGAAGGTACACTTGAGGCTTGTTTTGAAAAATTCATGGCAGCAGCAAATCTGTGAAAAACTGTTCAAATGAGTGTTGTTTTTCATATTTTATCCAGGGGGCATCCTATGACAGACTACCCAGAATATTTTGATTTATTATCTTATTTGAGTGTTCCCCACTTTCCCTTCTCACATTGGTCAATAAACGCTAGATGGGATTGGGCGAATTGTCTTCCTGTAGTGGAAAAGGAAGATTTAAAGGAGAAAGTAAAAGAGTCAAATTTTATTGCATTATCTTTAGATGAAGTTACTGTGGTAGAAAATACTTCTTGGGTTTGTATTCATTTATATACTGTAGAACAACATGTTCACCAAGCTCATCTTATTTGTGTTCATAAAATGAAGGACAGTTCAACATCGCAAAATCTATTTGAACTAGTCAAGAAATCTTTGAATGAAATTGCAGGTATGGATGAGTTGACAATTGCCAAAAAGTTGGTGTGTGTAGGAGCTGATGGAGCTGCAGTGATGCAAGGTCAAAGGAGCGGTCTTTGCACAAAGTTACAAACTACTTGTGCACCATACATGCTTGGCATTCACTGCATGGCCCACAAAATGAATTTAGCATTCAAAATTGTAAGCAAGTTTCCTACAGTATCAAAAGTTGAAAATCTAGTTCGCGAGATCTACGCATACTTCTGTCGAAGTCCCAAACGTTTCCTTGAATTTCAACATTTTGCTGAGGGAATAACACCTGGAAACAAGCTTCTCAAGGATGTCGATACCAGATGGATCTCCCTGCATGGACCAGCGCAACGAGTTCTTTCAGAATATCAATCCTTGATTGGAGTGATGTACGAGCATCGCAACACAGTAGACAAAGCTCCTGACCTCTTACATAGGTTAAGCGATATAGAGACACTCTTGACTTTAGCTAGTCTTCTCCCCATGCTGGATGAGATGAACAATCTTGTGAAGAAAGCCCAAGACAAGAACTATGTATATTTATGAATATGCCAATCTACGTAAACTTACATGCTTGGCCCTCGATCATCTATATCTAGATCTAACACAAGAAGGCGCAAATTATTTGATGTGGCGGAAAATTACTGATTTGAATAATCCTGATAATTATTTATAGTTTAATGCAAGCGGGCACTTATGTATTTGTGTATGTGGATATGAGATACCAATGTACCATTGTAAGACAGGCAAGGCGCTCTAGAAAAGAAGTACCTGTTAATGAGGAAGATTTTAATGACATTGTTAAATCTGTTAGTGATAATTTGAAGGAAATTGCAAAATCTCTTTCCTCGGAGATTCGTGAAAGATTCCCTCGACATGAAATACTTGAAGCCATGGGTATTGTGTATCCTCAATTTTGGGTAAACCGAGATAACCCAAAATATTTTCATGATCAAGTAAAAATCTTGATCGAACAGTTTTCAGAAAAGGTAACATACAATGAACAAATAATAGAAGGAATTTTAGATGAAAATAAGCTTAGAAAGCAATGTCAGAGTTTTGCAATAGCTATGAGGGACCAGTATAAATCCATGGGCAAGGAGAAGGCCTTTGAACTGGGATCAATAAAAAAGGTTTGGACAAGCTTAGGTCAGAGTGAAATATTGCGTGGTTCGATGTCAGAATATTTCAAACTTGTTGATTTATGTCAAACAATGATATTGGGGTCGGTGGAGGATGAGAGAGTTTTCAGTACATTGGGGTTTTTGAAATCAAAGTTAAGAAACAAACTAGACAAGAATTTGGAAAATTGCTTGAGGATGAAAGGAACTGTGTATAATGTCAAAAAAATTCCCTTTTGAAAGGGCACTCACAATTTGGAGGTCCACATGTGAAAGAAGAGGGATCGGGTTGTGCAACACCGGCTCTCCAATTCCAAGCACCACCGTACTGGTGGCAGTGGTAGTGGCAGTGGGCTGGGACAGATGACAATGATATTGAAATTGACACAAATCACACAATGAATGTTGAATTTGAGACACAGGCCGAAGAAAGTGAAGAGCAGACTCAGAATCAAGATGACTCTTTTACTTTATCTCAAGATGAGCATCGGTTTGAGGACCCTGACTCCATTTGGGAAATGGAAGAGAATTAGTAGGTTTTAGGTATTTTTACTGCACTTCATGAATCAGTTTCCATTGTTCCAAAGTCCAAACTGTAGTTGATGATATTTTATATTGTATTCAATGAACATTGAAATTGTGAATCATTGCACTTCATGATATCTTATTTTATATTGTACTCAAGCGCTGCATGAATCATACTCCAAGCTGTAGTTGATGATTTTTTATATTGTATTCAAATAAATTGTGAATCATTGCACTTCAGGATATTTTATTTTATATTGCACTTCATGATATTTTATATTATATTGCACTTCATGAATAATATGCCAAAGTCAAACTGTAGTCGATGATATTTTATATTGTATTCCACCATCCATGAAATTGTGATATTAAAATTAAAATTTGATCTCTTAAAAGGAAATTTATTTTTTCTTTACAAAGAAACTAGCCTCCACCGAGTCCACCCCACTTATCTTCCACATATCAATAATCACAAAAATATACGACACTTTGATTTTATGATTCATAAATTATGAACAATGCAAATTGTAGAAATTTTTGTGACAAGATCCATATTATAGCCTACATTGCATCCATAAATAAATTTGAAATTTCGTAGTGACATAGTGCTTCCCCCATTCCTAACAAAATTTAATGCCATCGGCCTAGCAATGCTTGATCGGTGGAACCCCCATCACAGTCTCGCTGATGGCCCGATGGAAATAGCTCACAACCTAGTATCGGTGTAACAATACTCTATCGGGCTGACTCCTAAGGTGCTCTCTCGATATACCGATAGAGTCAAGTTGTCAACAAAAGTAACCATGAATTATAACCATGGGCATGAATTATCGAATGCATAAAGTATATCAAGGAAACTATGGTGCATTGGGGAAACATTATTTGGCATACCACTGATAAAACGAAGGATAGGTGTCCATCGATGGAGAGGGTGGCTATTGATGAAAGACTAATTTGACATCCCGAGGCATCATTGACTTCGAGATATTTGAAATAAATGTTCTTCTTCAATGACAAGACTGAAAGACGGTCCACGGATGGTGCATTTATGAACCAGAATTGAAGTGAATTTTATCACAAGTTGACCGCATAGTTGTTACAAAATCTTGGAAGATTTCACTTAGGGTAGAAGCAGAAAGGAAAAAACTTGGAGTTTTGATGTAGCAAAGACCGGTGGATTGTGGAGGCGACTCAACGAGACTCACATAAGTACTTCAGACCTAGTTGAGAAGCTATTTTCATCAAAAGCTTAAGATTTAAATAATGGAAGAGAGTACAGAGAAACCGAAAGCTAAAAAATAGAAAACCGAAAAGACTAAGACTTTGGATCAACTGGACATTAAAAAGCCTAAGAGACTCCTAAATAAAGACCTGATAGATCAATGCCTTGGGTCGGGGCCGAGACCCAAGGGGAGTGCTCAAATGAATCCTTCCATGGATCGAATATGGGACAAACATAAGGGCTTAGGGGATATTTGGACATGACAACGAGGCAACAACCTCTTCATGTACCATTACAAAAAACAATTTAGGTTTCAACCAGCCTGCAATCTGTGGAGGTTGAACCTAGGAAGACTTTTGGTGCCCAATGTGTTTGTGATCGTATAGCTAATTAAAGCTCTTGCTATCAGATATGACTCCAAGAAAAGAACTATTCAGTCACATGGTGAGGGTGACGTGTTATTTATAGGGATCTTATTTCTAATGTATTTCAGTTAGAGTGTTCACTGAATTTATCATTCATGGTCAAAGATCTCTTGACAGAGTATCGCCACATGGATACCAGCTATAAGAGATGGAAATTACCTTTGCATAGGCCCAAGGATGAAGGAGGCCAACTCAGGAGGTTCTCTAGCAGTGAAAACCCTCCTTTCCATGAAGATTTGATCGAAGAGTATTTTCGATACACCTATTATTCAGCTGGATAGGTTTTGGGAGTAGAGGTTATGCCTCTCATGTCAATTTCCCCAATGGTCTTAGCTCCAACCATACAGAGCAAGGATGCCAGGCCATTTGATTATGCTAACTACTTGGCCAACGCCCTACATCGAGGGCTTGAAAAGATTAAAAATAATAGTGATAATATTAATTTTGAACACTATTCTTTGCTTATGCATTTGCTATTGTACGAGGGACAAGTCAGAGGGGTTTGGAGTGAAGAATTAAGGATAAAAGATACAGATGAAAATGGGGATTTTAAACTTGTACAAATGTGGAATTCATTGTGGGACAACTGATTTGGTAGGTCTCATTACCTTTATTTTGAAGATTTTTTTGTAAAACCATTGATGAAGTTGTTGGGGTATCCGTGCAATTATAACCTATCCCCAGAAGTACAAAGATTTCTAAGACCAAAAGAAAATGGCCGAAGAAATAAAGTGAATCATAACTGGGGAGACTGGTATGCTTTCCCTGATTATACAGTGATAAGGGTTTATGGTTTCAAAGGGGCTCCACACTTGATGCCACAAGTAGTTCCTGACCGAATTGCTTATTTAGAAATTGTGAGGCAATTGGCAAAATCTGATTCCAAACACCTCAAAGGACATAACAAACAATCAATTATGCCCAACACCTTATGTTTTGGAGAATTTATAGTGGTTGCCAATGAAGGATATGGAGAAATTGATGGTAAATTAGCACAGTACAACCTACCTCTAGGTGATGTAAGGAAACAATTTGATGCAAAAAAGTTTATTCACAAGGCGAGATTATCATAGGGGCTATCAGGGTATGAACATTTGTTCTCAATCGAAGATGTCATAAGCAACCATGATGAGGCTTCCACCAAGGAAAGAATGGCCGCCTATAACAAGATTATGCTTGCAGAGGAATGGAAGAGAAAAAATGTCCCATCTTATTCAAAGGCATTTGGTGAGATACAAGATCCTTTAACAAGAATTGAGCAACTCATCACTCATGTCAATGAACTGGTAAAGGATGTCCCCCCAGTTGTTTTTGATGCACCTCATGCAACCTATTCAGGAGTACAAGCTAAAGATATAGATCCATTGCATTACATACCTTCACAACCTACTCCTGAGGTATGTTTTTCTGTAGATACTGATATAAGTGAAGAAGAGCAAGGTGATGAAGAGGGTGAGCAGGTCAAACAAATTAGTGCTCCTGTGATTGAACAGTATGAGCCCCCTCAAGAGAAGAATATTGTAATATTTGAGGCATCAAATGAACTATCTAATGATGTGAGGGTTAGGGCTGGACAACAGTTTATTTTTTATTGTGATTTTGTTAAATCTTCTGAATTTAAATAATTTGTTTATGAATATAAAGGTAGAAAAATGAGACAACAAATACAGGATATCACTCCTAAACAAGATGCAACCACTCTGGAGGAATTGAAAAGGGAGGTAGAAAAGGAAATGGAGTCCATCACTCCTGAAAGAGGAAGGGAATTTATTCAAGAAGATGGAGTGTTTCTCTTTCCAGGGTGGGATATTAGCTCTTCAATTGTATTTGATAGCTTCAGAAAAAGATGAGATAAGACAATGAACTTAACAGAAGAAGCAAGTGACAAAATGTATTCAGGATCTGGGTACAACCCAAATGAAGCCACCTTGCTTATTTGGTCACTATATCCCCATGATAAAATACCTACTATAATTAGAAATCCAAACCAAGTATTTTTTCATCTATTGGTTCAACAAGTAGTTGATACCAACCCTATAGAGACAACAGAATTGAACATAAATGTGGCAAAATTTACCAAAGCACAGATCGAAAAACTGATTAAGGAAAATGACAAACTGAAGAAGGAGCTAGCAAATCAGAGATAAAGAACATCTTCCTCCTCCACATCATATTTGTACTCCCCATGGCTTGAAAAATATAAGAGAGTTCTTGATGCATTGGCTGATGTAGCCTATTGGAAGAATTGCCATTTGAAATCCCAGGGGAAATGCAAAGAAATGGAGAAAGAAGTGAAAACCATCAAATATAACACTGTATTTGAAATGATTAAAGAAATATTCAACAAAATTATGAAGTGTGCTAATGAATGTTGGAAATTATTCAAACAAACATGCATTGCATTGGTGGAGAATGAACGATTGCAGCCTAGAATGATTGAGAAAAAAAAGGAGCTCATAGATAAGAATGTCATGAAAGGACAAATATTGCTGACATATAACAAGATAGTAGAATCACATAATGGATATCATAATAGGCTTAGGGAAGATTTTGAATGATTTGATTCATTCCCACTCCTGAAACTTCATAATGGCATTGAAAATCCGCAAGAATATGATGATTGGAAGGAAGAGCTTGTTGGGTTTCTAACTATTGCGTTGAAAGAAAGAAATGACGAGGATATGGTTTTACAAAACACTCATAAGAAACTTGAAAAAATAATGTCTATGGAATATGATATGAAATATTCGATCTCTAACATGGACACCTATGCTGAATAGGAGTAGATCCATCACCTCTCTATAGTCAATATGTTTATTAGCCAAACTATAGATGTGTCAGAATCATATTCAACGGGACAACCATCAGATTCGGAGAAAGAATGCCAGCCGACACCATGATGAGTGCCCTATCATGGAGTAGAAGCCTTGAACAGATCTTAGGTGGTCATGGGATTATGATGGGAGATTAACAGATCGGTGCATTCACCTGCAACATTATTTTATTTATAATTAGAGTTATGTTTAGTTGTCAAACGTCATGACTTTTTGTAAGGGGTTTGTAGCTTGTTGCCTAGCTCATATATAAGAGAGATCAAGACCCGAATAGGAGATCAATGGATCATCACATCATTTTTAATTAGACTTTAGAGTAGAAAATAGTAAGAAGATAGATAATAGATTGCACCAATTCGCCCATCCATCTCATATCATAAACTATTTTTATAATGCATATCATTTGAACTTTGAAGATCAATACAATGGAGAAGGTTACACATAATTACTTATTTTCTTTCGAGTGTTCAAATTTTGTGGATTCATATGCTTATATGTTATTAACTTATTTGGTTGTCTCCAAAGTGGTTGTTTATGTTATTCAAATTGAGTGTGTCCAAGTACATTTAATTTTTCAGTACATTGAATTTGAATTCTTCAGGAATAGGGGCTGTGACCATGGGGTTTTAGATTTATTTATGGACATGATCATTGATCAAGTAGTAATGTGGGCCACAAAATGGATCTTGTCACACAAATCTCTACAATTTGTGCTAATCATAAAATCAAATGTAATGTATTTTTGCAGTATGTGGGATGTGGGTGAGGTGTAAGTTGGTGGATATTGATCATGATTTTTAGTCCCAACATAACACAAGCTAACAGTTCAACATCCATAACTTATAAGCTCTACCAAGAAGTAAATATAATGAGCTAACAGTTCAACATCCATAACTTGGAAGCTCTACCAAGAAGTAAATATAATGAGCTAAAAATTCATCACCTTATAGTTCAAATGATAAAATAAATAATACAAATAATTGAACATCATCACATTACTGAAGTCTGAATTTGATCTTTTTAATTGATTGTCACTTGAAGGAGTACATATTGGCATTGGCAATGCAAAATATTTCCAATGCCCAAAGACAAGTCTACACAAAGCTGAGTTGGAACTTGGAAACTCATATTATCAAAGATTGAAAATTAAAAATCAAGTCACTGTATCACATTTTCTAGCAACATCCACTCTTAAGGTGGTGGAATTTCCATTTGTTCTAACTAATGTTGTTTGACTTGAAGCTTTTTTAACATTTCATGATTGTAATTGGAAGTGGAACCTATCTTGAACTCTTTAGTCAATTTTACACTCAAGGTTATCAGTGTTTTGATGGAATCCAAATAGTTCACATATAGGTTCTGAGGAAATTGGTCCAGATCAATCTTCCTTGCACCTTCCATCCTTTCCAATGAATCAGTCATTTGTGTCAAAAGCCTTTGGAAAACCAAGCTCTGTGAAGTTCCTTACCTTTTCATCCACCACCTTCATCTTGTCTTGAACCAAATGCAAATATTCCTTTGTTCCACGCATTCTCGAACACTTTTCAATGATAGATGGCAACTTCATTGAGGTCTCAATCTGATTAGTAATCCCTTTTGATTTCAAATCATTGTCACTGGCTTTGTATACCGTTTGTAGAACTTGATTTGCAGATTTCTCTAATTCCAACACTTTTTTGTTGTCCACTAAATATTTGTTGATCTTCTTATAATGTTGTCTGATATTATCAATCAATTGAAACATGTCACATAAATGATCAAACCTCTGCATTATTTCATCCCAGCTCTTTTGTTTCATATGCCTCCCTGTATCTCTACAAAATGCTAGATAACTTATTTTGAGAAGACTTAATTTCTTCTTTTGCTTCCGTCAGCTCTGTCTCCAATCTTTCATTTGTTTTTCTCTGTTTCTCCAATTTTTGTTCCCACTATGCATTTCCATTCACAATGCTTAGTCTTAATTTTTATGAAGTGTATTTTTCTCATCATATTTCTTGTTGCTCTCATCAAGCCTTTTCTTCAAGTCATTCACTTCTCTCTCATTTGGTTTATCCTCTTTGCTTGTTGATGTAGAGGCATATTTTATTATTCTTTTTTCCAATTCATTTCTCTTGTTATTTGCTGCTTTCCTCTTTGCTTTCTCACTTGCTAGGTATGCCTATAACTTCTATTTGGGCCTACAACCTTTTCTTCTCTCTATCTTGCTTTAGAAATTATGTGTACACCAACTCATTGTTCTTCTTTGATACATTAATTTTGTCAGTATTTTTTAGGCCAGAAAAATCCAATTGAAAATTGGTTACCTGGTATTCAGATCGACCCATCTGATTTGTTGGTTTGTTTTGAACTGTGGGAACAAAAATTGTGTACTCCATGATTTCTTTATTTGTGTCAAATATGGGTAATACCATGGTTGTTGCAAGCTCTGAAGTTACAGTAGATGCACTCTCCATCAGTTGCTTCTTTTCTTTTTTATTCAATTCTGATTTCTTTTTAAACTCTTCAATGAAATCATAACCTGGGGAGGTAGGAACAATGGAATGCTTGAATGGTGAAGGAATAGGAGTTTTTGCAGTTGCTAATGATGTTGCAGCCACACTAACTGGAATTGGTGACTTGGACCTGTTAAAATCCTTTGCCTCTTTTGATTGCCTTGATCACCTGGTGTTTCTATGGTATCTTGTATTGTTTTCCTCTTGTGTGTAATTTTTTGTTGTAGAACATGTTGAACACTACTAGTACTACTACCCATACCATTGCCACCAATGGTACTCCCAGTTGCACTAAGTTGTCCACCAAGGGCATGTCCTAGTTGTGATTGTATCTGACCATGAAGATGAGGATTAGAAGCTCTAACAAATTGAGTTTCACTTGTATGCCCTTGGTCTACTTTTTTACCTCCAAGCCCAAGGCCAAATTTATCAACTGGTTTTCTATGCTCAAGATCTGTTACCATCCAAAGGCCTTGTCTTTTGGACCCCAAAGGACCACCTTCATAACCATTTTTTTCAAGTATGGCTGCTCCTAAAGTATATGCTGAAGCATATGCTTTTTTTGTGGCCTCACTTAAACCAGGTTTTTAATTGGCATGGCTTTGTTCTACTTCTTCACTATAATCATTAGATTCATCATCACTTTCTTTGTTTCCATGTTCATTAGGATTCTCTATATTCCACAATTTGCTAAACTCTTTATCTTCTTCGTTAGCTCCATACTCTGCAAGAGCTCTTGGATGACCTAGGTCCTTCCTCATAGACCAAAAGATAGTAATTTTTTATCGTGACCAATTTTTATCTGTAACTTCCTTCTCTAGACAACCTAGAATTTTTACTCTACTAGATATTTTATCACTTTTTTCATAAAAAATGTTGTTTATCCTGATTGTCTTTCGGTGCAATGCCATAATTTCTGCTAACAATTGTTCAAAAAAAATACCATTCTCAACAAAAATTTTCTCCATTGCTATTTTGACCTCATCCCAAGAATCCTTGTTTCTCAAGTTTTCAAGCAAGGGTTTACTTTGATGTTGAATTCTACTTGCAGCATTCTTATTGGCCACAACCATTGATTTAATGATGTCACATGGATCATACTGCCAGTGACAGATAGCATCAAAGTAAAAAAAAAAATCAAAAGATTATGTGCCACACTAAATGCTTTTCTCTCAAGTGTGAACCCTCCACATGAAAAAGGTAAACAAGGAAATAAGGTCTTCTTTTGCTGACTTAGAAAGTGTAGCTCATCAACACTCTGCACCTGCCTTACATATTCCAATGCAAAAACCCTTTCTGTCACATGTATTGGAAGTTTGTATGGTTGTACTCTCAATCCATAAAATATTAGCACAGTATATTCTTCCATTAAGTACCAATCAGCTAATTGTATTTATTTTCCTAGTTGCATGCAGTTTCTACATGACATAGGAAATCTAGGCATTGGAGTATTTGTAATTGCTTGATGCAATGGAGCCAAAAATTAGTCTACAAAATGACTATAGTTCCTTTGAGAATCATGCATCCTTATCTCAGTGGTCCATTCATATACTAGAGCCATTTTCTTTTCCTCTGCATTACTATAGGGCTGAATCTAAAGCTTGTTCATCTGAAACTTTCCTCTAAATTTGAATAGAAAAAGATAGCACAAGTAGGTTGTGAACCTAAATGTCTTGGTGGAACCTGCTTTAATCATTAAAAAATGTTTATGCATGGATTCTAAAATGTGCTAAATATAATTATATTTGACATGTTCAACACCATAATTGATATTAAATACCATTTCAAGGAGGCTTGCACCCACTTCCAAATTGCTATCCAAAACGAGGCAAAATTCTAGCATGGAAATAGTATCATGAACCCATGGTTTTAAAATATCCAAATTATAAGGAGGCTTATGATCACCTTTCAATTTGTTTCTATCCTAAACTATTTTATTTAAGAAATTAATTTTTTTCCTTTCTTCCACTGCTTCATAATCACTAGAAGGCTTTTCTAGGTCAATGTGGTCATTTCCAAATTCTTCGGTTGTAAACCCCAACACTTTTCCAAGTTCTTTTGCATTAATAGATAACAATTCTACTTGGATATCTTTATTAACAATTGCTCTTTTCTTATCATCATAATTTTTGACACAGACCATGATAAATTTTGGGCAAGGGAAAACTTCATGTAACATCGTGCGCCCTAATCCAGTTACCCATGTTGCACTAATACTATTAACTTGTGTTTTCTTTGCAACCTTATTCTGAGATGAAAATATAAGTTTTGAGGTATGCCTACTATAGATTTCAGGATCATAAATATCATGGTACCCATCAGTGAAACCTAAGGTTTTAAGCAATTCCGCATAATGTATTTTTTTATTGGACATTGCTATAGTGGTACTGGTGGTAGAAATGCTTATACAATGTGAAGTTGTGAAATTTGAATTCCCTAATACCTATTAGTCCTCCTTAATTTTTCTTAATTCTTAATTCTCTAAACCCAAACTTCAAAATTTGACAAAATAAGATTTTAACAAATGTTAAACGATGAAACGTAGCCGCATGAATTTTTCACTTACCCAGATTCTGAGTCCTGACTCTTGAAGACATTAATGCTGACAATCGTGGAAACTGGAATGGCTTTGTTGGAAGTGGAACTATGGAATCCAAAATAGGGTGGTGCACTACAATGAGCAATCTGAAGAGTGAAGATTGAAATTTCCCTATGTGCTAACCCTCACTTAGTAGTATAAAGTTCTTTTTTTATTGAAATTGGAACATTAAAGTGAATCAAATGTCTTAAGTCTACATGTTGCAAATTCTAAACCATTGATCTTTCTAAATCTAATGGTTATAGGGTGATTCAGGAGGTTTAAGTTTGCAAGCCTATCGCTCTATGCATTTCATTCTGGAATGCAACTACAACCATACATCAAATGTTCATCCAATGGTTGAAACTTGAGTAATTTATGATATTAACTTAAAAAATAAACATGACACATGTGTTTTAAAGTTGTTTTAAACTTCTGTGCACTAGGATTGGTATCAAGGCCAAGGAGTCGATAACTTAACATTGCAAAGGTGAAAGGACTTACAAAAATCTCCCCGTGTGTTGACCCTCTCACTTAAAAGTTAAAAAAAAATCACTTGACAGTTGACACTTAGTAGTACAAAGTACTTTAAATTCTTTTTTTTTTTGAAATTGGAACATTAAAGTTGTAAATTTTTAACCGTTGATCTTTCTAAATCTAATAGTTATAGGGTGATTCTGGAGGTTTAAGTTCGCAAGCCTATCACTCTGTGCATTTCATTCCAGAATGCAAATACAACCATACATCAAATGATCATCCAATGGTTGAAACTTGACTAATTTATGATATTAACTTTAAAAAATAAACATGATACATTGACACATGTGTTTTAAAGTTGTATAATGATAATCGTGATTCGTGTACAATTAAAATCTTTAATTTGATTGACGTCTGGCTACACACAAACTATAACTCAAGCTGACAAGCTATCAAAATCACTAGTGCTACTCAAATGATATGAAATCATTACAAATATTATATCATTAAAGCTATGAGTTATCCAAGAAATTGCTTCGGATGTTCATATCACATATGGAATTAATCGCCGCCACTACCAGCACTAGCAGTACGACAACCAAAATTTGTTCAAAAAGATTTAGAATTTAAATTAAATGAAATGTACAACATCAAGGCATTGAAAATACATAATGAGTGATGAGCGATGATCCTTGATCTCACCACATGGCTACATCTAAAAATTCTAGTGTTATTTCATAGGTTTCAATTCGCAAGTCTAGTGCTTCATATATTTACTTTTGGAATGCAACTACAATCGTCCATAAAAAATTCATCGAACGGTCATAGATTATATTAATTTACACTAACATCTAACGATTATAAGGTTATTCTAGAGGTTTAAGTTTGCAAGCCTAAAAATTAATACAAATGTAACTCTAAAAATAAATGCATGATTCCAAGCTTCTTCTTGTGACAATGTAATACAAATGTGGCATTGAAAATTAAGTTTAAATGCAAGGGATTTTCCTAATTCCAACCATGCTAGGGGAAAGGGGGTTCTAATCATTCTATGGAAATGGGAGCTATGAAAATACAAAATTTACTTATCCCATTTGAGAACCATAGTCATGCAGAAGATGTAATACAAATGTGTCTCTGAAAATAAATGCATGGAACTTGCTAGGCCAACCATGCTAGGGAAAAGGGAGCTATGAGGATACAAGAGGAGTAGCAAATCTGCTCCCATCTTTTGCACACAACTTCAATGCACTGGTATAGCACTTACCTCCATCAGAGCTCCTCATCCTGGTTCAAAACCTGTCTTAGAAGTCAGGTTAACCAAATCAACTTCTTTCCAATTTCACCCATTCTAAACTTGAAGGAAATTTATCTTTTACTGATTACTCTGTAACTACATAACTGTAGGTAGGAGAATTTATAGTATCCCCAATAATACCACATCATCTTCTTCCTGAATCCTTATTAACCCTAGAAAATGAAAACCCTTGTGACACTATCCACTATTCACTATCCCTATTTATGGGCCACCAAACACCACTGCCGCTACCAGCCTGGGTATAATGATAATCGTGATTCATGTACAATTAAAATCTTTAATTTGATTGATGTATGGCTACACACAAACTGTAACTCAAGCTGACAAGCTGTCAAAATCACTAGTGCCACTCAAACGATATGAAATCATTACAAATCTTGTTTCATTAAAGCTATGAGTTGTCCAAGAAATTGCTTCGGATGTTCATATCGCATATGGCATTAATCGTTGCCACTGCCAGCACTAGCAGTACAACAACCAAAATCTCTTTAAAAAGATTGAGAATTTCAATTAAATGAAATGTACAACATCGAGGCATTGAAAATACAAAATGAGTGATGAGCGATGAGACTTGATCTTGCCACATGGCCACATCTAACGGTTCTAGTGTTATTCAGGAGGTTTCAATTCACAATTCTAGTACTTCAGAGATTTACTTCTAGAATGCAACTACAGTCGTCCATCAAAAATTCATCGAACAGTCATAGATTATATTAATTTCCACTGACATCTAGCTTCAGAAATAATAAATATGTTGACAGTTGTTCATATTCCAGACTCTTTATGAAGGAATTTGAATGTACAAAAAATATGTCTCGAAATTTGATATTTTCGCCAACCACACTAATTTTTATTGGCATATCTGTTTATTTCACCACTTAGTTATTTTTTTGCTTTGAAAAAAGGTTTTATTTGCCAACATTCTTTTTTTTCTGTTTTGAAAACAAGGTTAATTCGCCAACAGAAAAAAAAAAATTGTTTGAAAATAGGTTTTCGTTGCCAATGAAAAATATTTTATTCATTTAAAATAAATTGCATTTCACCATTATTTTCCACAAACTTCTAGCAATTGTACAAGATTAGCCAATTGGGATTTTTTTTCTTGAAAAACAAAAAGAATCGCCAATAAAATTAATATTTTTATTGGGAATAATACAAGATTCGCGAGGATTTACAACTTATCTGAGGGGGAGGTTTCTTAAAGTTTTCCTTGCACATGGGCCATCATATCACTTACATGTCGCCACTTTTTGGCCCATCATGTTCCTACACATACCCTATCCTATTCTTTCAGAATTTCTTCTATTCTTGCACAGTAATGTTCATCAGACACATACCCATCAATATCCATAGAATTCTTTACTATTTCATTAACCTTCACATTTGAGCTTTCTACAAATTTTCTCAATATTTTGTTGAGACATTTGTATGACTTTATTTTAGTAGGGTGTCCAAGAAATATTCCTTCATCACTTCTTACATCAAACTTACCCAAAGTTTCCTCATGTAATACCCCTCTGTTTTGCTCTATTGTGTGAACTATGTTGTTTCCCCTTTTATGCTTTTGTATTCTATTGTAATTTGACTATGTACTTGGTTATAGTTGATCACTATTTTATCGTGATGTATCTTGATGTGATGATACTATATTTTGATGTGATTATTATGGCATGTTTGGAATTAGCATAAGTGGGTATTTTAATTAATGATGCTTCATGCTTTCGATTATACTGCTATGTTAGATGTGTCAGTTAGAACTACTGTATTGGTGAAGAGGACGGTATCACATCACTCGCTTGTGAGTGCCCTGCGATCTCGAGATTTCCTCTTCATAGTGTGCCTTATTTATGACATATTATTGCATGTGGATATATTTTTTGTTCGCAGGTTGACAGGTACAGGACATCAACTCCACCTGGTTTCACAGGTTCGAGCATGTCCATTGCCCAACTAAATTCAATTGGGAGATAGTAGCTAGGACTCTATGTCAAGTCATCACCCTGGTCGTAGTGTGTCGTCGGTTCTAGTATGGTCCAGTGGTTCTATTTGGTTCCTTTTTGTTTGGTTTCAGTTTATTTTGGAAGTTAGAATAATGTTAGAAATGTGATTAAATTATTGAGTAACTTAATTTAATTAATAAATATTTTAATGTTATGGTAGATTTATTTTATTAATTGATTAAGTTATTTATTATGCTTGTTGTAAAATTATCTTCATGGAATGAATGTGTTATTTCATTAATTAAATAATGGACATGGGTTTTATTTATGTTTGTGTTGAGGTTCTATATAACCTCTATCTCGTAACCTTAGAGGTTGTTGGCATTAGTTAGTGAACTTATCTATTAATTGTACTTAAAAAAAATTATCCTATTTAAGTAGTTGTTGCAACTTCCTCTAGGGTTGCGTGGCGGGGCATTACACATCATCTCTTCTGATAAAACATTTGCTTCTGAATACCTTGAAATATTTAACTATAGGAACTCTTCCGTGCCATGGCTCATAGGGAGTATTTGTACTATTTTCTCTTGCCTAAACTCAATTGAATACATATACAACACTGTGAATAGCTTCTTTCCAATAAACTTTCGATAATTCAGCTTCAGTGATCATTGACCTAGCAGTTCTTGAACTATTCTATTTTTTCTTTCAACAACTCCATTTTGTTGAGGGGTTCTTGAAGCAGATAGATGTCTCTTTATTCCATGCACTTCACAAAACATATTGAATTCATAGGAGGTGAATTATCCACTTCTATTAGATCTCAAGCATTTTATCTTCAAATTCACTTTATTTTCAATCATAGCCCTGAATGCCTTGAATCTATCTAATACATCTAATTTCTCTCTTAGAAATGTAACCCATGTATATTTGGAATAATCATCAATTAAAAGTATAAAGTACCTTTAACCAAGTAGACTTCTCACACTCATTGGACCGCAAATATCTGTATGAACCAAATCTAGTAATCCAATAGTAGATTGTTCTCTTGATCTGTAATGATTTCTTGTTTTCTTCCCAAACTGGCAATTCCTGCAGATAGCATTTACATGATTTTTAATTCTTGGTAGATCTCTCACGACCTAAAAATAATTGATCCTTGCCAAGTTATCAAAATCTATGTGACACATTCTCTTGTGCCATAACCAACTTTCATTTATCTGAGTCATAAAACATCATCCATTAGCACCTTTAAGTTGATAAATATTCCTTTCAGATTTATTTCTTGTACCAATCAATGTTTTGGATCCTTTTCGAATCTCACATTTCTCATCCTTAAATGCAAGATCATATCCTTTTCTGCACATCTGACCAACGATCAACACATTGTGCCTTAAACCCTTAATATAATAAACATTGTCAGTATGATGCTTTCCATCAAAACTTACTAAACCTATCCCACATATTTTAGCACCAGTATCATCTCCAAACATAACCAGACCTCCATCATATTTCTCAAGTTTCAAAAAATTACTCTTGTCACTAGTCATGTGATGTGAGAAACCACTATCAAATAACCAAAAATTCTTTTCATGTTTAGCATGTAGGGCGAAGATAGTTGTACTTTCATTTTTCTACTTCTCCTTCTCCTTCTTTGGAGGAATTTTCTTAGACTATTTTTTTGAATTAGTAGAAGTAGGTTCATCCTTAATCGCCAAGAACAAGCATTCATTGTCATTTGGATCTTCATATTCTGAATCTTCATCTGAAATACTAGCATTCTCATTCACATAGTAAGCTTTGTTAATCTTCTTTCCTTTCTTTTCTTCCTCATATCTTTGTTTATTCTTTCTAGCTATTTTCAGACACTTTGCAACATAGTGACCAATTTCTCCACAACTGAAACACTTAAAGGTAAATTTACCTTCATACTTATCGAAGCCTTTTCTCATTCTTCTTACAAAGTTAGCCTCAATTTCATCAAATTTTTCTTCATCTAGATCTTCAGTTTTGGTATCTTTAAAAGTAGTCTTTGTTTTACCTCCACTTCTTAGATTTGAATTCCTCATCTCATAAGATGTCAAAAATCCTAGCAACAGATCCTTAGTACAAGTCTTATAATCTATAGTCTGCTCATAACACTCACCTTTTCACTGTAAGCATCAAGAAGAGTTCTAAAAATATTCTTTACAATTTTGGTTTCATCTATAGTAGCGCTAAGAGATCATAGTCCAACCACTACCTCATCCAATCTCTGTACATAGGCTTTAACATTTTCATCTTCAGACATATGATAACGAACAAACTATGTTTCTAGATTCTGTAATTTTCCCTCTTTTACCCTCTCATCACCATCATGTGCTCTTTCTAAAGCATCCCAGAATTCCTTAGTTGTCTTCAAATTCTGAACCTTAATCAACTTGGAATGTACCAAACTATTCTTCAAGATGAAATTTTCCTTATTATTCACTTCCTATGCTCTAATTTCTTCAGGTGTAATCAGACCATTAGCAGAAGGAGTGTAGGGTTTCTTATAAGCTTTCTCTACATCATATCATTTACTCTAGATATTCTTCTATGAATACTTTCCAGATACCATAATTAGTTCCCTCAAACCTTGGATAATCAAAGACCATTTTTCTAGCCATCCTGGAACTTCCTCAAGCAGTTAAGCTCTTCCCAAGGAACCAATCTCTGATACCAGTTGTTGGATAAGACAACTGAGAGGGGGGTGAATCAGTTGTCACAAATTATAACCTTAAATTTAATTACTGAAACTAACACATAAATTGATTAATTGATTAACCATCAAATGCCAATGCACAAAATATAATAACAACATATTTACCTAGAAAACCCAATGAGGGAAAAACCATAGTAAGGATTAACTCACACTATAGAGAATATTAAATCTGATTACAAAAAAGGCTCACTGCCTGAAATGAGGCTCACTCTCTAAGATAAGGATCACTGCCTAAAATAAGGACTCATTGTTCGAACTCACTATCCACAAGGCTACAACCCGAAGGGATCACTACCACAAAGATACAAAGAATACTTTTTACAGAGAGACAACAATCCCAATGCAACAAATGATTCTACCACAATCACCAATCAACTTGCATGAATGACAAAGTTCACCTTCTTCTCACTGCATCTGAAATATTAGTGTTAAGCTTCACACTAATTAACCACACACATAACTCACACACTTTTAGAATAGCATCAAGTCATTTATGCTCTTTCACTTATCTTCCTTCTTTTCTTATGTATAATTTTTATTTCTAGCACATTATGTATTTATATCATCTCCTAATTTTTAAAGATACAGAGTCAACCATCCAACTTCAAATTCAAATTAGGTCGATGCCAAAACATCCTAGGGTAGAATTAGAATGAGGGTGGCCCAAACACATGCTTCACTAAGACCCATAATAGATCCAACATGCTTCATCAACATCAAAGATAGTGATTGACACACGATTAGCCAAACCAATGTAAAACACATAGATTAATTAAGCTCGATACTTCCAAATGTCAAAACCATCCTCAATAGAACCAGAGAAACACAAATCTAGAACCACAAAGAGAAATCTAGACCAGAAACAATTCTCTCGAACCTCAGCTAAAACATAGAGAAACATAGTTCACAAGTACCAGATCAACATCCTCAACATATGAATACTTGTAATCTTCTTTTAATACAATTTTCTCAATATCCTCAACATATATAGTCAACAATAAGTAGTAGATAACTAGCTGACCGGTTGACATCAATGACAACACTTTCATTCCTCTTTCCATTCTTGCAACATAGACATCACATTCCTCTAGAGTAGGAATTGGTTGCCAAGGCCCTCCACCTTTTCACAAGATATTCATTCCAACTTCCACTCCATCACCACCACCTCATTGTTCAAGAAAATACGGCCTACTCTATGCTCCATATCCTTGTTTGAGATAGAGTGTACATTATGCACACCTTTGAGGTTCAAATTAATCACTCTCCCACCTCCTCATGAGAGAAACTCTAACAAGTAAATGATTTTTTTTGTCCTTTGGTGCATATCATCAAGTGTTTGTGCATTCTATTGATGAGTGTTGTGATTTAAATAGAGCACTTTTTTATACCCCCTAAGGTGATTTATCCCTTGTGACAAATGGCTCCCTGTGACATTAAAATTTTATGCACTCCCCGAGACATGATTTACAAAATAATCCATAGATTTAGCATAACACAACTTGTTGATTCATGAACTTGAGTATTTTTACATGGCCACCAAACACAACACAACTTTTTGATTCATGAACTTCAGCATTTTTACATGGCCACTAAACATAACACAACTTGTCTTCCAGTGAAGCCATGTGTTTCATGAGTAAACTAGTCTAATATAACCCGCTAGCCTTGTGAAACCCATCATATTGCATGAACACCTAGCATAACATGTCTTGTTAGCCAATGGATATATGTTGCTCATGAGGGATCTAGCATAACATAGCTTGCTAAACCTTATGAGAGAACCATCTTGTCTAATATCATATTCAATGGACAAGGTTTGGTATTTGAGGATAATTTAAGACTGAGGTCTCTTTACCTCATAGACTCAAATCCTTTTTAGTGTAGCAACCTTATATTTATGTCTTATTTTTTTGTATGTTTTGTGTTTACTGTGTGCCTTTTGTGTGTTTACTTTGTGTTTACATGGTGTTTTCTTTGCGCCTTTATTGTGTTTTCTTTTGTGTCTCTAATGTGTATGAATTTTTTTTTTCATGTTGCATTGCACCTCATGTGTGTGTTCCTTTGTCTCTACTTTTTTGTGCCATAGGATATCAAGCCTAGGGCTAACACATCTCCTAGATTCAATGTTCTATCTCTTCAATATTTACATAAAATTACCCTTCTTGTATTATCCTTACTTTAGTGTGAGCATGAGCATAAGTTCATACTTTCACTAAAGTAGGAGATAAATGTAGCATCATAAATTGTCACCCTTAATAATTTAACACTAGGTTTAGCTCGAGCCCTTATGTGATTGGACCCATTTATGCTCTAGAATTTCCCATTGTATGATGATATTTGGAAAATCAAAAATAAATTGTGAAATTATGATTTAATATTTATTTAATGACACCTAAAGATCCAAAATAGGTCTAGACTAGGGTGTTAGCACCCCAATCTAACCTATTTTGGCTCCAATTTAAATATGTCATTCAAAATTTTAACATTCATAAATTTTTAAATTCATTTATTGGATTTTGATAATTAATTTAGTGGGAATTAAAGAAATGAATATAAATAAAAGTCATTTTACCTTTTGAAATTTTAATGAATCCTAGAATTTCGGAAGCAATGAAGGTTCCTTTTTTTCCTTTTGTGAAAATTACCTTTGTTTGAAGGTATTTTTTTCTCATGGAAAGGACCTACCTTCATTTTTAGGTCCTTGAATGCCTTCAAATGAAGGTAAAGTCTAAGAAATGACCTTTCCACCTTAGTTCTCAGATTTTTCTATTTCCAACCTTGGGTTGGAACAAAAAGTGCAATGAATGTGACAAGATAATTTATAGGATTGTAGCCCTCAAAGTAAGATTTATATAAGGTATAATTTCAAATATATTTAATTTGATTATTGTATTTATATTTTATTTTTAGAGAACATAATTTTTTTAGTGATCATAAAGGTCTTTATTCTACACACATGAAAAATAAGAAAAATAGATTTTAATTTTTATAAAAATATCTATGCACTAGGTATTGATGTCATTGTTTCAACAAAAAGGAAGATAATTTAGATATATGCATAAATTTATGCTATATGGTATAAACCTTTGTCTAAATTATAATCAATGTCACTTCAAAAATTAATAAAAAAAAATATGCAATTAAAAATTCTTAAAAAATATATGTGCATTAGATATTGGTGTTATGAATCTATATTTTAAAAAATATAATTTTATCCTTTCTATAAAAAAATTATGCTATATGTTATAAACATCACTTTTTAAAAATATTGTTAACTACAAAACAAAGTTATTAAAAGTTATGTAAAAAATATCATAAATTATTTTTAAAAATTTTAAAAATACATTTAAATCTACACATAAAATCTCAAAAATCACTGGTTCACATCATCTTGAAATTCTTAATGGTTTAGTTGCTAAAGGTGTTAGAAAGTGAAAAATTTGTTAGAAATATCAATTTCAATGTTCCAATTTGGTGAAAAAGTGGGACACACTATTGTGGGATCACCTAGAGTTGTTCAATAGATTGAGTTCACCAAAATGAAAAGAAATAAAACATAAATTATGTAAAAATAAGGATAAATTAACACTATAATTATATCCTATATAAATATAATTGAGTTGTGTAGCTAATGGAACATATAAATGAAAAAATAAATATAATAGGATAGGAGGTTGTTTAGATATTTAATGGAAACAATAGTCGATGTGATAAGATTGAAATGCATTCCAATGCCACTCCTTAACTATGAATCTCATACTTAAAGAGTTATTTTTGAAGTAGGTTAGTCATTTGATCCTACACCTTAACTAGATGCAATTGAGCCTGCACTTTTATCTTTTTCTCTCAAGATTGCATCCTATCTTTTAATGATATCATTTTTTTTAGAGGCTTGCTCCTAATTATTTCACCTTTGATGTGATAACTAAAATATGGGAAAGATAGTGTTAAAGAACACCTTCACTATCTTTATTTTCTATGATTAAAGTGATAGGCCCCTTATTGTTTCCATAATTTGTATCAGGATATTTTGATTATAGAAAAATACAGGATGTGTGATGCAGAAATTACTATTGCTTTTACATAGTGCTCTAGAATAAGCCCTTGAATTTCTCTTGGATACATTTTTTTAAATACCCTTCAAAGTCCTTGGAGCTTTCCTTTAAAAATATAATCCTAGATGTTAGTGGGTCTGTGTAAGAACTTGAGTCCACTTTTTGGTCAAAAACTGGAAGTGTTTTCCTTGATTTTCAGAATTTGTCACATTTGACCTTAAAATTTGAAGCACTTAGAGATAGAATCTTGGAAAAAGTCACTAATCATAAAATGTAGTACTCAAAGTCTAGTTTCCAAATATGTAATTTATTTTAATACCGAGATGATACAAATTGATTTTCAATAGGCATTTCTAAAAACCACTATTTAAAAGACTTGTTTTTACCATACCTTGCATGCGTACATCATCCATATTTTGACCTAAATAATTATATTTTTATAAATCCCTTCGGAAAAAGATTTGTAACACACTGAAGAACGCTCATGATATATTTTTGTAATTTTTTTTGGAATTTTTTTTGTTAATTTTTTATTGGTCATATTTTTTGTTTTGAAAAATTGTCGTGTACGTCATGCATAAGATGACCTATACTTATCATTTTTTATTTGTTTTCAAATTGAAAAGAATTGTTTGAATTATGCTTTCATACAATTTGTTTGTTAGAAAATTATTTTAATAAAAAGTTATTAAAATACTAAAATCCTTGATATTTCAAGTGTATGGACCAGTTTCATAAAAAATTAATTGAAAAATAGAAAAATAATCCTTTTTTTTTTTAAATTACATATTTGGAATCTACATTGTCTCATCTATAATGGGTTTTAATTTTGTCAAAAAAATCTACAATGAGGTCTTTAGACATATGTCCAAAGTCACTATTTTTTTGAGACATTGACATGACCTTCAAGTTGTAGGTCAAACCAAGTCCAAAGCTTAGGTTCAGGTCCCCAAGCCTTTTCCCAAACCGAAAAAAGAAAAAATTGACCAAAAAATCAAATTTTAAAAAACGAAATCTCGTTTCATAAAAAATAATTTTTTATGCTTAAATTATGGAATGATATCTCATTTTGTAAAACAAGATCCCATTTCATAAAAGCATTAATTTTTTTTTTTATGAAACGGGATCTCGTTTTTGGCTCGAGGCCCGAAGCGAAATAGGATCTCATTTGCTAAATAATGGGATCTCATTTTGTTTTTTCTCGATTTCAGGTTTTTAATAAGTTTGAAACTTCCACCTTAAGTGGACTCAACTTCGTTCTTTTACCCTCGTTCAAAATATTTTACATACAAGTCAACAAGAAAATCTCTACTTTTAGATGAGAGTCATCTTAGTGATTTGAAAATAAAGTTTAAAAAAGTTGGACAAGATTGTGATTACAAGTTTATCCAAGAGAAATAATTGCACTAATGAATTCCAACCAAGGTATAAAAATAGTCAATCTCTATTTTTGGTCTAGATCACATGGGTTAAATCAACTAAATAAATAAGAAAAAAATTGATTTTGATCAACTTGTGTGTTAGATTCCCTCGAACTAAACATCAAAATAATACACTTAATAAAAAGGATAAAGTGAATGCAAAATAAGTGAAGTGTAAAGCATATTGTAGGAGAACAAAATCCTTTTTACATAATTTAAGTAAATTAAATAAATTCATACAATGAAAGTACAATTAACCTAGATTTAAATATTCTAGTTTGAAATTGATGATTACAATATAAATACTTAGAAATTAAATGCGATGGATTGGGCATTTAGCTCTAGGAACTATGATGAAGGATTGAATGTTGATGTTTCTACACAAATTTCACTTGCTAATGGTATCAAAATTATTTCTTAGTATGAGAAATTCTTTAGGTTTTGAAAATTGTATATTTTTTTATGGGTTGAATATGTGTTCCATAGGAATAATCACATATTCTATGAAAATGATTTGACATGTAGAATTATGCTATAATCCATGATATTATTATGACTAGTAGTGCATTATTGAAAATTATGTCTTTGTCTTTAATGTCTATTGATGTGTAAGGACTAGTGATATTGAAAAATTATTACACATTGAATGTCTTTAAATACCAAGGCAGTAATAAATCAGATAAACGTTTACCAAATTGACTTAAAACGACTTGTGAAAATAACGAGTCATCAAATTTTGTATTTGAATTTTTGAACTTTAAAGATAAGTTCTATATAATATAGGTTCAAATCCAAACACTATAAAATTGATCTTAAATAGAAAGATGCAAATCTTAGAATAAAGAATAAATGTAAGAACATAAATATAAAAATAGATATAATAATTAATAATAATTAAATAAAAAATATATAAATACAAATGAAATAAAAAATTATAAAGATTTGTATAAAAAAATTAAAATAATCTAACTTTAAAAATGCTGCATTTATAAATATCTAATTATATTATAAAAAACTAAATAAAGAATGGCATGGGTATGCAAATTTCATGAATACAAATATATACCTCAAAGTGGTCTCATTCATAAAGCAATGAAGAAAGTGGAGCTTGGACATTTTCATATATAATAATAACGTGTTTCAATAGCTATTCTGGTGTAAGACAATACATCTTAGTACCAAAAAACCCTTGTTTAGCTAATCAAATTAGACGCCCTTAGATTTTCTTTCCAAAAAGCCTGTAATAAAATCATAATAAAAGTGGCTCGCAGTGATCTTGAACATAAAAAAAGTGGAATAGATAATTCAGAATTTTTATCTAAATCGGGCGGCTATAAAGAGTCAAGACAATGGTATAATATGAGTTAATTCAAAGCAATGCAGGTGCGCACTGAAGATGCATTCCCAATGACAGACATCTCAAACGCTGTTACCATACTTGAGCTATAAATAGAGTCCCCTCCTGCGCTTCAAAGCATCCCAACACAAGCAAGGAATCAATCTTGCTAATTTTGTTAAAGGTATGAATGGATTCTCCTCCTAATGCTTAGTTCCCTTTACATATATTCTTCTCATATTGATAGAAACAGTTTTTATATAAACCGTTTAATTGTAGGTGGTAGTCTTTGTTTGTGCAGATATAGTCTTGGTAGCAAGTAGCAAGTGAGAAAAGATGGAGATGAAGAAAGGATGGGTGATGATGGTGATGTTTGCAGTGATGATGATGAGCAGTGTAGAGGGAGATCCAACATGCAGCCCAGCAGGAAGATCTGTTGCAACTCAGGGAGGTGCTGCAGTAAGTACAACTGGTATGGGAGCACTGCAGACTACTGTTCAAAGAGCAACTGCATTGGTCAGTGCTGGGCTGGTGTGACTTCCCTCATCTACACACCATCTCTTCTCACAATAGCTAATCGCACCACACCTCTCCAGAATTACCGTGCTAAGCTCATCCCAAGCGCGGAGAAGATATGGTCAGCGGTGACGCTCCAGACAAAAGATGCTGTCCACACAAGAAGAAGGCGTATACTTCTGTGCGGCCTATTTTTCTTAGTAGGCCCATAATTATCTCCCACGTACTCAAGTCTTAGTTTTGTTTTCTCTCCTCTGTTTAGGCACTATGTCAAACAAGTCTTAGTTTTGATGCTATGGTCCAAGGGTGCTTGGAAACTAACTTACAAGGCTTACTACATGTGTTGTGTTGGGTCTACCGTAAACAACTGCATACATAAAGCTTCCTACAAAACTCTAATAAGGAAATGTGATCATGGAATTTTCTTCTTCATGTGTCTTTGGATACAATTATAGTGATAACATCTCACTAAATTTGATTAATATAGCCATCATCTTGTAGTCATCCATATTTTAAATTTTGTGAAGATATTCTCAATGGACCTCTCATAAAAAAGATGAAATTGTTCCTTCTTCTAGTCTCTTGCAATTGTAATTCTTAGGCAATAACAAATCTCACCATGTCTAGTCATCTCAAACTCAAAACAAATTTTTATTCAATCAAATCTTACAATTTCAAATCACCTATTTATAGAAATAGCACCATAAACATGTAACTTTAGAATAAAAATAAATAAACCAATATGCTTAATGTGGGCATTTGAATCAACTTCTTAGTGAGGATATCTTTCATCCTACAAGAAACCATCAAACCTTTCATGTATGATGCTCTTGAGGATTACTTTAACTTGCACAAAGTCTTCTTGAACCTACATACTACTTGCTTCCTCCCTTGTTGTATATATCCTCTTTTGTTACATATAAGTCCCCTTTTTTAATAAATCAATTAAAAAACATTATTTTAACATTTGGTTGATCTACTTGAATATCTAATACCGATAGACTAGCTTGTAGAACTCTTATGGAAGACATTTTCACTACAAGTGAAGAAGTGTAATGATAATCCAATCCTGTAATTTGGTTATATCCTTTCACCATTAATTGATCTTTATATTATTTGATTGATCCATCTAGAACTTATATTCCATCTTAAGTAGCCACTTGTATCCAATGACTTTCTTTTCTAGTGGAAGATTTATGAGTTACCATGTTTGATTTATATTCAACATGCATTGCATGCTATTGCTTCCATTATGTTGCATCATCACTCTCAACTATATCTTAAACATTGTGTGGCCCAGATTACTAAATTTAATAAAGAGTGTGTATGATTCTAATGCTTCATGTGTGGGATCTCATGCTCTCGTTGTCCTTTAAAGTTATGGTTGTTCTTGTGAAAACTCATTTTATTGTATGATTGGTTCTTTTATTGAACATAAATAATTTGATCAAACCTAGATTCTTTAGATTCATCATCAAGAATGTCCATTTGTCCCACCTTTACATTCTTTAGATTCATTGGTTTATGTAGTTTAAACTTTTATTAAATATTATTTCTCTACTTATTATGACCTCATTTGATGTGGGGTCCTATAATTTGTATGTCTTTGAGTCCAAGTTTTACTCAACCAATTAATGTATTTATTTCTTTTATCTTCAAGTTTATTTTGCTTCTAATCCAATTTATTTCCATATGTTAGATAACTAAAAACTTTCTTTGTGTTCAATACTATTGATAACTTAAAAAAAATCCCCATAAAAAATGATATAACATCCTAGGAAATCTTAGCCCACCAAATTAATTTTCTTTTCAAATCTATGTGTGTTTTATGGGAAAAAAATATTTTTGTGTACATATTCCAACAAGTTTAGTTTTTTCTAGAAAATTATAGTTTTATTTGTAAAAAAATATATTTGGCACATTGTCAATTGAATTTAGAGAAACAAAAAATGTGGATGAAAAAATATGCTAATGAAAAATCATAAGCATTAGTTTAATTGGTGAATTATTAGCTTGAATTTAGGAATAAATAGGCATCATTTTATTAAAAATGATTGATAGTTGATGTTCTATTTTGGGAGATAAATTATATACCAATACACTTTAGAGGAAATAAATCTTAAAATAAATTGTTATTCAATTTGTTTAGATCAAGGGTTGTAGATGTCAAAAAAATATTACATAATATGGATGGTGAAAATATTCTCGTGATAAAAACATAATTATAATGTAGTCACGAGAGGAGGGTGAGGGTCCAGAGAGAGGACTGTCTATCCATGTAGTTGAGAGTTATCATAAAGAAATTGCTATAGGAAAAAATGAACTTCTCATTGATTCAAAATAATAACATGATTACAATATGCTCATTCGCCTACCACATGCAAATTATAGATTGGTTCACAAGCTACTATAAGCCTATTACAAGATTTCATTGAAGATATGACAATGAAATCAAATCTAAGCTCAAACACTTGAAATCTAGTGAACTATTGAACTCTTCACTATTCATTAATTGACTAACTAACTAACTAACTTATTTCAAATGGATCCAAGAGGTGTTTATATATCAGTCCCAAGCTCTAGGAATAATCTACATCAGTCACATGGTGTTCCAAAAGTGATGTCCTATGAAACATGTAGGTCACCCTAAATTTAATTGTGAAACTTTCTACAATATGACCATGTTGTGCATGGTTTGTTATATGTCTCTAGTTCTCTACCTCGAGTCAAATTGAGGTTACACAGTGAAATATGGTAGGGGTTATTAGGATGTTCCTACATCAAATTATTACTTTATTTGGAAAAGTATCACGTTGAATTTAGGAAGAAATAGACATCATTCAATTAACAACAATTAATATTTGATGTCCTATTATGTGAGATAAATTATATTGACACACTTTTGGGGAAATAAATCTTGGAATTAACCATAATTATTTTGATTTGTTTAGATTAAGGGTTTTAGTAGCTTATGGACATGAAATCTAATCTAGGGAGGCTTATAACATTGGTGACATGGTGCAAAGATTCCAATTGGTAGTTTGGTAGATGAGAAATACTAGTAACCATATGATAGTTGGTTGGAGTGCATGTATATTTTTTGTTAATGACACTTATTATCCATTCCAAGGAGAATTAATACCTTATTAATTTATTCCCCAAGTTTGAATTATAAATTTAGGCCTAGCCTTTGAGGATGAACATCTTGTGAACATATAACATTTGTACAACCTTCAAAATAGATTTATGAGAGAATTTATTAATTGTAGTGGAAGCTTAATCTAAAATTTTAACTATAGATAATGTAGACAATCATTATTCATTATCATTAAAATCCTAAAATTATTGAAGTCAATGTCATTATTATTAAATGACATACATAACTTAATATTTTCTCATGGGTAACTTAATGTTTTCTCATGGATAACTTAATGTTTGTTCATTATTGTGAATTGTGTTCTCATTGGAGATATTTGGAGGTTTTCACCCCTTGAAGCGGCTTGTTATTCTCATTTATTATCAAAATTTGTAACATATTTCATATTATATCTTCTATTGTACAAGTTATTTCATTACATGTCATAGCAGAGCATGATCTTGGCCTCATGAAGGCAAGGCATTTTCTCAATTTTGGAGGTCATTTTAGGAAGTGCATATCTCTCATATTTTGGTGATTTTTATTTTATTTTTAAAGGATGTTTAAAGAACATAATCTAGATTTCATAGTAATCGGAGCATAATTGAGATATTTATTATAGAATTAAGGTTTCTTCCTTATTTATTTTGAAATAAAATTATCCAATATATTAGTGAATTGGTTTATGATTTTTATTGGGTTTCTTAAAAACTAAGAGAGGTTCCCAAAATCAAAATTTTACAAGAATTGGAGAAGAATTAAGTGATTTATTGTAGAATTAGGGTTTCCAATAAATTTTATCTCAAGTTTGCAAACCACCTAATTTTTTGGAGATTTTTCTAGGAAAGTGTGACTTAGGCCCTAGTAAGTTAAACTATCTTTTTTTAGATTGTTTTGAATTTATTTCTATGATTTATTGCAAAAATATTTGTTGCCATCATGATGAGGCTTGCAACAAGAGGCAAAAAGAATGCTACCACACTTGGAAAATATTTGATAAGGATGATGTAGAAACAAAGGATATTAACATTAATGATGAAATCAATAAGCTCAAGGGTAAAATTTCATCAATTACGAATGAAATAAATGCATTTTATAGGAAGTTGGACATAATTATTTAAGGGTTGAAGTATAAGGGTGGAGATTTTCCTAGTAAGGTGGAGGATAATGTTTTGCTGGATATGAATTCTTTGGGATTGACTCAAATTTCAAGAAGTAGCATTCCTTTAATAATGTTATTCCTAGGAAATTAATACCCAAGTTGGATATGAGAAAGTTTCATGTAAAGGATCCAACCAATTGGATTTTTCAAATAGAGCAGTTCTTTGGTCTTCATCATGTTCCTAGTCAATATAAGGTGAATATGGCATTATTATACTTGGAACTGGATCAACTTATTTGGTATCACTGGTTAAGTGATGAGAAGAGAAATAAGGGTTGTGTGGTCACATGGTGAATTTTTCAAGAGGAACTTGCTACCCATTATGGAGATAACTTTATGGATAGATACTTTTCCAAATCACTAAACTAAAGAAAATAGGTATGGTCAAGGACTATACTCAAAAATTTCAAGCCCTTTGTCTAAGAGTGGAGAATGTTCAACACAAGAAAATATGAAGGAATTATTTCTAGGAGATTTAAAGGACCACATACGAAAACCTGTGCTTTTAAAAATAAAATAGAGATAATGGCAACCTGTTCTTTTTCAAACAAAACACTGACACTACGAGTTCCAGAAGGCAATAAGAAAACAACAAACTCAACTACAAGACGATCTCTTGTCAAGTGTACTAGGAATTTTTGCAAACCACCTTCCTCACATAGGAGACAAAAATTTAAGCTTATAAACAATAATGAAATGACACAACATATGTGTATTAATCTAGGATTCCAAGCTTACAATCCTCAGTACAAGGAAACAAAGTTTTAATATATAGAAATTTGTGCAAGGAAAATATTTTGAAGGTATCGATTTATGGTGTCTTCAACCCAGTTGAACTTCCCTTGAAATTCATACCTACCTATTCCCATTACTTATATTTTATTTGCATCTTCTTCATAGCCAAAACCAATTATGTTCCTTCTAATACTATCCCTCTCCTCCCTTTTTCTCTTCCTTTATCACACATAATGACTTTTCCACAAACTGTTGGTCTCCTCTCACTGTCAAAAATCCCACTCAAAACTATGCTACTGCTCTGCCCCTCAAAACTATTGTGTAACTTCCATAACCATATTATTTACAACAAGGAAGGAAGACACCACACAGAGCTCACAACATGTCACAAGGAAAAATCCCCATTCCTAAGAGTGAAGATTGGTGAAATCCCCATTCCTAGAGGAATACTAATTTTGTAGGCATTCGGTGAAAACTTCTGAAGAATCTTGCAAGGACCAAATTTCTTCATCTTCAATTTATTATATTCACTTTTAGGAAATATTTCCCTCCTGAGGTGAGCCAACACAAGATCACCCACTTGAAAATGAGCCTCTCTCCACTTCTTATCAGCATACTATTTAAATTTTTATTTCTTCCTTCAATGTTCATCTTAACCTCCACATGAAGGTCATGAATTACTTGGAAAAATTCTTCACTATCTGCACTTCTTTTCTCCATGTCACCAAGATTTTTGAGTTCTAAGACACCCCTAGGATGCATGCCATAAATAATATAAAAAGGACTGAAAACTATAATCTAGTTTGGAGAATTGTTGTAAGAAAACTCAGCCAAGGCTAAAGCCATATTCTAATTACCATGTGTGTTCCCAAAAAGGCACCTCAACATGTCACCAATAATTCTATTTACTAACTCAATTTTTCCATCCATTTGGGGTGATAGGCGAAACTAAAACTAAGATGTGTTCCCAAATTTTTCCAAAGGGTTCTCCAAAAATTCCCTACAAACTTTATATCTCTATTTGACATAATACTTCATGGAATACCATGTAAACGAACCACTTCTTTGAATTTTTTTTAGCAATATTGGTTTCATCACTAGTCTTTTTGCATGGGATAAAATACGACATTTTAGAAAACCTATCCATAACTAAAAATATATCTAATCATTGCCTCTTCATTTCCTTGGCAAACCCATAATGTAAAATTCATACTTATAGAATCCCATGATCGAGATGGAACTGGAAACGGTTGATATAACCTAGCATTTTGACTTCTTCCCTTTGCATGTTGACATACTCTGCATCTCTAAACACATACTTCTTGACATCAACCCACATTATTGGCTAGTAATAGTGTGTACTCAACTATAGATAGGTTTTATCCCACCCAAAATATCCTCTTAGACTACAATTGTGTTTTTCTTTCAAGAGATTCTCCCTCATTGATCCCTAGATCTATGCACAATTGACTGTTTTTGAAAAAGAAACCATCTTGTAACATAAAATCAATCCAAGGACCCTTACCTGTACTGATTGGATTGTTGCAAGCTTCATAAGCATCTTTGAAATATGTATCATCCACATAAAACTCCTTCAAACTATCAAAACCAACACTATCATCCAGAATTTCATGCAACAATAAACTTCTTCTACTTAATGCATCAACAACCTTTTTTTTTCCCCCACTCTTATGCTTTAACACAAAATTATAACTATGAAGATATTCTACCCACTTTGCATGCCTCTGATTTATTTTGTGCTTACTATTAATAAATTGTAATGCATGGTTATCAGTGTAAACAACAAATTCCTTAGGAAATAGGTAATGCCTGCACTTCTTCAAAGATTGAACCAATACATAGAATTTTGGATCATAGGCAAAATATTTCTTCTTAGCATCATTTCTTTTTTCAATAAAATAAGCCATTAGTTTTCTTGGCTAAGAACAATCCCTTTTTCCAACCCACTGGCACCACATTCAACTTGAAATACTTTATTAAAATTAGGTAGTGCAAGTATAGGTTGCTCAATTACTTTTTTTTAAGAAATTTAAAACTCCTTTCAACCTCTTGAGTCCACAATAACTACTTTTTAGACACCTTAATTGTTTCAAGTATAGGAGAAAGTACATGAATGCAATTTCTAATAAAATTCCTGCAAAAGATAGCAAGCCCATGAAAAATTCTTACCTCAGGTGCAATCCTTAGTGTTGGCCAATCAATAATAGCTTGAACCTTATCCTTATCCATTTTCAACCCTTCACTAGATACCACAAAACCTAAATAAGTCAATTTAGTTTGTATAAAAACACACTTATTCAAATTAATCTACAACTTCTCTTCATGTAACCTTGTCATCAGCATCTTCAAATGTTGTAGATGCTCTTCTTTAGACCTACTAAAAACTAGTATGCCATCAAGATACACAATAACAAAATTTCCTAGAAATGGTTTTAAGACTTCATTCATTAGCCTCATGAGAGTACTAGGTGCATAAATGTGAGCCCAAAGGGCATAACTATCCATTCATAGAGTCTATCATTAGTTTTAAATTTTGTCTTCCACTCATCTCCAGGTTTGATCCAAATCTAATGATAACCACCTTTTTTTATCTATCTTCAAAAATTACTTAGCACCACATAGACAATGCATCAAATCATCTATTTTGGGAATTGAAAACCTGTATCTAATAGTTATTTTATTAATGGCCCTAGATTCTGTGAACATTCTCCATTCATTTCGCTTCTTAGGCACTAAGACAATAGGGATAGCATAAGGACTAAGACTCTCTATTATCAACCCTTTTTGGAGTAATTCCTCAACTTTCCTTCTAATCTCGGCATTCTCTTGGGGAATCAATATATATGCAACCTTGTTCGGAAGGCTAGCCCTTGGAATCAAATCCATGTGATGACTAATAATTCGCATAGGAGGCAAATCATCAAGTAAATCAACTAAAACAATATCCTTATGTTCTTCTAGGATATCGTGTATCTCCTTAGGCAACTCATCAGGTAAATCAATTGCAACAATATTCTTATATTCTTCTAGGATATCTTATATCTTCTTAGGCAACTCATCAGGTAAATCAACTACAACAATATCCCTATGTTATTCTAGGATATATTGGATCTCCTTAGGAAACTCACCCAACTTTGTCGAGGTAAGAAACTCCTTGGGTTTGAGCAACAAAGAAACTCCCATTTCTTCCTTCTTCATGATATAGAAAATCTCTTTTCCACTCACAAACATTATCTTGTTGCACTGTTGCTACTACTATTGTCTTCTTCTTATTCTCACATAGGAAAAAAATTATGTTTGATTCCATCCTTTTAAAAGGTATAGGTGTTATTTCTCCCATCATGTATCTCTTTTTGATCAAACTACCAAGGCCTACCAAGAAATACGTGACACACATGCATGGGAATGATATCACAAATCACACTATGCTTATAACTAACAATCTGAAATTCTACTAAGGTCTATTCATCTACCAACAACTGATACCCTTTCTGTAGCCAAGAAACTTTATAAGGTGTAGGAATTTTAGTTCTCTTAAGACCTAGTTTATCCACCATTTCCATAGCCACTAAATTATCCGTACTACCACTATCAATAATCAATTTACATCACTTACCTTGAGCCTTGCACTTTGTCTTGAGTAAATATCTTCTTTGTTCCAGTTCTTTACTCTCCTTCGGTGGCTTCAACAACACCCTCTTGATTAGAAAAGACTCTCCAGTCTCGGGTTATTCATTGTAATGAGAAGATGATCCTACACTTTCTTGATATGCTTGCATGATCTAATTTATTCTTTCTAGCCTTGGGTGACCTTCTCTTGAGATCTCCAAACACTCCCAACTCTTATGGCCAACTTATTGATTGCATTTGAAATATTTACTAGAAAAACCTCTTCCTCTTCGTTGTAACCTCCTCTACCAAAATATCTTCCCCCCTTGTTTTGATAGCTTCCTCTTTCTTGATTAACTAGCCCACTAGAATTATCAACCCCTTCATCTTGATGAGTTTTTTGACCCCTACCAAACTATGGTTCTCTTTCTCTAAAGCATCTTCCTTTATTTCTTCCTTGTTGATTTTGCTTCCGCACGAGTTTCTCTTCTACATTAATGGAAACCTAATAGGCCTCCTCAAGATTTCTCATAAACACTAGACTTATCTCATCTTGAAAACTATGTTTCAACCCATTCAGATATCTTTCCACCTTTTCCATAACCTCTTCATTGTGGTCTGACCGAATCACCAATTTGTAGAAATCTTCTATATATTCTTTTACGATCATATCCTTCTTCTTGAGATTATGCAATATTTTGAAAAGATTGGTTTGATAGTCTGCCAAAAGGAACTTCGTCTTCAATTTTCCAACCATTCAATTCTCATAAACCAATTCACTTTATTTTTTAAAGACTATTGTTTGGTTCTTGATACTTGTAAGTGCATCCATTGTATTGTTTGAGAGGAACTAAAGTTTAAGTTGGGAAAATAGAAACATACTAAATAAGGATTCAATTATAGATAGTAGGCTGTCTACTATTCTCTCATGCTCCATACTATCTACTTTAGGCTTCATTAATGTAATTTTGGATAAAGATGGTCTAGGCATGATAATAACATGTAGTAGAAGATATACTAATATAAATGACACTATACTAGTAATTGTAATAGAAGATATTACTAAACCAGAAATATTTACTTAAGAGTAATATACTATACTATTTTAATTATATCATTTTTTGTATTCATTAAGGAATATCAAATTAATTTCTAAAGTTGAATTCTAAGAGCAATTTTTGACACACCCACATTTTGGGATAAAAGTTTTGGAGTATAATTAATGATGAGACATGTGTTGATTGTCCATGAGAGAATTTAATAATGACCACATAGTTTGAATTGTTATATATTTTATATGACTATATATTACGATAGTGACAATATAAATTACTACTAAATATTACATTTATTGGAGGAGAGTTTATGATATATTAAATTTTAATTCAAAAAATATATTATTTTTATAAAATCCTCTTAAAGGGATAAGAATATGAACAAAAAATTACTATTAATAGGACAATAATTAAATTTCACCCTCCTAGAGGTAGACTAAATATAGTACTTGAATATATGAGATACACAAATCATGGTGTGATATGAAGAAATACATATATGATCATCAAGATTCTAGATTTATATATAAATAATCGATCCCTCTAAAAATTTTAAATATGTTGAACGAGATGAATCTTCACATCTAATTTTCCATGGGAAATTGGAAAAAAAATTCTTTGAGAAATTGGAAAATAAAGTTTTTCGGGAAATTGGAAAAAGTGTGCTTAGGGAAATTTTATTTCAAGTGCATGAAGGAATATTTTTGCATTAGATATTTGGTTATGGCTAGGCCAATATGAGCTATAATTTGGTATGATATATTTGATCAAATTTAACAATATTTATTTAATAGTGAGGTGGTGTAATTATTATTTTCAATACAATATATTTTTCTTAAAGACATTGTTAGTTAAAAATCTAGTGGAAGCTTATATTAATACAAACTAGATATATTGATTACAATCCCGATGGTGGGTGACTATGATATCTAGACTAGAAAGTAAGACTTTAAAGAGGTATTATTGGTGTTAACTGTGGTAGTTTTAGATGGAGTTATGGAGTTAGCTAAGTCTTCTTGCAAAGAACTAATGGAGGGATGTTTGGATGAATTTTGGATGATTACCAATGACAAGGGCCACTTTTTGTAGAAGAAAAATGTGAAAGATTGGACTAGATTATACATGGCTTGCATAGCTAAACTTTCATGGAAAATGTACAAGGAACCAAATTGCTTATGGTGTAGGATATTTTAAAACAAGTACTTGGAAAGCCTAGATCCAAAAAGGATCCTTACCACAATGTCGGGAAATCAGTGGAGGATCAACTACATGGAAATTCTTATGAGATAAAAGAAAGATTAAAACCAAACACTTGACTTGGAAGATTAACAATGGGAAACAAGACAACTTCTTCTCAGAATCCTGGAATGGCTACATTTCATTGGAAGAGGTGGAGGGAATCATGGAATACATAGGTCCAATCACAAAATTAATTGACCATAAAGTGAGAGACTATAATGATTTTAACCATCCTATGTATGGAAATAAATATGATTGGATTGATGTTGATCTACTACCAATCCCAGTGGAGGCAAAAAAAACACTAAATCAAGAGCTGGTTAACAAAAAGTTCATCTTAAAAAAGGAGGAGGATGAAATAGTGTGGTGTGGAGTGTGATTAGGAGAATATTCTATCAAATTGGGCTACTAGATTTACAGTGCTACATGAATAAACTCCACCTAGATGAGTACATTATGCTAGAATCAACCAGTCATGCCCAAGGCATGAGATTTTTTATGGATAACATTACATGAAGGTATACTTACAACTAAGAGATTGAATGCCATCAGTATTGAAGGTCGTAATAGGTGCATATTTTGTTATAAAAACTATGAAATAATCAATCACCTCTTATTAGGATGCACATACACAATGAAATTGTGGCAATGAAAAAAATTACACCTTTTCCTTACTTAATTTGAGAATAATTAATGATAAATTGGACTTGATATCACCTTCATCTAGTGTTGTGATGAGTTTTATACATCCACATTAGGTTTTGGGCCTTTCTAAGCTAAATAAACTTAACATTTCCCTAATTTAATGTTGTAAAGTGTATTTATTGAAACCTTCACATTAAATTTAGGAGGTTTGTAAATTAAGTGGACCTAATCTAGTGTTGTAATGTGTTATACACATTCACATTGGATTTAGGGCCCTTTTTAGCTAAATAGACCTATTTTTGCCTTAATTTAGTATTGTAAAGTGTATTTATTTACACTTTCAAATTTTATTTTGGGCCCTATTGCATTTATGACCTTAATATGATCATTAATAGGCCCCTAAGACCATATATTTTGCATCCTAAGGTGTCTTTCAATCAAAAACCTAACAAAATCAACAAATAAGATTAATTTACACACTCTCTGATACTTTAGCAATCAAAATAGACCATAAGGGACCCATTCGCCACTTTGGGTGAATGAGTCCCATCCAGGTGGGACCCATTCACCACATATGATGAAGAAGTCCCATTTGGCCTATTTTCAAGGTTTTAAGCAAGAAAAACTAGGTTTTAATTTCAAATTTCATGTATGTCAGCCTTTGGGATCTAATACATGGGATCTTAGATGGATTGCCTATATAAATGAGCTTTAAAACCATTATTTCATAGGGTCTACATTTTATCATGTCAAGCATTCAAGAGTTAAGAATTCCAAGACTTCACAAGATCATCTAGAGAGAATTCAAGATAATTTTTAAGGCATTCAAGGGAAATATTCTTCATCAATTGTTGTAGGAATTCAAGATCCATCATCATGTCAAGGATATCAAACATCAAGAATGTTATTGAGCTAGTTTTATGATGTAGCATTGAAGATCCAAGATCAAGCATTGTTCTACACCTATTGTCAAGATCAAGATCTACATCCTTCATGGCCATTTCATGTTGAGTTGCATATTTATAATACATCATTTACAAGGCATCATTGTCCATGATTCATTTTATTTGTTTCATTTTTCATGCCTTCATTTCATTATCTCATCATTTGGTTTAATTACCTACAAGGGGTTTGACCAAGGCAAACCCTTGTTCCCTAACAATCAACACACTCTCTCTCTCTCTCTCTCTCTCTCTCTCTCTCTCTCTCTCTCTCTCTCTCTCTCTCTCTCTCTCTCTCTCTGTGTTTGTGTGTGCAGATCTAGGTGCTTTGAAGACTTGAAGATCCTTTGAATATTAGGTCACAATCTTGGATAAGGTTGTTGGAATTGTCTCCTCATTTTCAAGGTTTTAATCGTCACTAGAAGGTCACCTACAACCCTGAAATCAGTTTCAAATCTAGAGATAAAGTGGAACAGAAAGAATAGACATTGAAGGAAAGATTCAGAATTTGAAATTCTAGAAAACCCTAAATGGAGTCATTTGCCTAGATTGGTGAATGAGTCCCAGTTTAGGTAAATTTTGAGATTTTTGCAATTTTGGATACCCTTTTTCCAAAAACCTATTCTTGTGTAGAAACCCTGATATGGGATTGATTCACCTAGATTGGTGAATGAATTGAAGTAGGCCTAAATTTTAGGTTATTCAACATTTCAAGCCTCCATTCAAGTACGCTTAGATTTCTAGGTGCTCCTCTATGCTTTTCCAGTTTGTTGTTCTGATTTATTTGCATTTATAGTACATTTAGTGAAATTTCTTACATCATTAAGTTCAATCATTAGATCTTGAATTCCATACATTTTTCCAAGCCCTGGCTTGGTGGTGAACCCATTATTAGCTCATAATCAGCCCCGAGGTCAACCCTATTGTAAGATATCTTTCTCTTTTTAATTGAGATCTCTAGGGTCATCCTTGAGTGGAATAGTTGAAAGTGGGTGTTGTCTATGTCCTAAGCCATATTATAGCACTTGTACCCCATTTCCAATGGTTTCATTTTGGTGAACCTATATTTAGAACATCATTAATTTTGATTTGGAGTGCATCATTATCCTAGATCTATCTTCCATTGACTCTGCATTAGGGTTTGCATTAGTCAATTGGCATTCTAGGGTTTCTAATTTTTGCATTAGTGAAAGTGCATATAGGTTACATTTTTGAATTTCAAATCATTGAAAACCATCTGAAAACTACATTTTCACTTAGGTTACACATCATACAAACTAAAAAGCATAAAAACCAATTGAAAATTTTAAAACTTTTTGAAAAAAATCCCCATTGGGACTCATTCGTCACCTTGGGTGAATCAGTCCCAGTACACATCTGAAACTACCTTTTACAACATTTAAAACCTTGTTTTTGCACTTCTGTTTGTTTCAATTGGTTATCTATTTCAATGGGTTGACTTTCTGTTTCATGTATTTTACTAAATCTAGCTTAAATTGGTCCATTTCTTGCATTAATCAATTCCAAAGTTGCATTTACAATATTTCACTTTCAGATTATTACATAGTGTAATCAATAAATTACCTTGTTTCAAATCTGAAAATTGCATTTAAATATTCCAATTTAGGTCATTGAATTGCACTTTATTTACTTTTACATAATAGCATGTTTTCTTTCAAGATACATGGCTTTGATATGGTTAAAAATGGATTGCATAAGTACAACATCCCCTCTTATGAGTTCAATTTAGAGTACAACAATGAGGTCATTAAGAAGCATGTTATACATCCTTCTACTATCTTTCATAGTTATGAGAACATCTTAGAGAAAGCAAATCAAACCATTGACACAATCCTTAATATTACATTGCCTATTGATGAGGATGGTATGATACAAGAAGACACAAGCATAGACAATCATGAAAACCATGATTGTTCTTCTCTCGATACCTCTCCTATTAGTGATGAAGGTATCTTGGTGAAAGAAGATACAATCATTGAGGATCATGAAATTCTTGATTGTCTCTCTCCTCCCCCATTTGGAATATATTAGAAAACAAGAAGATGAGATCATATAAACATTTCTATAAATCACCTTACCTAGTCTCCATTCATCCCTTTCTTATAAGAATGTTTTAGAAAAAGAGTATTATATCATAGATAGCCATAAAAATTAAAATTATGCTTCTCCTAATATACCTCCTCGATGCAAAGAGGATAGGTTGGTGTTAAAAGATGCACCTATTGAGAGTCATGATAATCTTGTTCCCCCCTTCCCTAATGATCCTACCATTTGGAAAGATCTATTTGGTAAGCATGAAAATCATAGTTGTCCTTCTCTTGATGGATCTCCTCCTTGTGATGAAGCTACTTTACAAAAGCTAACCATGGAATGTGATGAACATATTACAATCTCTCCTACAAGGGTAGATAGTATGGCACAAGAGAATGAGACCTTAGAGAAAGAGGATGAAATCATGGAAAATCAAATTGAGACTTCTCCTAATATCCCCACTATTGATATAGAAGATATCCTAACTGACCTCCCTTACTTGCAATGAAGTCATTTTAGAAGAACCAACCTTTGAATGCCATGAATATCTAGCTTGTAGTTCTCCTAAAAACTCTCCTTCTAGGGAGAATATCATGGTGCAAGAAAAGGATAACATTGAAAATAATGATATAGTGTCCTTAGATGAAGATGATGAAGTAACACTAGAATCTCACTCACTAAGAAATGTTAATATTTTTCAACCTCAACTCATCCTTTACCCACCTTCACACAAACCACAAACTAAAAATAAACCTAAATTTATCCTTTACCCACCTAAGAATGATGTTTTGTAACAGTCAAGTCATAATACCATTTCTTATACATATAACACTAGAAAAAATATGCAACCAAAACAAACACCTTCAACACCCCTCCCATTGCCTAACCCTATTTTGCCAGGCCCTCCTCATTTTCCTCCACAAAGTGGAAACAACTATGATCTTGTTGAACAACTAAAGAATACTCCTGCTAAGATATCCTTATGGGACCTTATTCAAGACTCCCCTCATTATCACAACATGATTCAAAGCACTTTACAATAATTTACTATCCCTTCTAATGCACAACCGAATGACATATCAACCATGATTCAAGGAATAAACACTTACATTTTTTTCCACCAAAGTGAGCTCCCTCCTTTGGAAGTGCAAAAATAATGCAATACTTTCATGAAAGTAGAAAAATATAATAGAACAAGAATAAAAAGAACCCTTATCAAAAATGGCTCCTCTTAATGTGTGTAGCGTAAACCTTCTAGATAGACTTTCCGTGGATAAATAAAAAATTCAACTTGATTCTTTATCTATTTAGAGGTTTGATAATGTAGGAAAAAAACCATTGGGTGTGATCAATTTACCTATAAATGTGGGAAAGCCACATTATAAACACCGATCCATGTTATGCCTCATGACCTATCATACAATATTTTTATAGGAAGGCCATTGATTCATGCAATGAATGGGGTGCCTTCTATTCTACATCGCAAAATGAAGTATGTCTACAACAAAAAAGTGTACATACTCGAAGTTGATACTGAACCAAATATTTGTTTAAACATTGACAAAGATAAAGAAAATCTTTTGAAAACATTAACACCAACTACAAAATTATAACCCATGCAAAAAAAAGACAAAGAAAAACACCTTGAAGAATTCACGAAGCTATTAGAAGATGGTTGGGGTTCCTTAGACTTTGAGCCAACATTCATGGCAGAATACAAGATCATAGACAAAGACTTTGAAAAGGGAAAAGAAAAAGCGGTAATGTCAAAAAAAAAATTGGAAGACCCTTCGAAAGTATCCACCTCAACCACTTTAGAACAAAAGACAAAAAATTACACAACATACTTTGGTGAGATAGACTATCAACAACCACCAAATTTGAAAGAAATGAAAAATCTTTACAGAAGAGGTTATGAACTTATGAAGCAAATTGGTTATAGTGGAAAAGGATGTGGTGCTCAAGAAGAACGTATCTTTGTCCCTATAGAGCCTAACATGCAAGAAACAACTCATGGTCTTGGCTATTGTCCTTTGATAGAAATCAAACCATCAAACAAACCTTCACTTAATATCAACACTCTCACAAAAGATTCTTCTAAGCCAACTCTAATAGTAATGCATCTTGAAATGATAGACACTAGTGGTCTTGATCATTATTCTTCGAAAACAACGAAAGAAAAAAAAAATATTTGCTTAATTTCAATGTCTTCACACAAAATACTAATCATCCAAGTTCGTTAGATTTTACACCTTCCTTCAAAGAAGAGTACAAAATCTCACAATCTAAAGAGTCTTTTGTAAGTATGACACCTTGTATTAAGCAAGAGATATATTTGTCACAAAATAAAGAAACATCTTCTACTTTGGATCAATAAGGTATCTTGTCGAGACTCCTCCAAGATTGTTTGATATCCCTCCCTCCAAGAACACAAAAGAAATTTTACTGCAAACATTCATTTTGCACATATCATAGAATTCATGGTCATTCTACTAATGAATGTAAGGTTTTGAGTAACAAAATTCAACATCTTAAGGAGTGTGGTGCTCTTCCTTGTGTTGAAGCACCTTGTTCCTCTAATTGACACTAATTTTCACTCTTGCATGTTTCTCGTCAATCATTTTGAATCATCCTTTTCCTACACTAAGTGGGGGAAAGGGTTAGATAGGCTTGTCCTCGTATTTCACTTATCATTCTCTTTTGGATAATTGATCACCTTTCTGTTCAATTTCTCTTTGTGGGATTTTGTCCTTGATGTCAAAACTGTTGCTTGGTTTGGCATGTTGGTGATTGATTATCAGTGGCATTATTGTTTACATTCAGATGGTTTGACACTCTTGTTCATATTCAATTTTGGTATACTTGGTTTTGGCATTCAACATTGTGATGTTAGTTTTTATCCAGTTTTGTTGGTACTGATCTTTTGGCCCCATGTACAGATTAAAAGTCATCTTGATTGCAAGGTTACGATTCAATGTTCAGGTGATATCATTCTATTATGATTGTTCACTATTTTGCTGTGATAGTGACATCAATAGGCATTCAATTAGGTTTCATAGTACTTAGGGCTGGATATGTTCATCATGCTTATGATAGTATTTATTAATTTCTTGGTGACTATATTACATGGCAAAGGTAACTCATTTGTGCTTGGGCTTCATGGCATATCGTTTGCAAAAATTCTATGACTCAGGTGGTATATTTTATTTTTGCATCACTTAGCACATTCTTGTGTGTGGGCTTCACTCTACATCATCTTGCACTTTGATGTTACACTTTATAGTGTTTGGTCTTCATTTGGTTGGCATCATTGATAATTTTTTCAGATCTTATAATGGTTGATTTATTTGGCTTTAAGACCAATAGGAGATTTGTGAAATAATGTAAAGTCACTTTAAAAAGTGATGACATAATTTTGTGGAAACGGTGTTCTTTTTGTTAAATGGTCAATAGGTGATTTGTGGAAATAATGAAAAAATCACAAGGCATTATCTCTTGGAAACAATTTGTTTACTCTTTAAGGGGGTCGACATTATGCTTGTGAAGTTACTCACATGGATTGTGGGTAGGCAGATTTGTTGGCTTCATTATGGTGTTGGTATTTTGAATCTTTGACAGCTATCATTTGATGTTTATAATAATGTTGTTTGCGGACTTCATAAAATGGTAATGTTGAGTAAAGTCAACATGGACAACAGATAGTTCATTATGAAGCTCAGATTTCTAATGATTATTGTCTTTCATTGAGGACTCGATGGAAAAGGAAAATAGGGAAAACTTTTTGATCATTCATTTTTTGCTTAAGGGTCTAGAAACCTAGCCTCAATCGCTGCCATGGATATTCATTCAAAGCCATTACTCTGCCATTTTCTTCCCTTGTTTCAAGTCGGCACAAAGTTGCTACGAGCTCATTGCAAGAGCCATGCCATGATTGGTGTTTGGTCATCCATTTTGTATTAGGCGACAGTGGAAGAAATTTCGTTGTTTTTCTCTAGCTAGGCACTTTTCTAAATCTGGTATTTACATTGATTATTTTTGCTGCATCATAAGGTATTTCCTTCGTTACTTGTTTTTGTCAGATTTGAATGGGGATACTAGTTCTTCTTCTTGAATTTTGGATGGAAGTTTTTGTTTTTGTGTCTGAAACTGAAAATGCTAAAATGTGGTCAACTATTCTCTATCAGATAATGCATTCAGTTTGGTTACATTTCTTTATTCCTGATGGGTATTCTGAAAAGAACTGATTATTGTTTGGTTAATGTATTCTTATTGTCTGGGGTTTGGTTACAAACCTATTTTAGGTTCTTGCAGTGATTTCTTTCTTGCTTCTAGTAGCATGGAAAATGTTTTTGAAGGTTATAGTGTTTCTCTAATCTCCATCTGTCATTAATTTTTTGAGGATACTTGAAATTTGTTCCAGAAGGGTATTTTTATTTAAGTCTCTTCAAAAAGGATATATGTATTTTTTGTGCATACGTTATTGGAATCTTGTAACATATGTTGTTACTGGTGCAGATCTGTCATTCTTTCAGGATTCTGAGATCAAAAACACAAATGACACATTGGATTTCCAAAAAGAAAACCCTTGGCTGAAGATTCAAAAAAAAAAATTATCGCTTCCACCTTACATGGCCTTTGAGGATTTCAGATTCATTTTCTTAATATACACATTCTACACACTTTGTCAAAAGAATCATTTTTTATGATGCTTACTTCACTGTATTAGTGGTATTCTTGGCACATGTGGGACACAATACTTTGTCTTATCAAAAACCTTGGTTGAAGGTTCACAAAAGAGGAATATTCATTTTTTCAAAAAACAGAGGATATAAAAAGGGATTGATCATTGTTTTGTAAGTAGGTTGTTGAGAGAGGTGAGATAAATTCTGTAATAAAATCTGAAAAGAGAATGTAGATATACATATACAGTGGTTCATCACTGTGAGATGTGCATATTATTTTTGAGACTATAACTTGTTGTTGTATCAAATAGAAAAAGTTGAAAAATCTCTATAATACAAATAGATAATATGATGTAGAGAAAAATAAAATTCTTAGTTTATTTAATATTTTGGGGATTCATTTTTTTTTAATCTTTAGGGTATTAGATAGATTAAGGGTGTGGGTTTCTATGAGCAAAAATGGAATAGAGAGATCCTATGAGTTATTTTTATTCTGTAATCTGGAAAGGGGTTGGTGTTCCTTGAGGTTGGTGTGTCTAAACGAGGGGTTGGTGCTCCTTGAGTTGGTGCTTAGAAATTAGCCTATAAGGCATTGTAAACAATGATTTGAAAATACAAGCCAGAATGGCAATAGTTTAGGAGTGGTTTTTCTACCCGGGGAGGGTTTTCCACTTAGAAAATCTTGTGTCTCTTGGTCTCTCTTGTGGTATCTTTACTTCTTTATTTTATTGTTGTGATATGCATTGTTTTACTATCATACTTCTCATTTTAGTTATTAATGGTTGCATTCAATTTTTGGATGATTTAATCATTGAAATATTGAGAACATAATTTAGTTTTGTTTCTTTTTCTAAAAATTGTTAAATCGGGTCATGACACTGATTCACCCCCCCTCTCAGTGTCCTTTTCACTCCAACAATTGATATTAGAGTGTAGGGTCCTCTGATAGTTCTAAAAAACCTTGGATTGATTTTGGTTTTGGAGTTTATCAATGATGTCACAAGTTCAAGAAATCATTTTTGTTTGAATGATACAGACTGTGTTTTATGAAGACATCTGCTCTTTATTGATCTTCGTTTATAGAGCCATACCCATACATAAGCTTAAACCACTTAAGGTCTCTTGGTCATGGAGTATTTGTCATGGCTAAGTGCAAGAGAAATAAAGGTCAAAAGAAAACCTCTAGTGTCAAGCAAAAAGTTGATCAATCAATCCCTTTCAAGTCTAGCGAAGTCTTGTATCAAGAAATGCCCCTATCATTTGATACTAAAAGTTATCCTCTAGTTGATAAAGATGAAGGTCACTTAGTAAGTGACTTTGAACAAGATTTTGGTGAAAAAGAATATGAAGATGATGAGTATGAAGTTGATCTGGAAGGAGAACTAATTTCTACCTTAGAAGAACTTAAAAGGTTTAAACAAGAAAATCAGGAACTTAAGGTACAACTTCAAAAGACTATTGATACTAATCAAGCATTAAACCAAAACTATGATAAATCTAAAAAGATTATTGAATCTCTGAAAGCTCAAATGGTTGATAGAAAAAGGGCTGAAGAGGAATTGGAAGTCAAGCTAAAAGACAAGGATGAAGTGTGCAATAAAGTAGGATACGAGATTGCTTCTTTAAGGAAATTTTTAGATAATGATTCCTTATTAAATGAACTAACTCTTAGAGATGATATGATTATAAGTCAGAAAATTGAAATTGAAGAATGTAAGAGGATAGCTAATGTTGTGAGTTCTGATTTGGAGATCAAAAAGAATGTTTGTCTAAAACTTGAAGGAGAAGTAGTTGCATTAAGAAAGGAGCTTGAAAGTGTCAAAATTCAATTAGGTAAAAATAAAAAATTTGACCATAGAACTAATCTATTGAATGAGATATTGGACAAGAAAAATAATTCTAAGGATCCTACATGAGTGGGATATGAGGTTGGACAAAATTCTAGTGTCAAAGATTAATCTAACAAGGAAATTGTGTTTGCAACAACTGATGGGAAAAGTTTCAAGGCTAGGGAAATTCCTAAGAAGAAAATAGATCTGAACTATCATGCTCCAGAGACTGATAGCAAGGTTGCTAACAGATTTATAGGTTACCCATCTATCGAGAAGTGTCAATTAATAAGGTACAATTATTCTCAATTCCATGGTTACTGCTATTCATGTCATGTTTTTGGACATAGGGCTAGAGATTGTGAAAGTTATGACAAAAAAAATTATGAATGGAATAAGGGAAATAGAACTTATAGTTTGTCAAAACAAAATCATGACACTATTTGTTATACTTGCCACAAAGTTGGTCATGTAGCAATTAACTATTGATGGAATGCTAAGATTGGTAATAGAAAAAGTTATCATTCTTTTGGTTCAGATCATAATGTCATATGTTATAGATGTAAATGTTTTGAACATAGAGCTCAGTCTTGTAGAAATAATTTGTTGAAGTCATCTAGACATAACAAAAGGACAAATATCTTGACCAAGCAACAATAGGTAGATACCTTGGACAAGAAAAAAATAGGTGTTAAGAAGGTTTGGAGAAGAAAAGATGACAAGAAGAGCAATAAAGATGAATCTGTAAAGACTCCTTGTGCACTTCTTGCACATGTGATACCATCCAGGACATGAAAGAAGGAAAGTCCTAGTGGGAGTCTATTGGTAACATATTTTACCCCTATGAAGTCAAGAATGAGATATGATAGCATGTATGTCAGCTTGTTAAACAAAAGGAACTCAAATCTAAACTTACATTGATAGTTTTGTGGCAAGTCTGATGCTTTGATGGTTCAGTTCTTAAGGTGCAGGTATGAGTTGGACAACAGTTCAAAATTTTGTAAACTGCAACAAGTAGTTTGATTTCTACAAGGGGATTGATCTTATGTAGTAGAAACAAATGTATGGACAGTATTAAAATTCTTTTGATTCCTTTTGTGGCTTGTACACTACTTGATGCATTCTGAATTTTTTTGTAATACTGTATCTTGACTATATCAATAAAAGTGCCTAGACAATTTGGTGAAGTAGCAGCTATTGTTTTTCATGTGTCAATTATGTTGTACTTGGACAAAAAATATGCAGAAATGTCATGGATCAAAAGGTAAAGTATAATGATGCAGTATCATGTCAACATAGTTCTATAGTGTTGCGTTCTTACTTTGACAAGTACATATTCAGGATATGTGTTTTAAAATTGATGACAACATGGTTGTTTCTATTGTAACAAACCTATACTGTTGAAATACAAGTTGAGAATAAATGGAAAATGTGTTAGATGTGCATAGTGGGCAGTACAAATGATTTTTTTCTCAGTAGTTTCAACATTTCATTTGCAAAGAATTAGGGGGAGCTTCATGTTGCAATTTGTCCTTAAGTATCTAAATCGATACGATATTTAATTATCATGCACATATATTCTATTTACCCATGTGATTAACACAAGGAGATATATGCAATAGAGTTGTTTGATTATAAAATGATTAATCCTTGAAGTTTTGTTTTATACTTTTAGATGGATATATGTTGGGTGGCACAATGAATTGAATTTCAGTGTTTATTGGGTCAAAAACTATGCATATGAATATACTTGTAATGAAGTTTTATTGTCAAGGGAATGAATACTTGATAGTGAAGTTTGTAGGACAAATTCATTTTACCATGATTGTGCTTACACTGGTTGTGTTATATGCCTTACTTAATTTACATGATACTAGAACTTGGATAGTAAATCTTAACTTACACTTGGATCTTTTTGGTTGAGCAAATGTGCATGTAGGAGGAATCTTGTTGTATAGTGACATATTTTATGTGATTTGACAGTGAGGATTACGCTATGAGTTATTCAGGATCATGAATTCATTTCAATTTCTATCACTGGTCACAATTTTACATGGGCATGCATTATTTTCAGGTTCAACTTGGTATCACAAGTGACCATGGTATTGGTTCTTAAAAAGAGGATTCATCTACATGGATCTTGACATTATAGTCCACATCAAAACCAAGGTGAATGGAGGTATTGGTTCATTGTTTTATTTTCAAATCCTATCAGGTTTATCAAGCACATTATTTTGGTGATCATCATGGCACATCTTCTTACCTTCACCAAGTAGCATAAATTGTTTTGATTCACTTGACTTATGGTATCGGATCTGCATATTTTCTTATATCTTCTTGGCATCATTGGTATAGGAGGTTGTTATTCTTTCTTCAGATGGTTTTATCATCTCATATCTTCATGGTTCTTTCACATTGTCTCAGTGATTGATATATCTAAAGTCTTCATTTGGTTCATATGTTTTAGATTGGCTTGATATCATAATCAGCATCTAAAGATGAAACATTGGTATTGATTAATAGTGATTTGTTTTCTAATATTGATACTCAAGAATAGTTAGCCTTGCTGTGAAGTTTTGGTTATGAATCTTTGATAGGTTGCTTGGATAGTTGCAGTTCAGCGATGTTCAATTTTGTAGCTTTATGGTGTTTGTTTGGTCAATCAATGACAGTGCATATTTTGAATCTCTCTCAGATCTTGTCATGCTTAATATTACCCCTACTAATGATGTTGGTATTATTGAGTAGGTTATGTGCATGGCTCAGTGACATTTCAGTGCTATGGTTTCGGGGGAGCAAGGCTTCTTGGTGAACATTGTTTATGCAGCTGGTTACTATATTGGTTGGTTGTTTTCCTTGTGACAAAAAGGGGGAGAAATATGATGGTTTGGATATTATGGATTAGTGTTTTGGTTTTTCCCATCAAGGACAAAGGGGGAGTTTGTTGACTTTCTCTTTGTGGCATTTTTTCCTTGATGTCAAAACTATTGCTTGGTTTGGAATCTTGGTGATTGATTATCAATGGAATTATTGTTTACATTCAGATGGTTTGGCACTCTTGTTCATATTCAGTTTTGGTATACTTGGTTTTGGCATTCAATATTATGATGTTGGTTTTTATCTAGTTTTGTTAGTACTAATCTTTTGGCCCCATGTTCAGGTGATATAATTTTTTTATGATTGTTCACTATTCTGCTGTGATAGTGACATCAGTTGGCATTCAATTGGGTGTCACAGTACTTAGGGTTGGATATGTTCATCATGCTAATGATAGTATTTATTTATTTCTTGGTGACTATATTACATGGAAAAGGTAACTCATTTGTGCTCGGGCTTCATGGCATATCATTTGCAAAAATTCTATGACTCAGGTGGTATATTTTGTTTTTACATCACTTAGCACATTCTTGTGCTTTGAATTCACTCTACATCATCTTGCACTTCGATTTTACACTTTATAGTGTATGGTCTTCATTTGGTTGGCATCATTGATAATGTTTTCAGATCTTATAATGATTGATTTATTTGGCTTTAAGACCAACAGGAGATTTGTGAAATAATGTAAAGTCACTTTGAAAAGTGACAAGACATCATTTTGTTGAAATAATGTTCTTTTTGTTAAATGGTCGACAGGTGATTTGTGGAAATAATGAAATATCACAAGGCATTATCTCTTGGAAACAATGTGTTTACTCTTTAAGGGGGTCGACATTATTCTTATGAAGTTACTCATGTGGATTGTGAGTAGGAAAATTCATTGACTTCATCATGGTGTCGGTATTTTGAATCTTTGACAACTATCATTTGATGTTTATAATAATGTTGTTTGTGGACATCAAAAAATGGTTATGTTGAGTAAAGTCAACATGGACAATAGATAGCTCATTATGAAGCTTAGATTTCTAATGATTATTTTCTTTCATTGGGGACTTGATGGAAAAGGAAAATAGGGTAAGTTTTTTGATCATTCATTTTTTTCTTAAGGGTCTGGAACCCTAGCCTGAACCGCCACCATTGATATTCATTCAAAGCCGTTACTCTGCCGTTTTCTTCCCTTGCTGCAAGGAAACACAAAGTTTCTACGAGCTCATTGTAGGAGACATGCCATGATTGGTTTTTGGTCGTCCATTTTGCATTAGGCGATAGTGGAAGAAATTTCTCTATTTTTCTCCAGCTAGGCACTTGTCTAAACCTAGTATTTACGTTGATTATTTTTGCTACATCATAAGGTATTTCCTTCGTTACTTGTTTTTGTCAGATTTGAATGGGGATATTGGTTCTTCTTCTCAACTTTTGGATGGCAGTTTATGTTTTTGTGTTTGAAACTCAAAATGCTAAAATCGCGTCAATTGTTCTCTATCAGATAATGCATTCAGTTTGGTTACATTTATTTATTCCTGATGGGTATTCTAAAAAGAACTGATTATTGTTTGGTTATTGTATTCTTTGTCTGGGGTCGATAACAAACCTATTTCAGGTTCTTGCAGTGATTTATTTGTTGCTTCTAGTAGCATGGAAAATGTTTTTCAAGGTTATAGTGTTTCTCTGATCTCCACCTGTCATTAAATTTTTTAGGATACTTGAAATCTATTCTAGAAGGGTATTGTTCTTTAAGTATCTTCAAAAAGGATATATGTATTTTTTGTGCATACGTTACTAGAATCTTGTAACATATGTTGTTGTTGGTGCAGATTTGTCATTCTTTCAGGATTCTAAGATTGAAAACACAAATGACACATTGGATTTCCAAAAAGAAAACCCTTGGCTAGAGATTCAAAAACAAAAATTATTGCTTCCACCTTACACGACCTTTGAGGGTTTCAGAGTTATTTTCTTAATATACACATTTTGCACACTTTGTTAGAAGAATCATTTTTTATGATGCTTACTTCACTGTATTAGTGGTATTCTTAGCACATGTCAAGCATAATATTTTGTCTTATCAAAAACCTTGGTTGAAGGTTCACACAAGAGGAATATTCATTTTTTTTTTAAACAAAGGATATAAAAAGGGATTGATCATTGTTTTGTAAGCAGGTAGTTGAGAGAGGTGAGATAACTTATGTAATAAAATCTGAAAAGAGAATGCAGATATACATATACAATGGTTCATCATTGTGAGATGTGCATATTATTGTTGAGACTGTAATTTGTTGTTGTATCAAATAGAAAAAGTTGAAAAAGCTCTGTAATACAAATAGATAATATCATGCAGAGCAAAAAAAAATTTTCTTAGTTTATTTAATATTTTAGGGATTCATTTTTTTTAATCTTTAGGGTATTAGATAGATTAAGGGTGTGGGTTTATGTGAGAAAAAATGGAATAGAGAGATCCTCTGTGTTATTTTTATTCTGTAAGCTGAAAAGGGGTTGGTGCTCCTTGTCTCTAAATGAGGGGTTGGTGCTCCTTGAGTTGGTGCTTAGAAATTATTCTAAAAGGCATTGTAAACAATGATTTGAAAATACAAGCCAGAATGGCAGCAGTTTAGGAGTGTTTTTTCTACCCCAAGAGGGTTTACCACTTGACAAATATTGTGTCTCTTGGTCTCTCTTGTGGTATCTTTACTTATTTATTTTAATATTGTGAGATGCACTATTTTACCATCATACTTCTCATTTCAGTTATTAATGGTTGCATTCAATTTATCGATGATTTAATCATTGAAATGTTGAGAGCATAATTCAGTTTTGTTTCTTTTTCTAAAAATTGTTAAATCGGGTCATGACACTGAATCACCCCCCCCTCTCAGTGTCATTTTCACTCCAACAGTTTCATGTATATATAAGAGCAAGCTTGGGATGTGGGTGTCATTCCTTAAGTTGACTCGCATGTGACATACTCATTCATGATGTCGCTCGATTCAGAAAAATATGACTTGGCATAGGAGTTTTCGAATAAGATCTCATATTTTCTTCCACTTTAGAGCAATTTCTCACAACAATGGTGTTAGCAACCACTTTAAAGTGGCGGCATACATTGACACTCATGTTTCATTGTGCAATTTCCTTTCTTCTTGCAATGCATCCTTTTCTTGGTGGTGTCATTGGGTTTGATTTCCTCTAGGAGTGTGATATTTCTTTGACTTGTCCTCTCTTGGAGACATTATACATTATGTTCCCTAAGAAGAGACCTTGCATGAACTAAGAAAAAAACACTTTCAACAAACCTTACACTATTTTTCATTTACAATGTCTATGAGTTTCAAGCATACTTAGTTTTTCTTGCCTCATGGAGCTTGAAGATCCATTTTCCGTGGCACCTTATCAAAGTTATTAGGAGGTACAACTTTGGTATGGTTGGATGGCAAGATGATCTGAGGCATGACTTTCCCTTAGCCACTCGTATGTGTGTGTGAGTGCGTATCGGTTGTATGTGTCTCACCTTCTTGGATTACTCACCCAACGAACAACCCGAAGATCCGTTGCCTCAGAGTGAGCATGCATTTTTGGAAAAAATAGCCTAGATCTAATCCACATCATGTTGGACAAACGATTGAAGGTTGATCCACCTCATTTTTATTTTTACTCATTTTTATTTTTTTTAGTTATTGACATTGCATGCTTGTGTATCTTGATGTTGCATATTATACACCTTGTGTGTGTCCCTTTGTGCTTATGTTGGTTTGACGTAGGCTCTTGGACCCTAGGGGCTTTATCGCCTCCTCAATCTTTGTTATCCTAGAGCATCCGCATTGATACACTCAGACCCTCTTGAATGTCTAATTTTGTGTGAGTTTGAAGCAAATTCATCCTCTCACTAAAGTGGGGGCTAAATATGCCAACAAAAAAAGTACACCTTTTCCTTGCTTAATTGAAGAATAATTAATGATAAATTGGACTTGATATCTCCTTGATCTAGTGTTGTGATGAGTTTTACACATCCACATTAGGTTTTGGGCCCTTCTAAGCTAAATAAACTTAACTTTTCCCTAATTTAATGTTGTAAAGTGTATTTATTGACACCTTCACATTAAATTTAGGAGGTTTTTTAATTAAGTGGACTTAATCTAGTGTTGTAATGTGTTCTACACATTCACATTGGATTTAGGGCCCTTTTTAGCTAAATAGACCTATTTTTTCCTTAATTTAGTGTTGTAAAGTGTATTTATTTACACTTTCACATTGGATTTTGGGCCCTATTACATTTATGACCTTAATATCATCATTAATAGGCCCCTAATATCCTATATTGTGCATCCCAAGATGTATTTTAATAAAAAAAACTGACAAAATCAATAAATAAGCTTAATTTACACACTCCTCAACACTTTAGCAATCAAAATAGGCCTTGTGGGACCCATTCGCCACTTTGGTTGATTGAGTCCCATCCAGGTTGGACCCATTCTCCACAAATGGTGAATGAGTCCCATTTCGCCTATTTTCAAGGTTTTAAGTAGGAAAAACTGGGTTTTAAGTTCAAATTTCATGTATTATAGCCTTTTGGATCTTAGATGGATTGCCTATATAAATGAGCTTTCAAACCATTATTTCATAGGGTCTACATGTTATCAAGCATTCAAGAGTTAAGAATTCCAAGACTTCACAGGATCTTCTAGAGAGCATTCAAGATCATTTTTAAGGCATTCAAGGGCATAATTCTTCATCAATTGTTGCAGAAATTCAAGATCCATCATCATTTAAAGGATATAAAGCATGTTATTGAGCTAGTGTTGTGATGTAGCATTGAAGATCCAAGATCAAGATCTACATCCTTCATGGCCATTTCATGTTGAGTTGCAAATTTATAAGACATCATTTACAAGGCATCATTCAAGGTATCATTGTCCATGATTCATGTTCTTTGTTTCATATTTCATTCCTTCATTTCATTGTCTCATCATTTGGTTTAATTACCTACAAGGGGTTTGACCAAGGCAAAACCCTATTCCCTAACAATCAACTCTCTCTCTCTCTCTTTGTGTGATTGAAAATCCAGGTGCTTTGAAGACTTGAAGATTCTTTGAAGATTAGGTCACAAGCTTGGAGATGGTTGTTGGAATTGTCTCCTCATTTGCAAGGTTGTAATCTTCACTAGAAGGTTACCTATAGCCCCAAAATCAAAGTTTCAGACCCGGAGACAAAGTAGAATAGAAAGAGTAGACATTGAAGACAATGCTACCACAATAGTGGTTTACACTTTCTAGGAGATCCTGATTTTTGCTGAAATCACATATTTTTAGAAAATATAATGATTTAAGCCTTGAAAAGTTCCATTTAAATGATTCCAATTGAATAGGGTTTGATCAAACCACTTTAGACCAAGCCCCCTTGGATATAACCCCGCTAGTTTCAAACCATACCTATAAAAGAGTCTCCTTTACACCTATCAAAATGTTGATAAAAAACCACTTTTGATTTACCTTTTGGGGGATCAAATGAATTCATTTAATTTATTTTTTTGTAAGTATGTAGTCCTTATTATAAGATTCCAAAAAAGTATAATTTTAATTAAATTTAATTTGATTATTATATTTAATTTTTATTTCTTGTGAATGTAGGTTTTTCACCGAAAATCGGGCTCTTTGTTCTACACATGTGGAAAAATAGAAAATTATCAAAAAAAATTTAAAAAACTAGTTCAGGCTGGGTATTGATGTTCTTGATCCATTAAAAAAAATAAAAATTGAATTCGATACATAGAGAAAAATTTATGTTGTATACAATCCACCTATATATGAATTATAATTGGTTTGACTTCGAAACTTGATTAAGGAAAAAATATTTAATAAAACACTATGAAACCAAATGAGCTAGTTAGATATCATACTTAAAAATCTAAATTCGAATAAATTAGAATTTTATCCTTCATACAAAAAAAATTTATGTTGTATATAGTGAGCATCACTACTTAAAATGTTGTCTACTAATAAAAACTAGTTTTTAGAGGAGATGAAAAAAAAGTGTAATCTGATTCCAAGAATTTTGAAAAAAATATATTTAGAATCTATAGAAAAAACTTCACAAATCACTAGTTTGCATCATCTTCAAATTCCTCATGGTTTAGCCGTTGTAGGAGCCCAAAAGTGAAGATTTAGTTAAAAAAAATCAGTTCAGTGTCTAGTTTGCCCAAAAATTGTAAACCAGTATTGTGGGATCACCCAAGACTAGATTCAGAATTTGAAATTCCAAAAAACCCTAATTAGATTCATTCACACAGATTGGTGAATGAGTCCCAATTTAGGTCAATTTTGAGATTTTTGTAGTTTCAGATACCCTTGATCTGGGACCGATTCAGCTAGATTGGCGAATGAGTCCTAGTAAGCCTAAATTTTAGGTTATTCAACATTTTAGGCCTCCATTTAAGCACTCTTAGATTTCCAAGTGCTTCTCTATACTTTTCCAGTTTGTTGTTCTGATTTATTTGTATTTATAGTACATTTAGTGAAATTTCTTGCATCGTTAAGTTCAATCATTAGATCTTGCATTTCATACATTTTTCCAAGCTCTATCTTGGTGGTGAACCCCTCATTAGCTCATAATAAGCCCCTAGGACAACCGTATTGTAAGATCTTTTTTTATTTTACATTGAGTCTCCACGGTCATCCTTGAGTGGAATAGTTGAAAGTAGGTGTCCTCTATGTCCTAAGCCATATGATAGCACTCATCCCCCATTTCCAATGGTTCCAGAGAGGTTGGGACTAGATCCAAGGTGTGCTAGGAAAAGAATGGAGAAATTTAGGAAAATATTAATGAATGGTTGATCAGCTGGCCAAAAGGAAAGAAGGGCACATTGTGGGCAGACTTATCGGTCATGACACCCTCAATGATTGTATGAAATATTTGGAAAGAAAGGAACTACAAAATATTTCAAGAAAAAAGCATGAAAGAAGGTAAGTTAATACAAATGATTGAAGAAAGTCTATGTGAACTATTGAATGCAAAAAACATTATAAAAACATGCACTAAACTCACAAGGTGGGATGAGGAATTGCATAAAATATTGATTAACCTAAAAACACCCAAAGGTCATCTTAAAGACAAGTCAAAAATCAGAAGAGAGGTAGTTTGGGAGGGCCCGATCTAAGGAAGATACAAAATCAATTTTAATGGATCTGAAAAAGGCAACCCTAGATCAACATGGGTTGGTTGTATCATAAGGGGAAAAAAAGGAAAATGTATTTGGGTTTTGTCTAGAAGGATTGAATTTTCTACAAACAATGAAGTTGAGATGGAGGCCCTAGATCTAGGGCTATGGATGTGTAGAGAAAATAATATCAGGAATCTAGATATTGAAGGTGACTCATTACTTTGCATTCAAGGAATAACTAAACATGAAACACCAAATTGGAAATTAAAAATCTAGGTGTTGAAGATATGGAAATATTTAGAGGATTTGGGGGATTACACAATTTCACATGTATACAAAGAAGAAAATGGAGTTGTCAATCTCTTGGTCAATATAGGAGTCACTCAAGACAAGAAACTTATCATGTATTCAAATCCTAAGAAGTGGGTGGGGAAAAACGATTTGTTGATAAAAGAATAGATAAGGAATAACTAAGAACTGCATGTCCACTTTTAAAAGGAAAAGCACAAAAAAAAGAAACATGAAATAGGCAAAGGGCCAACAAAGATCATAAAAGGCACATATAGTAATCTATCAACTCATAGAGAAGAATCTAACAGTAAATCCTTAGCCTATAGGAATATAACAATGCACATCACTAAGTCAAATAATAATCCCCACTTGACTTGAAATCAACATTGCTATAGATTTTTTTGGTACAAGTTTACAAACCTCAACTAGCATATCAAACCAACTATGTCAAAAACTATGGTTTTTGAATTTAAACATTTAAACTAAAACTTCAATACATAGGAATGTCAACTACATGCCCATGAGTGTCAAATTTCATATCATGAAAATTTATCTTTAGGAAAGTTTTCAATGGAAGAGTTAATAAACTTTTAAGTGTGCATGCCCATGCCTAATTTTAAATGGACAATGAATTGAAAGACTTGTTTATAGAATAAAACATAGTTTATACCAGTATTTTCATTTCATATCAATAGTTTTAAAACTAGGGTCTCTAGAGCAAGCCTCTAGAAAAAAGCCCCAAAATTTTGATCTCAACTATAGTTCACATAGCATGGAAAAATTTACATTGAATCTAAACCTAAGGCCCATTTGTTTCTTAGTATGGACAATTGACACTTGGAATGTGGTCATTGGAATTGATAAAGATCATTCAAATGTGTATGATATTAATATTGATAAAAAGGTCTCTCAAACTTACTGGTTAAGGCTCTCTGAAATTAGGAAAACACTTAGCCATGTCAAAGTCTTCTACACCAAAATACCGCAGAGGTCTAATCTAGGGTTGGCAGGTTGGCAGTAAATGTTCACTCATTTGCTTGCCACCACCCTGCAGTAGTTGATTCATGAGCTTGCAGTATTGTGGGGAAAAATTGCTACCTGCCACCCTGTAGCAAGTCCTTTAGTGGCTTGTAGTAGTGTGGTATAGATCCCACTATCCCTATGATAGTCTGTGAGTAGGTGTGTGGTAGTGCTTGAGGAGTTCTAACCCATGACCTCAGGACAATTAGATGAGGGGTCTGTGGTATGGTAGTAGGCTATTGTATAGCGGTAACCCACGACCCTGTGATGGTCAATGGAGATGATTGCGGTGGAGAAGTATTGTGTGGTATGGTGGTAACTAGTAGAGTGATGAAAGTTAAGTGCAATACCGTGGGGTAAAAGCAATAATTTGGGTCCACAAACAAGGGAAGTTTTGGACAAAAAAAATCCGGCAAGAAATGTGTATGCGTTATTAAAAAATGTGTATGCATTATGCTTCAAGTACTCAAGCCTAAAAAATGCATGTACGTTATGCTTCAAGTATGCACTAAAAAATTCTTGTGCATTATAACACGTACAGTTTTATAATGTGTACATGTTTTATAACGCATATGAGTCATTTATTTAAAAAATTAAATACCTTTTAGAAGCACATATGCATTATAAAACACATATGATTTATAATGCGTACACGTTTTATAACGAATACGTGTTTTTTAACTTGTACACATTACAATGCATACTTGTTTTGTAACTTGTACACACTACAATGCATATGCATATAACACGTATGTGTTTCTAAAAGGTATTTAATTTTTTAAATAAATATGAAAATAAAGAACGCATATGCATTTTTAAAATTTTGAATTCCCAAACCACATGTTGCCTTGGTTTTAGGCTCAAGAAAGCTTGCAACCTGACCCTTAGCCTTTGACCTACAACTAAAAAACTAAGGTAGGTTCAAGAGAAATGTCCAACGTTGGCAATATAGCCAATGGATTTTTTTCTAAATTAAGTTATGAAATTAAAATCCATTATAGAACACAATGTTGCTGTGCATATTTTGCACACACGCCCCACCGAAGGTAGGGACCCCCTCTCTTTCGCTCCCGACGGGTCATTTTCACTTCTAACGGGCTGTTTTTTCTCTTGCCTCGCTTTGTGTACCCTTGTTCCTAAGCCCAAGTTGGTCACATGCCTTGAAACGATCAACCACCCCTTGGCCATATTCACCTACCTATTTTTCACTGTCATTTTCCCTTTGCGGGCTTGGTCTTGTGAGTTTCCCTTAGTCCGTTGCTCTGGCATCATTCAAGCCCTATGGGCCCGTAGTTGTTGGTCTCCCTTTGCACAACACTGCTATCCCTCTGCTGTTCGAATAATGGTCAACTTTGAACTTCCGCTTGCATGGTGGGTCTCACATCAACCTTTGTCATCATGTTCATCGACCACCGTGGACCCACAGCTACGGGTCACCTCATGCGAGTTTCTGCTTCTGTTTCGCCCCCAAGTAGCAGCCGAACCTTGACTTCCATCTACATGAAAGGCTCCACATTTGGTCCTGTTGTCCTCACCATCATTCTATTGCCATTGATCAATGATTAAATCTTTACATCGGCTCATGTGGTGCACTCAGTATTCATTACTCATCATCCCAGCCTAGGAGCCTGAAATAGAGAAGCCACAAAGTTAAATGATTATGTGGGTCAACCCTTGTAGGTGTCTGCCAGTGGGAGGTTGTTGCTTGGCATCTGTTATTTTAACAACTGACTCATGGAGTTTTTTTAGTGTGCGGACCCTGCATATGCCATTTCCTCAGATGAAACCTTAAGGTCGTGGGTAAACTTTTGAGTCACAGTTCACCGATGGGTCCGCCCATGTGGGTTGCTACTAGCGGGAAATTGTCACCACAATGTAGTTTCATAATAGTGAAGCTTCGCTACCTCCCCGCTTCATAAACCTGCAATCCACTAGTGTTGTCGTTGGAACACCATTTTTTCCTCTTGCAAGCCTCTCCATGGTGGGAGTCGTCCATCATCTCACCTTTGCAAATAGAACTCATACACGGCGTACCCCGCATGATTCACCCACATTCACTTATTTACTGTGGGATTTCATGACATCATGGTCATCACTGGCTCAGCCATTCTCGAACTACATTCTTAGCGATATCTTTGAATCGGTTCTCTGCGTTGGGTCTCATAGGATATATTTGTTGCAGGGTCCATAGGATACCTCACTATTATAACGGTCCTCCCTAATGACTTCTCTGTAGCCGGCATGCTCACCTCTAACTTCCACGCCATTCCATCCAAGCATAATATCGGGGTGATCATGTGGTGATTGTGAACATGGAATCTTAAGTTCATGTTGATTGTTGGGCAGCACCACATGCTAAAAATTTTCACTCTAGTTGCCTCCCCTGTGTACATTATAGTTGATGGATTTGCAAAGTGTACACCTCCTAGAGTTGGTGAGGGCTCGTGTGTGGGACTCCACTCTACCAAGGCCATTACCCAATGGTGATCTCATGACTACCACCTGCATGCTCAACCCTGCAAAATCTCTCTCTATGGATTTTTCTACCTATTTCGCCATTTCGACTACAACTTCCCTACATCTCTGATGGTGGTGCTTTGGTGTGATGAGCTCAAACAAACTTCTGCATAATATTGTTAATTGGGGAGGCAAAACACTGAAGGGCTTTATTGCGCTCAATTTTCCATAGAAATGTTTAACACCATGTTCATTCATCAATGATGGAAGACTCCTTCACTACGGAAGCCGCCACATCATCTTTCATCCAAAATGACCTTTGCCCGCAGTTTCCTCACACTCATCTAATGAGCTCTCCCTCATAAATTTCACTCTTGGCATTGTCCATGTTTTTCCTGCATTTCCCACCTTTCTGTGGATGTGTGTATGTTATTCTCAAAAAAATTAGTTCTCAAGTAAAGCACACAAGATGAATTATATTCAAAATGCATCTAGGCAGTTGAGCATTTCCATTAGATCTGATGTATGGTGATTATACAAAAACATGTTCTAACGAAGGGGGAGGCCATAACGTTGATTCTCATGTGCATGACGGATATAGCCCATGGGCTTGGCATCTCTCAAGGATGCACTCCATCGAGTTGACTAATGATTTCCTCACCCATTTAAAACTTGACTCATGCTGACTGTTTGAGTTGGCGGATTTTGTCTATTCTAAGTTGTGTTGGCCCATAGTTTTCGTTGAACCAAAATATCGACCTATTAATGCCCGACACAATTGTCAGAGTTAACGAATCCATGAGAGGCGGTTAGTCCATGTCACGAATATCGAGGGGAATGTTGACCATCTGCCAACAAGCTCCCCCTCAAAATTACCTAAGGGGATTCAAACCCAACACCTTTGGCTCTGATACCAATTGTTGGCCCACAGTTGCCATTGCACCAAAAGATCACCCTATTAGTGTTTGATACAACTGCTAGAGTTAACGGATCCACATAAGGTGGTTAGTCCATGTCATGAATCCTGAGGGGAATGTTGACCATCTACCAACAAGTTGCATATGGTTAAATTTTTCCCATGATCATCGATGAAGGATACTTTGGTCACTTACAAAGAGATTTAAGGCTGCACCCTTGAGATGGCTAATCCTAACCAATACTCACCTATTTCTATGAGCGATGGTGAGGATAACTCATTCGCAACGACCAATTGAATAGCATTGTAGATGCATCTCATACTCGTCGCTTCACGTTGACTTCCCACAGGTGGAGGCATCGTTGCCTGAGCTAAACAAAAGAGATCAATCCTCTCATCATGAGCACAGGGGGTCCCCATTGGTGGTGCTATTATTTTGGTGGTGTATGTTTCATGGAAAATAGGAGGCCTATTTGGTGGTATCAACGAACTTGGTGCTTGCGGATGTAGCAATGCAAGTGGTTGACCCCATAGCGACATCTGCCTTATAGCATCCTCATTACCATGCCCCGCATTCCTCTACTCGACATAAATCTTCTCTATGGGGTCCGACGACCATGGCGCCAGTAAAAAAGCTTTTGCCCAGGCCACCATTCCTTGAGTGGCCCACTGACAACATTATAAGGGCTGCTCTCTGCACCATTTTTCTTGCATTACTCACTAGATTGTATGCACTAAATGGTGAATCTTCAAAATGAGGGTGATTCAAGGTAGATATTATTAAGGAAATACTTCTCATTTTATGGTGCCTAAGATCCATGCTTCGAATATCATCTCCTATATGGAATCTATAGCAGGAGATTGTATATCATCACGGTGGGAGATCTTACGTGGGTGTTCAACATCATTCGTACCCGCAGTGTTGCATGAGGATGGAGGGAGTTGGCACCATCATGTTAGTTCTATACCAAATTTTGAATCAGTAGGTGCACGATGAGAATTAAGAGTAGTAGATTTTCAATTGTGAACATTGTGTAAAAAATTTCATGATTCTAATAATCGTAGTGCAAGGATCCTCAAAATTATCATCGTAGAAGGAGGTCAAAATGTAACGCCCTTGTGGAAGTCTACGGGTGTGGTTATGGAGGGAGCCGCCTATATCTCCACCACTTACTCATAGCTTGGGGCATGATTTCTAATCATGATCGAAGTCTTAGGAGGTGGCAAAGGAAAGCACTATGGTTGCTTGAACGAACTACTCCAAGAAGATATAATCCTAACATGAGCAGAAATTTTCAAATGCTTTGATTCCTATTTATTCACTCATACAAGTTATGAAGGTTTCAACCTAGCGGGTCTATCGAATCCTCAATCTGTGGAGAGAAAAGGTAAGCATGAATACTAATGGCATGGAAGCGAGATCACTCAGATGGATGATTGAGGAGTTAAAGATAAATTAGTAAAATTATAGTGAGGGGTGGATTATCAACCAATGAGTCAAAGATAAGAAGGGAAGTGGTTAACCAACCTGATTGTGGGTATCTTCATGGCTGAGGACGTCCTCCACTTGGCCATTCAAAAGGGGGCACTGCTATGCGGTGGTCCCACAAAGTATTCTTGCAAGCTTTCTCCCTTACAGACTCCACCAAGATGGGTGCCATCTCCTTTGATGTCATTCTCACCACATCTGCCCGCATTCTCCCACCCGCATCTTCAAAATGGCACTCACTGCCCACATACATTCATTGAGCCGTAATGTACCTTATATCATCCTCAAGCATGGATGATGGGTGGGAAATGCATGACGCTATGGGAGCCCGCACCGCCATGTTATTCCTTGGGTTTTCATGTGTTTCCTCTCCAATGCACAATGTGCATTAATCAAGGCTTAGGGTCAAAGATTTAAGAAGTCGGCCCATTTGGGGGTTTGCTTAAGTAAAAATGGCCTGATAATAAAAGAAGTCACTTAGTTTAGGATCTCCTAATCCTCTTTCTTTTAGGATTGGTTATAGGGGTGAAATCCTACAATGACTAGAACCTCCATGGTATCAATCTATTAGTATACGAAAAATATGTGCAGGATGCTCTAGGAAAAGTGGCTAATGATTTTATAGAGGAAAATTTGATTTGGACCTCCTTTTGATATAATGGATTTTGTGCCTAAGACTTGAATATGATCCAAAGGGAAATTTTAAATATAGAGATTTAATCCCTTTCTCTAGACTAATGTTAATTATTTATTTTGTAGGGGAAGTCAGAATCTTGAATATAGTGCTCACTAATGGGGATATTTCCTAAACCTATTAATGCTTGAATCTATTCAAAAATTTGTACCGAGGAATGCCATAATGGAGGATGCACCCGCAAAAGACTCACAGGGGGGGTGTTGTACCAAAAATGATGACTTCGATTCAGAGATGTGAGGAAGGATTTCGCTTGTATTAGGATCCGTGTCCATGGGGAGGAGTTCTTCAAATCAAATATACCCAAATGAGGAGTAGTGTGCCAAAGGAGGACTAGAAAATAGATGTTTGTATGCTAAAAGAGGCTAGTGCCATGAATTAGAAAAGTGACCTTGGAAAGAAACAAGAGGAGGTTGTTGTACTTTTCATTGAACGATTATGATTTTTCAAGAGTTGTCCCATAGGATCAGGAGTAGCATGTCTACTCTTCGTAAATACAAATCCGCAAGAGGAATCATTTGATTGGCTGAAAGGATGTTGCAGACACATCAAATAGAAGGTAGACTTCACAAGTTTTAGCCACAACCCAAAAAATAACTAGAAGACAAAACTGCTATAGTACCAGGGTCACTAGATGACAAAATAGGGAGAAAGTCAAGAATATATTTTAAATTGTGAAATATTGGGGGTAGGTGAAACCCTAACTTGTATTGAATCTGGTCCACCTAATGTAAATTAATCTTGGCCATTCATTCTCTTTTTGGAAAACTATAAATAGGGGCTTACTCATTTGTAAGTGTTGGTGAATTGGTGCAAAAGGAATTTTGTAGCAATAGAAGGAAGCATTGCATGATTTTATGGGTGTCTTCTTTGAGTTTGTTCATTATGCATGCATGATTCAACTTCCATGTTAGTTTTAGTTTGTTATTTTTTTGGATGTCTTTGATAATGGTTGTTGTTATGGTATTTGATAGACTTCTAGCCCATACTTTTGGCATTTGTTGATGACAAACTATAGTGTAAAGTTATCCTGGACTTGTTTATTTCACTACTGCAACTTAGTTCAATTGTATGTTCATGAAGTGAATGCACAATCTAAAAATCTACAGACTTTAGAAGATTGCACTGGTTTTGTGTAGCTATAGGTTTCTCTTAGTCAATAAAAACCTAGTTTATAGGAAGTTTGTCTATTGTAGTAGCCTCCATTGTTATTGTTCATTCATTGCTTAGATTTAAATCAAATCTCTTAACCCTTTCTCTTTTCCTATTTATTTTAACTCGTTGTTAGAGTAGGACTCCAAGCATCACAACAATGCCAAATTTGATGAACATGGTTATTGTAGCAGCCTCCATTGTTATTGTTCATTCATTATTTAGATTTAGATCAACTCTCTTAACCCTTTCTCTTTTTCTATTTCTTTTAACTCCTTGTTAGAGTAGGACTCATGAAATCACAACAATGCCAAATTTGATGAACATGGTGAGTTTAAACTTGTTGTTCTGAGTGGGCAACCACTGTTCATTCACTTCCAGCACTTTGAAACCCTATTTGCAAACCCAACTTCCCATGAATTGTAAACCATAAAGGAAACCCTGATATTACTAGCAAATCATATCAACCAATTGAACTATTCCAAGCATTGTCATGACCTGACACCTGAGAGACCTTGGGGTGAGTTTTTGCAACTTATTTGTAGGGAATTTCCTTTCAAGAGAGGCATTGCACTTGTGCAGTGCCTATGTTGAGAAGGTGCAAAAACACCCATCAAAAAAACTGGCGCTAGAAAGAGGGCTTGGCTGAGCTTGAGGATACAAAGTTGAAAGTTGGAAGTTGAAAAGAACTTTCAAGTAAAAATATGAGATAGTCAAGATCTCGTCATATGCTGGAAAGTTAAAATTAGAAATTGGAAGACATGGAAGCATTTGAGCTGAGATGGAACAACAACTTCAAATCAACATCACTTAGCTGCATGAAGATCTAAATAAGAGATTGAGGAAACCATTGCAGCAATTTGTGTTGGAAAACAAATGCAGGATCCATGGCACTTGCAGACACAACGAAATGGAATGTTTGACATTCTTGGGCAGGATCAAAAGGGTTTTGCAAGGAGAAATTCCCTTTTGGGAAATATACCAACCCTTGGCTCCACCAGACCTAGAAGAAGAATTGATTGACATGGAAACTAATTCAAGAACACTTGGGAAATAAGGGTGGACTAAGACTAGAGGAGGTATTGATGTCTAGTTGGTGCAGGGTTCATAATGCACCACACTCATAATTCACTTGCCCATCATGTGCAAACATTATCATTCAAGTCAGGAGTTGTTTGGACAAGTTAGAATAGATAATTCTCAATGAAGAGGAGTCCTCCCATGAGGTGGGAGAGATGTCAACATCTAGAGGACAACACATTGAAGTTGAACCAAGAAATTCCACACAAGCAACTATTGGGACAACATACAGTGAGGATGAGAATCAAAAGGAAGGAACTGAATTTGTTGGGACAATAGGGAGCCTTGATGAAAGTTCAGTTAGAAAGGAATTCAAAAATATTTTCTCCATGGGCGAAGAGCGATCCTCCACTCAAGAAGAAGAACAATTGACAACTAAGAGGCACTTTAGAGAAGATGAATTTGCAACAATATCTATTGAGACAACCAACACAAATACTGAAGAACAAAAAGAAGAAGAGATTGAAAGCCTTGGGGTAACAGAAAATGATGATGAAAGCATAAATGAAATAAGACTAGAAGATGTTTCCTTCATAAATGACATTGATCAAGTGTCTGAAAATGAAGATCTAGAGGAATGGGAATGACCATAGGCCGCAACTATCTACTATCAAACTTCCTTCCCAACTAATGATGAAGATTTGGTGGTGGAAAGATATAATGAGCTCATGTCAAGACTCATAAGGGATTGGTCAGAGTTGAGATGCCAAGTGGAATTGGAAGTGTTATTGTTGAAAAATTGGTGCAGACTTCATGATATTGCACATTCAGAGTTCATGTGCAAGTTGTGTCAAGAGGCCATTGAGCGAGTCAAAGAACAAGTGGGGCAACACAGTGCACTACCTTCCGCCGCTACTTCAAGGATTGAACTAGAAGTCCAAAAGCTAGATCCAAGTGATAAATTAGCTAAGGGTAGCTCCCAAGAAGATGTTGGGAAAACAAAAAAAGAAGAAAAACATGGTCTCAAGCCTCCAAATGATGAAGCAAAACAAATGGGGAGGATGTCCATCAGACATCAAGAGTCTTTCCTCCTTGAAGAACATTTATACGTGATGGATGACAAACTTTATGGAGGACTTTCAGAATGAATTCATACATCGTACATCGATCCCCTTGATGGGCTATGTCACTTGCTGATTTATTCCCACTTGGAATTATGCCACAAAGGTATAGCAACACTGAGGAGGAGTAAATTTCAAAGGTTAGAATTGATGAAGACATATTGCTTGAACCTCCGAATGGTGAAACATTGGAGCTCTCAGATTGGGAAAGGAACTCCTTTTCCATTTACGATGACATTGAACAAGATGAGACAAGTAAACGACCTGATGAGCCACATGAACTACAAAAGGAAGAAGACCAAGGCGAGAATGTCTTGGTAGCTGTCCATGAAAATTATATGCCTTACCAATTACAGACTACGATTGGAAGTCTTTCCTCCTCGCCCATTGCTGACCCTCTTATGCATTCCGAGAGCTGTAGTAGGATAGATTCGTGCATGTCATGCTTTTATGACATGAAATATAAAAAAATTCAGATCAGCACAAGGGAACTAAAATGGGACAACATGCTACCATTTGAAGACGACAATAAAGTAGACACCAGGAAAAATTATGACCAACATGATAGAATCTATCTCATCGAAGAACAATCGATAGAGGCTGCGGGTCCCACTGGAAGTTTAGAAGAGGTGTTTCCTACCACATTCTCTCAGCCTTATGCAAGCTTACGATTAGGTAAAACGTTCCTTGTATTTGAAAAAAAATCTTCACAATGTGTATTGCCTGATCAATTTGATTGTGATCTACAGATTTGTAATGCGAGAGGAATGTTGCACCATCCATTGTGTCCATCCGAAACTACCAACGCGACGATTGACTATGCAGTGTTCATTGTCGATCGTCAAATGCTGCCTTCCAACAATGACATCCAAGTTCTATCTTTCCTTACTCCTATGAATACTCACAATTGTGTTTATCATTTTGATTATGGGAATGAGGGGAGACAAACTTGTTTATGGATTGACCATGGGTTTCACGAACAACCTCAATTGCTTTTTTTTCTCAGATGTGTTATTAAAATTGAATGTTGCAACATTGAGCTTCATTTTTTTGAATATAAGGATGAGTTTGCATGGATTATAACTATAATGATTTCCATTTTTCTTTTGCATGCATTACGAAGTCCTACAAGAATGGGTGTTAGTTCACCCTGCCTGAACCTAGTTTCTTGTAAATACCTTTGTACATAGTTTTTTTTGGGTAGTGTAGATTTGTGTGCATAGCTCCATTTTCCTGCTTTCGTTAGAATAGTTTGTTTTCCATAGGTTGGTTTTCTTTAGAGTAGCTTCCTTTCTGTTTTCTTTTTTTTTCCCGCTTTGGTTAGTTTAGGTGTTTGTTTTCTATTTTCTTTCTGCTTGCTTTTCATTTGCTTCTGCTTTGCTGCTTTGCTTGAGGTCCCTTCATTTGCTGCTAGGTACATTTACCCACACAAAAACCATTTCTTATCACCTAGGGTTGTTCTATGTATTTCCTTCACAAACTCTAATCAAGTTTTTAGAGTGGAAGGTGAAGGTCTTCTGCTACTGTGAAGTGCTCTAGATGTTTGATTCAAAGAGGATAATATGTCAGTTGGTCTGATTCTGATGTGTTCTAAAATCTTACACCTCTCAGAATTTAAGAATCTTGAGGTCATTGTAGGTCCTTTGTGAAGTCCAGTTAAGTGAAAAATCCAAAATTCTACTTTAGTGCCACTCTGATTCTTAGCCCTAAGTGTAAGCTTCACTGCTTGTAGGTTGAAATGAAATAGAATGAAGAGAAAAGGGAAAAATCAAAAGAAATAAAAAGAAAAGAAAGAAATGAAAATAAAAAGAATGAAATTCAACTTTCAAGAGGATACGAATAACTCTAACGGGGCTATGGATACCTGACTAGCAGTAGAGAATTTTTTAGGAGAATCACAATGACAACCTCGTCGGGGCTATGGACACTTGACTGGTAGTGAGGCAATGCCCAAGATGCTTTTGAAGTTAGAATCAATTACTTAGCTTAACTCGATGAAGCTTAGGTTCCTGTAGCAACTTAAGGATGGGAATGAACATATCTAGGCACACTTGGATTTTTAGCATTTTGAAGGTTGGGTTGGTTGGTGGTTTTGATCCTTTGGTTGAATATTCGATTTGTTTGTCCAAGCGTGAAGATCAGAACCATAGATTCTGGGTTCATGAAATACTCTAGAGAATTTTTGTAGCAAGTCACCATTTGTTGTGCATATTTTGCAAACATGCACTGTCGAAGGAAGAGACCTCATCTCTTTCGTTCCTAATGGGTTGCTTTTTCTCCTGCCTTGCTTTGCACACCCCTGTCCCTAAGCCCAAGTTGGTCACCTGCATTGAAACAATCAACCACCCCTTGGCCATATTCACCTACCTATTTTTCACTAAGTCATTTTCCCTTTGGGGGCTTGGTCTTGCAGGTTTCCCTTAGTCCATTGCCTTGGCATCATTTTATCCCTATGGGCCCACAATTAAAGGTTTCCCTTTATGCAATGCCATTATCCCTTTGTCATTCGACTAATGGAATACTTTTGACTTTTTCTCACATGGCAGGTCCCACATCAACCTTTTTTGTTGCATCTATCAGGCACCGTAGACCTGCAACTACCAGTTGCCTCATGCAGGTTTCCACTTCCATTTCGCTGCCAACTAGCAACTAACCCTTGACTTCCACTTGCATGGTGGGCTCTGTATTTGGTCTCGCTATCCTCACCATCATTTTTTTTCCTTCGCTCAATGATTAAATCTTTATGTCAACCCATGTGGTGCACTCAGTAGTCATTACCCATGATCCTAGTCTAGGAGCCTGAAATAGAGAAGCCACAAAGTTAAACAATTATGCGGGTCCACCCTTGCAAGTGTCTGCTAGTGGGAGGTCGTCACTTGGAGACCTTTCTATTAACAACCAACTCCTAGAGTCATTCTGGCATGTGGACCCCACATATTCCATTTCCTCAGATAAAACCTTAAGTTTGTGGGTAAAATTTTGAGTCAGAGTTCACCGACGAGTCCGCCCATTCGGATTGCCGCTAGTAGGTGGCCATCACCATGACACCATTTCATAACAATGAAGCTTCACTGCCTCCTAGCTTCATGGACCCACAATCCACTAGCGCCGTCATTGGAACGCCATTTTTTCCTCTTGCGGGCGTCTTTGTGGCAAGAGCCTTTCATCATCTCACCTTTGCAAATAGAACTCATACACGACATACCCGCATGATTCACCTGCATTTACTTATTTACTATGAGCTTTCATGATATCATGGTCGTCACTCGCTCAACCATTCCCAAACAAAATTATTAGTAGTATCTTCAAATCGGTTCTCTGTGTTGGGTCTCATAGGCTTTTTTTGTTGTGAGGGTCATAGGCTACCTCGCTATTATAATGGTCCTCCCTAATGACTTCTCCATAGCCAAAATGCTCACCTCTAACTTCAGCACCATTCCATCCAAGATTAATATTGGGGTGATCATGTGGTGATTGTGAATGTGGAATCTTAAGTTCATGTTGATTGTTGGGAAACGCCACACACTAAAAATTTTCAATCTAGTTGCCTCCCTTGTGTATATTACGCACAATGGATTTGCAGAGTCTACACCTCCTAGATTTGGTGGGGGCTCGCATGTGGGATTTTGCTCTACCAAGGCTATTACTCAATGAAAATCTCATGGTTTTTGCTCACATGCTCAACCCCGCAGAAGCTCTCTCTGCGGATTTCACTACCTATTTCATTGTTCGGGCGATAACTTCCTTGCATCTCCGATGGTGGCACTTTGGTGTGATGATCTTGAATAAACTTCTGCATAATATTGTTGATTGGGGAGACAAAACACTGAAGTGCTTTGTTGTTCTCAAGGTTCCATAGTGTTGTTTAACACTATGTTCATTTATCAACAATGATGGACTCCTTCACTATGGAAGCTGCCACCTCATCCATCGTCCAAAATGGCCTTCACCCGTAGTTGCCTCGCACTCATCTAATGAGCTCTCCCTCATAAATTTTTCTCTTGGTGTCATCCATGTTTTCTTGCATTACCCACCTTTCTATGGATGTGTGTATGTGATTCTCAAAAAGAGGAGTTCTCAAGTATAGCATGCAAGATGAATTATATTCAAAATGCATTTAGGCAGTTGAGAATTTCCATTAGATCTGACGTATGGTGATTATGTAAAAATGCGATCTGATGAAGGGGAGGCCAGAACATTGATTTTCATGTGCACAATGGATATAGCCCATGAGCCTATCATTTCTTGAGGTTGCACTCCATCAAGCCGACTAATGATTTCCTCACCCATTTAAAGCTCAGCTCACACTGACTGTTTGAGTTGGCAGATTCCATCTATGCCAAGTTATATATGGTTGAATTTGTTCCCATGATCATCAATGAAGGATATTTCAGCTGCTTCCAAAGAGATTTATGGTTACACCCTTGAGATGATTGATCTTGATCAATACTCACCTATTTTTGTGAGCAGTGATGAGGATAACTCATGCACAATGACAAATTGAATATCATTGCCTTGGGATGGCATTGTAGATGCAACTCATACTCCGTCCTTCACGTTGACTTCCTGCAAGTGGAGGCATCGCTGCCTGAGCTAAATGAAAGAGATCAATCCTCCCATCATGAGCATGGGGGGTCCCCATTGGTGGTGCTATTATTTTATTCCCTTAGTGGGATATGGGGTATATGTTTCATGACAAATCGGATTCCTAGTGAGTGTTGGTGGCATCTGTAGGAGTTGAGAAAACCAACTTCAGACTCCAAGATCACCTGCATACAAATGGATACCTGTCACACGGAAGAGAATGGACGGAGAAAACAAACAAGGGTTTGATGCTTTGAAAAATGGAGAAATTATATTATCATAACAAAAGGGAATTCAATGTTATCCAAAAAGTATGTCAAATATACAATGGGATCAATCCTTATAAAAGGAGATCATGCAAACCCTAATAGAAACCCTAATAGGAAAACATTTAATAATTAATATAATTATTAAATGTCACTTTATGCAAACTAAAGTGAAATCTTAAGAAGGGAATAAATATAACTTAATCAACAGAATTAAGTTAAAACCTTTACTCTAACACCCCCCCTTAAGATGAGCAAAAGTGTAGCTACAAAGAAATGCAAGAAAGCAAAGGTAACTACAATGCAAGAAGGTAAACATGGGTCCCGACAACTAGGCCAGATCAGGTACCCAAATACAACCAAATCTCTCTAAAGAGGAGAAATAGAGAAAACCTCATGGGAAAAACTCTACTCCAAAAAGAGATCCTAAAAGCCATGAAGAACATCATTGAAGCAGAATAAGCTGCAAACAACTATCGAAAGATGACTACTATGGTACTGAAGAACCTCCTCTGAAGATAAGATGATCAAGATCAAGAAGACAACAATCTGCATGAGTGCCCCAAATGACACTACTTGAATCAAATGGAAAACAAAGGCAAACACCTGGAATGAAGATACAAATGGCACAAGTACCAATAGTCTAAAAAACACTGATCAACTGAGAATGGAAGATTCCTTCCAAGGCGAAGCCAAGGAAGCATTAGCACGAACAATATGACACCCCCCCATAATGCTGAACTGGGAGAGTCTAACAGATCCACTGAAATCGTGTGTAACACCCTGTAGTTCATGAAGGAGAAGATACAACATCTGAAAGTGCACAAGAAAGCACCTGCAACTAAAAAAGTGGTGTGCAAAACAAAGCACACATGCATGAGGCTGGAATCATATGATCCACTATAGTCATGGAGGGACACTCACCGAAAAAAGTTGTGATGGAAAAAACAATGGCACTACACAACTCCCCATGACACTTTATAATATAGTGCGAGTACAAAAAATGGCACAACCTTATGTACAATAGTGTGGCACTTTATCTCAGTGCGTGTACATAGAAGATTGCTTACAAATGGTGCTCAAAATGCCCTGAAAGGAAAAAAAATTGGAAATACATGAAGAATAGCCAAAAACAAAGCATCCCATGCAAATGAGAAGTTCCCAAGAGAAAATATGTCCAAGTAATTCACCAAAGTGTGAAAACACAAAAGAATAAATAAAATATACCTGGAGGGAAATCTGGAAAAATTGCATGGATGGAACTTTATGTAAGTTGATTTATTACAATACTTCATGATTGTAAAAAGAGAACATGCAAAACATGCATGAATTAAAGAGAAAATGCAAACCTAATGCATACAAAAAAGAAAATAGTGCATGCACTAATGAATGTTCACATCTGCCTCCATGATGGAAAATAACTTCAAATTTGTGTAGATGAAAAAATCTGAAAAAATGGCCTACACCACTATGAAGTGCTTGAAACTAGCTTTCTGTCGATATCTCATTTGCCAAAAACGGACACTATGGCCAAAAGTTATGAATTTTTCAAAAACTGAATTTAGCTTGGAGGAAACGAGTTTTCTAGCAAAAACGTCTATTTCTAATTTGATTTCTGGAAGATCTACTCATTGTTTATAGACAAAAATAAACACCTAGAAATATTTTGATGCTAGAAACAAAATGCAAAAATTGTTTTTTGATCGAACAAGCAGAAGATTAAAAAATAAATTATTTTGACCTTCAGCCAAGAGAAAAATGGCATTCGACGCTTTTTGGACTGCAATTTTTTCCAGATTTGTGCAAAATATGCAAAATCTAAAAGATACCCAGTTCAGATTTCAACACTGGCTACAAAACCTAGAAATCGTTTTTCTTGCAAATAAGCGAAAACTGGATTTTTGAAGCAGAAATGATGATAGCTCCAATAAAAAATGGCTTGCAACAAACCCTTGTAGCTCCAAATTCTTCAAACAAGAACAGGCATGCAACAGGAAAGCTCTGATACCATGTAGGAGTTGAGAAAACCAACTTCAGACTCCGAGATCACCTGCATGCAAATGGATACCTGTCACAAGGAAGAGAATGGATGGACAAAACAAACAAGGGTTTGATGCTCTGAAAAATGGAGAAATTATATTATCAAAACAAAAGAGAATTCAATGTTATCCAAAAAGTATGTCAAATATACAATGGGATCAATCCTTATAAAAAGAGATCATGCAAACCCTAATAGAAACCCTAATAGGAAAACCCTAATAGGAAAACATTTAATAATTAATATAATTATTAAATGTCACTTTATGCAAACTAAAGTGAAATCTTAAAAAGGGAATAAAGGTAACTTAATCAACATAATTAAGTTAAAACCTTTACTCTAACAGTATCAGCGGACTTGGTGCTTGCAGATGTTGTAGTGTGAGTGGTTGACCCTACAGCGACGTCTGCCTTACGATGTCCTCATTATTGCACATTGCACTCCCCTTCATGATGGAAATCTTCTCTGTGGGGTCCGACAACTATGGTGCTACTAAATGGATTTTCTTTGAGCCACCATTCCTTGAGCCGTCCACTAATGGAATTCTAAGGGAAACTCTCTGCAACCTTTTACCTATATTACTTGTTGGATTGTATGCACTAAATGGCGATTCTTCAAAATGAGGGTGATTCAAGGTAGATATTATTAAGGAAATACTTCTCATTTGATGGTTCTCAAGATCCATGCTTCAAATATTGTCTGCTTTATGGCATCTATAGTAGGAGTCTGTATATCACCATGGTGGGAGATCTTACATGGGCATTCAACATCATTCGTACCTGTAGTGCTGCATGAGGATGGCGAGAGTCGACACCATCATGTCAATTCTATACCAAATTCCAAATCAGTAGGTACATGGTGGGAATTAAGATTAGTATATCTTCAATTGTGAACATTGTGTAAAATTCTACATGATTCTAATGATTGTAGTGTGGGGATCCTCAAAATTATCATCATAGAAGGAGGTCAAAATGTAACACCCTTATAAAATTTTGCAGGTGCGATTATGGAGGGAGACGCCCGTATCTTTGTCACTTACTCATAGCTTGGGGCATGATTTTTAATCATGATTAACATCTTAGGAGGTGGCAAAGGAAAGCATTGTGGTTGCTTGAACGAAGTGCTCCAAGAAGATATAATCCTAACATGAGAATTTTTTTTGAAAGTCTTTCATTCCTATTTATTCACTCATACAAGTTACAAAGGTTTCAACCTAACAGGTCTATCAAATCCTCAATCTGTAGAGAGAAAAGGCAAGCATGACTACTGGTGGCATGGAAGTGAGATCACTGAGATGGATGATTGAGGAGTTAAAGATAAAGTAGTAAAAATATAGCGAGGGGCGGATTTGCAACCAATGAGTCGAAGATAAGAAGGGAAGTGGTTAACCAACCTAATTGCGGGTATCTTCATGGCTGAGGATATCCTCCACTTGGCCATTCAAAAGGGGGCATTGCTATGCGGTGGTGCCACAAAGTATTCTTGTAGGCAATTTTAATTTGGACCTCCTTTTGATATAATGGATTTTGTGGCTAAGATTTAAATATCATCCAAAGGGAAATTTGATAATTACAGAGATTTAATCCCTTTCTTTGGACTAATGTTAATTATTTATTTTGCAGGGGAAGTCAAAATCTTGAATATAGTGCCCACTAATGGGTATATTGCTTGAACCTATTAATGCTTGAATTTGTTCGTAAATATGCATCGAGGAATTCCATAACAGAGGATGCACCCGTAAAAGACTCATAGGGCGGGTGTTGTACCAAAAATGATGACTTTGATTCAAAGATGGGAGGAAAGCTTTCAATTGTATCAGAATTAGTGTCCAAGGGGGGAGTTCTTCAAATTGAATATACCCAAATGAGGAGTAGTGTGACAAAGGAGGACTGGAAAACATATGACTGCATGCTAAAAGAGATCGGTGCCATGAATCAAAAAAGTGACCTTGGAAAGAAACAAGAGGATTTTCTTGTACCTTTCATTGAATGATTATGATTCGTTAGGAGTTGTCTCGTAGGATCAAGAGCAACATGTCTACTCTTTGGCAATACAATTTGCAAGATGAATCATTTGATTGGTTGAAAGGATGTTGTAGACGCATCAAACAAAAGGTAGACTTCACAAGTTTCAGCCACAACCTACAAAATAGCTAGAAGACAAAACTGTTATAGTACCAGGGTCACTAAATGACAAAATAGGGAAAAATAAAAGAATTTATTTTAAATTGTGAAATATTGGGGTAGGTGAAACCCTAACTTGTATTGAATCTAGGTCACACAATGTAAATTAATCTTAATCATTCATTCTCTTTTTGGAAAACTAAAAATAGGGGCATACTCCTCATTTGTAAGTGTTGGTGAATTGGTGCAAAGGGAATTTTGTAGAAATAGAAGGAAGCATTGCATGATTTTATGGGTGTCTTCTTTGAGTTTGTTCATTATGCATGCATGATTCAACTTCCATGTTAGTTTTAGCTTGTTAGTTTTTTGGATGTATTTGATAATGGTTGTTGTTATGGTATTTGATGAACTTCCAACCCATACTTTTGGCATTTGTTGATGAAAAATTGTTGTGTAAAGTTAGCCTAGACTTGTTTATTTCATTGTTGCAACTTAGTTCAATTGTATGTTTATGAAGTGAATGCACAATTTGAAAATCTGCAAACCTTAGAAGATTGCACTAGTTCTGTGTAGCTATAGGTTTCTCTTGGTCAAACAAAACCTAGTTTATAGGAAGTTTGTCTACTATAGCAGCCTCCATTGTTACTTTTCATTCATTGCTTAGATTTAGATTTTCTATTTATTTTAACTCGTTGTTAGAGTAGGACTCCAAGCATCACAACAATGCCAAATTTGATGAACATGGTGAGTTTCAGCTTGTTGTTCTGAGTGGGTAGCCATTGTTCATTCACTTCCAGCACTTTGAAATTCCATTTGCAGACCTAACTTCCCATTCTTTGTAAACCATAAAGGCCACCCTAAGATTACCAACAAATCACATCAACCAATTGAACTATTCCAAGCATTGTCATGACCTGACACCCAAGAGACCTTGGGGTGATTTTCTACAACTTGTTTGTAAGGAATTTCCTTTCAAGAGAGGCATTGCACTTGTGCAGTTCCTATGTTGAGAAGGTGCAAAAATACCCATCAACAAACGTCTAGTTTCCAAATATATAATTTTTGTGAATATTGGATTATGTTTTTTATTTTTTAATTAATTTCTAAGAAAACTGATCCATGAACTTGAAATATCAATCCTTTTTTGTTTTTAAAATATTTTTTTTGGTTAATTTTTTTACAAAAAAAATTATATGTCATCAATCTTCAGATAACTATCTACACAATGAAAAAAATTCCCACGACCTCGTGACAGTTAGATGAGGGTTTTATGGTATAGTAGTAGGCTAGGATATAGTGGTAACCCTTGACCCCATGATGGTCAATGGAGATGACTGTGGTCGATCGGTATTGTGTGGTATGGCATTAACTGGCAAGGTGATGAATGTTAAGCACAATACTGACACTATTCAAGTTTGTCTTGGCGGTGTTGCAGTAAAATCAGTTAAGTTTGTTTTTGATCATTTGGTTTGTTTATAATTTGGGGTGATGGTTTTCTTATAACAATTGTGAGTTTGTATACAATGCTATAGCGCATAGGAATTAAGTGAAGGGAAGATCAAAGTGAATGTGATGAAGTGTTGTTAGTTTCATTTTGTAGATTAACACCTGAAAGAGTATAGCTTTGTAACTTGTACATGTAATATTTATTTTAGTGTAATACAAGAGATCTTTGCTTTGGTGTGTGGGTTTTTCTCCCGTAAGGGTTTTCCCACATAAATTCTATGTTGATTTTTTATTTTCTATTTGTGTTTTTAATGTGCGTCTTAAATGAACTATAATTGCAAAGTTTTAAATGGTTTATTTGCTTGTCTCTCCTAAAGATTAGCATTAGGAAGGTGTATTCCAAACTCTACTTTCCTTTCATTTGGTATTAGAGATTGGCCAGCTTTGTTATCCTTGTGGGTTAGAAATGTTTTTTGTGCTAATTTGGTTTTAGTGGGAGTTTTGGAGAGAAATCTGGTTGGAATCTTATTGTAGATTTAAGATGGTGAGCACATCCAAAAGAATAGAAATATAAAAATTCAATGGTGGTAATTTTGAGTTGTGAAAACTCAAGATGGAAGATTTTCTTGTAGATCACGAGCTATGGGATGTGGTATCTAGTAATAAACCATCAACAACCTCTCAAACTGATTGGGATGCAATGGAAGGGAAATCTAAGGGTTTGGTCAGATTGTGCTTGGTTGATTCTTTTCTCTTGAATGTCTATGAATAGAAGACCATAAAAATTCTATGGAAAAATCTTGGTGACATTTATCAAGGGAAATCCTTGGTAAATAAGTTATTCCTAAGAAAGAATTTTGGAGGAAGGAGCATCTATTGTAGATCATGTGAATGTGTTTAACATGATGTTTGCTTAGTTGGGGTCTATTAGTGTGAAGATAGATGATGAGGATTGTTGCATGCTCATGTTGTGTTCTTTTCCTGACACATGGGATCACCTAGTAATGGCTATTGGGAGTATAAAAAACATTTTCAAGATGGAGGATGTGGTTTCTTTACTATTGTCAGAAGAAATGCAAAGGAAGTCTTCTAAGATGGCCAAGGAGGCCCGTGATGTTCGAGGCAGATCAAAGGAGAGAGGCAAGAAGAAGGGCAAGAAGTCTAGATCCAAGTCAGAGGGGAGATCAAAGTCTCTTGGTAAGAAGTCTAAGGTGAAATGTTGGAACTATAGGAAATTTGCACATATTTGAAAATAATACAAAGAAGAGAAGAAGAAGAAAAAGAAAAACAATAATGAATCTGATAATGAATCTTCTCAAGATGATGCAAATGCATTCATAGTAGCCTTGGCAACTCATGCATCGAAAGATGTGTGGTTAATTGACTCAGGTGCATCTTTTCACATGACCTCTCATAGGGTTTGATGTGAACACCAAACCTGCACAAACTAACAAGAGAACAAAAAAACATTGTCAAACATGTTAGAAAGCATAAATATAATGTTCCCTATGAAATTCTTTGAAGAACAAGATGAAAACATGAAATAAAGTAAGAACAAATCATGTAATCCACCAAACTAACCAAACCTCAATCCCATAGGGGGATTGGTGCTCCTTTGATGTTGAAAGAATCCATTTCCCAATCCCAATTGGTAAGATTGTTGATTTGAAGATGATCCAAGCGTTGAAATGATGCTAAGTAGTGGATATAAACTCAAAATAACATGAAAATGGTGATTGCTATGAACTCAAATGACTATAATGATAATGCATGAAGTTGTGGATCCATATTATGAAAAGGATGCCTCTATTTATAGAATTAAAGGATTGAAGAATGAGAGGAATTGATGAATGCGAGATAAATTGGAAGCCAATGAGAATGTGCCAAGTGTCACAATTCTATTGGATGAGGGTGGAGCACATTTTGGGAAATGTGTGAGAGGAGGAGGATGGAAGAGAAGTAAATGAAGATGGTTGAAAATTTGAAAATGGTGTAAGAGGAATTGAATGAAATTGGTTGAGATTTGAGAGGATGTAAGAGAATTTATTGCATTTGTAAGAGGATGTGATAGGTTTTTGAAAATATTTGGAGGGAAATTGAATGAGAGGTGGTTGAGAGGAATATTCCTTAGAATATTCCTTTGTGAGGATAATTAGAGGAATTAGATAAACAAAAGAAATTAGTTTCATGTGCAACTTGGTTAGTTGACCATGGGTTGATTTAACTCTTGGGGAGTTAAAAGATGGAGGAATTATTAATGACGATTAGAAGGTGATTCAGGACTAATTAATTTAGAATTAATTAATTGGAAGAGGTTAGGGGATTTGTGATATTTGATTTAATTGATTTTAGTCAAATAAGAAGACTTTAGGAGGATTTAATTAAATGATTTGATTTAATTAAAAATGATGAAGACTAGTTAGAAGAAAGGTGAATTAATCAATAAATTGAATTATTTGATTAATAGTTGAATTTTTTGAATTTAGTTAAATAATGTTCATTATTCAATTAATTGGTCTATTCAAGGTGATTTTAGAAGAAACCGTGTTAGTTAATCAGAATCGCATGCATAGTGTCAATCAAGACTTTTTCGGTGTCTACATTTTACCCCTCTTTGAAGCAAGGTGCATGTTGCATCGGTTCAAAGAATAACACTACCATGATCAAAATTCAAAAAAAAAGAAAAATCAGAGCCCCACTACTGCCCCAATGGAAGAAATTACGCTGCTACACTACCCCGTCGAGAGATTGGGTGAAAATATCAATTTTGGGCTGAGATCATGACAAAAAAGTGAGAGGAGTGGTTTTGCTGATTAGAGGACGAAAGATAATTCTTTAGAAAGATTAAATATTTGATGTAGACAATTTTGATGATGTATAGATAGTCATCGGCCATTGGTAGCCTCGTGCATATTTTGAGATATCACACATATTTGGATAGAAACTTTAGTAAAGATCGAAGAATAAGAAGCATAATATGGGTGGATCCTAGATTCTTAGAAGATGTAGGAGTAAAACAAGTCTATGAAGACTTAAGACTTTATTAGATTAATGATGAGTGATGATGATTTGTTGCTTATCAAGGATTGGGGACATAAAGGGATTTCTTTCATTATTTTTGATAACACACATAGATACGATTCATCAAGGTATAGACAATCAGGATGTCATTGTATCTAGTGAGATGGAATTTGACTCGACAAATAGATAAGAGTATTCTTGTTCACACCTGACATACAAAAATCTCACTAGGATGTACTTCAAAAGTTTCAAACATCTTAGACCAAAACATAGAAAGGCATAACCTAACAATATTATAGTCTACAAGATGTCTAAAACACCTTCCATACATACCTAACAAAGCAAGTATTTGCCAAGGTTATATTACAAGAACACCCAACAAGCGCAGCAAACGCAAGATAATGATCAATTCTCCATTCCTTTCTCTCTAAATCATTTGTATATACATCATCGAGAGGTCATTGGAATAGAAACAAATAAGATAAATCATAAGAAGAGATCAAGTAAACAAAAAATCCAATGTTCTTCATACCTCTAGCCAAGACTAAACTATGGTGATGCTTGATGGTGATGTCCATTTTAGGAAGGATGCATCCTAGGACATGATGTTATTAGGCGATTTTGAGACCAAGTAGATGATAGGCTATTGATACCAAGAGTTGACCAACCTATTTATCTATTGACCTAGACTTAAGACTAACATTTTGAGTTTCCACTTTACATCTAGGTATGTGCAGGATCATGATGGGCCAAAAAGTGGCAATGAGAAAAAATCACATTTTGGATCGACTCAAAAATGCGGAAATGTCAAGTCGACTTTTCTAGGTTAAAGTATTAGTACATTTACCTGAACCAAAAACCAAACCTAGTTTCCATAAATCAGATATCTGATTTCTAGAAATAGTATATAAAAAACAACCAACTCTTTCAACTTCATTTCTCACAGTTTGCATGCGGGCGCACAAGGAAAAACCAAAATCCGATATCCGCTTCGATCAGATATGCAATTTCAAAGGTAAGTATTTGGTTTTTTCAATCTTGTAATCGATTTTTGAAGTAGATTCCCTTAAGTTTAAGTAGGTTTTATTAAATTTTTTTCAAAAATAGGGTTTTCTATTGATTTTTAAAAAAAACTAGAGTTTACATTGATTTTTTATTAAAAATTAATGTTTTGAAATGGATCTTGATTAAAAATTAGTGTTATTGATGTATTTTTATCAAAAATTAGAGTTTGTTATTGATTTTTGTGAAAAAGTATGGTTTTTTTTGGATTTTTATTAAAAACTAGGGTTTTTTTACAATAATTTCATTTATATTGTGTAATTTCAATTAGTTTAATTAGTTTTTAACTTTAATTAGGTATTATGGGTGCGAATAAAAATCAACAAATGCCAAATGCTCCACCACCTCCACAGCCAAATGCTTCACCACCTCCACAGCCACCACCTCCGCAGCCACCAATTGAAGACTTAATTGGTGAAAAATTGGGGCAATTGAAGGGCATTTGTGAAATTTATCAGACAATGCCTCGATTGAGAGATATGACAAACACATTGAAGGAAATAATTAAAAATATAGAAACCCTCTCCACCCAACATAATTCTTTTTATTCATGGTGAGAAGACATGAGGGAATATTATCGATGTGGATTGTCTTACGATGATGTGAAAGAACTCCAAATAACCAAAGCCCAAATAGCCTCTTTATTCATTGACCCCCGCACCGGTTTTCCAATGAATGTTAATAAAACAAAACTTTCCATAAAATGGTGCATGCATAGGGACATTGTAGCTAACTTTTGGGATCGTTGGTGTATGGTTTTTGATAAACCATTGAACAATAATTCTGATATACCATTTTATTTTATTAAAAAATTATATGTTGAGTTTGTGTTAGGGCATCATGTCAATTACTTTGACATTAAACCCTTCCAGGGCGTCGGTGGAGGTATGCCCCAGGATAGACCAGGGGTAGTTAGAGTAGTCCCATGCCCAAATGTTCCCCTTCCTCCCCTTCCTAACCTTCCTCCGCCACCTCTAATATATCATCCAAAGATTATCCAGGATGCATCCACACAAACTATTCAGGCTATTCACTCTTTGAGTGGTCATTTGGTTTTGCATGCTTCTACAGTAGCTCAACCACATTTTGGTGATTTTGGCGAAGGCTCGAGTGTTCCTACATCATCCTCCTCAGGTCCACATATTTGTGTGCCACATACTTTCACTATGTGCCGCCAGATATGATTGGGTCCTCTTGTACAACCCGCTGAGCATCCCTTGGACATTTCAAATTATGACCTCCATGATGTGGACATTATAGATCAGTCACAGGGGAGTGGAGCGCACCCTATAGAGTCCTCTCCTGCTAGAGAGGGAGATGCTAGAATAGTGACACAGGTAAGATTTAAGTTGTAATTTCATAACTTGCATTTGTTTTTAAATGAATATTAATAAGAGATAGTATCAAGTACTAATATTTATTTACATGGTCTATTTAACGGTTGATGTCTATGGAGGAGATCACACGGGTGACTGATAGCACCCTTAGGGCCATTTCATTTGGCTTGGACACACACGCAGTATATATTTTCACACTCACTCATTTACATTTTATATTATATACTTGCTTGTCATTTGAATTGTCATTAATGAAATTATATAATAACTTATATGTTTATCTTGTTTTCCTCCTATAGGAAATACCTAATGCGAGTAAGGTGTAGCCTCGTCCAGAGTATGGAGGCACAAATCTAGATAAGGGGAAGGTAATTGAACTCAAATTGGATTGAATTAAGATTTTTAAGATCTTATATTGATTATACATATGTCGACATAGATTGATAGTTTCATATGTACTTGTCAATTTTATGTATAGGCAATTATGAGCTATACAGATATGATGACAAGGGACACACCGCCTAAAGGAGTAGTTATTGGAACACCTCAAGGAGTAGGTGTTGAAACACCTCGAGGAGATAAAGAAAAAGATCAACCTAAAGAGGTATGTGCTTATTTTATTTTTTGTTTGGTAAATAAGTTCCTATTACCAATAATCGTATGCTAACTTGGATCAATTTTATGTTTTTGTTCACATATATAGATTGTCATTTCAAAAGTTGATTTGGTATATTCTAGGACTCCTGACCCTTTGAAGAGACATATATTACAAGTAATCAATATTTCAATTTTAGAGTTCAATTAAAATTCAATGTATATTGATTTTGATGTTAATTATTTGATTTTAAATTATATAGTATAACTAATCTCAATTGTGGTTTGAATTTTTCTTGTGCAGCTACCTTCAGAGCCAACGAGTGCTTCAAAGAGGCCCCATTTTGATGATCCACGAGTAGTTTAGGATGAGATAGACATTTTGGCATGTAAATTTTGAATACATATTAAGATGGCATATGCCACATTTTGTAAAACTTTGTTTGAGTTGGCGTCGATGCCATTTTTGTATATGGACATACACTTGATTATTGGATAATTTGATATATAGAAGTTGAAAATCAAAATTTAATTTGTTCCTCATGTGCATGATTAAACTCTTTGAAAATTTTATCTTGAGCAATGGTTAAATATCAATGTACAATAGCTTAAAACTGAATGGTTATATTATGTAGTTTATATTTATATTGCTGATTACATTGCATTACACATCTTTCAAACTCAAATCATTATTCACATTGCATAACTAACAACTAGATGTTCATAGATGAAAATTTTTCAATTACAATATAGTTCTTACAAAGTCAACCTAAGCAGTTATGCAATTACTTCACATTGCATAACTAAAAACTATGAGCAGTTGTCCATTGCATTTGTTTGTCATTGAATTCTATGAGACCACATTTCTTTAAAGCTTTTTTTCAAATAGTCCACTGCCTTGTCTATGCTACCACATTTTTCATACATGATAGCAATCACATTAAGTTGTAATAAATTAAATGATAGCCTATGGCTATTTAGTTTATACTCATTTTATTTAAATGGATGAGGTCGACCTTCCTTTATATTATTTTGTAATTTATTATTTTCAAGAGAGGCCGACCTCCTTGAAGAGTCACCTTATTTTGTATAAATACGAGGTGATGTTTGTTCATTTCCTCAATCAAGTTCATTCAGCATAATTTGCAATCCAAGCAGAAGTTTGCACTTGAGCAGCAGGGCTTCATCTTGCAGTAGCAGGCTGATTTCAAGGAGAAGCATATTCAATTGTATCTTTGCATCTACGAGAGGTGCTATTATTCATTGTATCAAATTTAGCCATGAGCTGGGCCTGAGTTGTAAGAAAATTTCTTGTTGTGTTTATTGTCTTATGTGTTTCATTTTTTGAGTGCTTTTATTTGTATTATCTGATCTCTAAGTTGAAGACAGCGAGAGAAATGGTCATATTGTTGATGACAAAGATTTGACCATGTTGGCTCTTAATGGTCTTCCTTCATCTTGGGAGTCTTATATTCAAGGAATCAGCATGAGATCGAAACTTCCCAAGTTTGATCGGTTGAGGACTGACTGTATTCAAGAGGAGTCAAGGTTGGTTGCGAGAGGTATTGGATGAAGCCCTACAAATTAAGACATTCATGTTCTTTCCGCTCAATCCTCGAAGAAGGAAGGAAAAGGAGGAAATAAAAGATGCTTCAAGAGGAACGGAGATAAAGGGTCAGATGGTGCTCCTGCATTCAAGAAGAAGTGGGACCTCTATCGTGTTCACTAGGATATGATTTGCTCAAAGTCAGTCAACTTGGATTTAACATTGGTAGCTCCGCAAACCTATTTAGAATAGAGTGATCTGAAGAGGACATCCCTAAATCTCTACAGAGGTGTAAAGTTGCAAAGTGGTGCAACTTTCATTCTCAAACTTGTACAACCTAATGGACTGTTCCAACACATCTAGATGGGTACGTTTACCTTAGGTATGGTTCTCTTTTGCACCCAAATACGCCGAATCACTCCGAGCAGCATTGGAGTGGCATTTTCCCTTAAGAGTCCAAAGTGCTAAAAGGCAGCAATATTTGACAAACTATTTCTCAGAAACCATGATACTTACAGACTCTTCATCTAAGAATATGGGATCATGTTGACACCATCTACAATAACCTCTCTTGGTTTTTGGTATCTCAAAGGTGGTTTCCCGTGGTGATGAGTTTTCAATTGAGGGAAAAGTTGCCAGATGCAAGTAGTGTAAAGTTGCAAAGTGGTGCAACTTTCATTCTTGAACTCGTATGACCCAATGGACTATTCCAACACATCCAGATGGGTACATTTACGCTAGGTATGGTTCTTCTTTGCACCCAAATATGTCGAATCGCTCTGAGCTGCATTGGAGCGATGTTTTCCCTTAAGAGTCCAAAGTGCTAAAAGGCAACAATCTTTGACGGACTATTTATCGAAAACCATGATGCTTATAGAATCTTCTTCTAAGGATATGGGATCATTTTGAGACCATCTACAATAACCTCTCTCGGTTTTCACTATCTCGAAGGCGTTTTCTCATGGTGATGAGTTTTCAATTGAGGGAAAAGTTGCCAGATGCAAGTAGTGTAAAGTTGTAAAGTGCTGCAACTTTCATTCTCGAAATCGTATGACCCAATAGATTGTTCCAACACGTCTGGATGCATACGTTTATGCTAGGTATGGTTCTCTTTTGCACCCAAATATGCTGAATCGCTCTGAGCTACATTGGAGCAGCATTTTCCCTTAAGAGTCCAAAGTGCTAAAAGGCAGCAATCTTTGACAGACTATTTCTCAAAAATCATGATTCTTACAGACTCTTCGTCTGAGGATATGGGATAGTATTGAGACCATCTACAATCTACTCTCTCGATTTTTTCTATCTCGAAGGCATTTTCCCGTGGTGATGTGTTTTCAGTTGAGGGAAAAGTTGCCAGATGCAAGTAGTGTAAAGTTCCAAAGTGGTGCAATTTTCATTCTCGAACTCGTACGACCCAAAGGACTATTCCAACATGTCCAGATGGGTATGTTTATGCTAGGTATGGTTCTCTTTTGCACCCAAATACGCTGAATCGCTCTAAGCTGCATTGGAGCAACGTTTTCCCTTAAGAGTCCAAAGTGCTAAAATGCAGCAATCTTTGATGGACTATTTCTCGAAAACCATGATGCTTATAGAATCTTCGTCTAAGGATATGGGATCATGTTGAGACCATCTACAATAACCTCTCTCGGTTTTTACTATCTTGAAGGTGTTTTCTTGTGGTGATGAGTTTTCAGTTGACGAAAAAGTTGCCAGATGCAAGTAGTGTAAAGTTGCAAAGTGGTGCAACTTTCATTCTCGAACTCGTACAACCCAACAGACTATTCCAACACGTTCGGATGGGTACATTTGCGCTATTTATGGTTCTCTTTTGCACCCAAATATGCTGAATCGCTCTGAGCTACATTGGAGTAGTATTTTCCCTTAAGAGTCCAAAGTGCTAAAAGGCAACAATCTTTGATGAACTATTTCTCGAAAACCGTGATACTCATAGACTCTTCGTCTGAGGATATGGGATTGTGTTGAGACCATCTACAATAATCTCTCTCAGTTTTTTCTATCTCGAAGGCATTTTCTCGTGGTGATGAGTTTTTAGTTGAGGAAAAAGTTGCAAAGTGGTGCAACTTTCATTCTCGAACCGGTACAACCCAACAGACTGTTCCAACACATCCGGATGGGCATGTTTACACTAGGTATGGTTCTCTTTTGCACACAAATACATCGAATCACTCCGAGCTACATTGGAGCGGCATTTTCCCTTTTGAGTCCAAAGTGCTAAAAGGCAACAATCTTTGACAGACTATTTCTCAAAAACCGTGATGCTTACAGACTCTTCGTGTGAGGATATGGGATCGTGTTGAGACCATCTACAATAACCTCTCTCAGTTTTTGCTATCAAGATTCTGCAAGTCCTAGCTTTTGGATCAGAAAAATCTTACCCAATCAACTTGAATCAATTACATGGGAAATGAAATTAACAATGAACTTTTTACTTTTTTGTTTTTCGAAAAAGTGGCAAGCCATGTAATTTGTTATATATAAATAGGAGATATTACAAAACCTGGTTCAAACGAGCATACTGAAAGGAAAGAACTAGGAAGAAAACCTCTGGTTGTAGCTCGATTAAGTACAAAAATTGTTTTACATTTTAAACATACCCTTTATACAATGCCAGACATTTGAACCGTATTTCAAAAAACATCACTGGATATAGATTATGCCTATACACAGTTATGACCTTTTTACATTGTTTCACATTTCAAATTTCAATTTTTATAAAATTTTCCTATTTGAGGCATTTAGGGCATAGTCTTCCACAAGAGTAGTATGTTGGCATTTTGGAGTGACAAGCATTTGTACAAACCATCAATGTAGCAGTTAAACTACATATAATAGAAAATGTGCTTAGAATAACCAATCAATATTATTGTAATTTGTCACATACCTCTCTAAAAGGATCAGAGTTGCCTATTGTTGCAGCAAGTCCATGATAAATCGTGCCAAGAATATCGCAAAATTTGTCAAATGATAAATCTATATTGTAACAACAAAAAATATGCTTAGACTAACAAATCTATATTAATCTAAACAACCTGAATGATGACGAATTGGTAATGCAAACTATAAAATATGCTTTGAATAACCAATCTATATTATTGTAATATGTCACGTACCTCTTTGAAAGGATCAGAGTTGGCTATTGTTGCAGCAGGTCCATGATCAATCGTGCCAAGAATATCACAAAATTTGTCAAATGATATATCTATATTTTCACAACAAAAAAAAGGCTTAAGAATTGTACTTTCCATTCTTGAATATGCTATTCAAGTGTGCCTGAAGGGTTATCTCTTTGCTTAAGAGTATCGAATATTGCTTCATGATCAACATTACTAAGTGTCCATAGTTGTTTTTTCTTTGGTTTGGCATGATGCTTCAACATCTTAACATTTGTTGCTATAACAAGGTGTGAATACATGAGAATGGTTTTGTGTTTCTCGTAGTCTTCAAATGTAGGTATGCCATTCTTTCTAATCATGTATGTTCACAACCAAGTTCCCACAACCACAACTGAACCTGTAGGATACACAAACCCATCATCATCTTCCATCGATTGTGTTAGCTTGCGCTTTACCCACACACATCGAGCCAACCAATATTTTGATCTCTCTTCATTCCCCTGTGGTGCCATAACTACAAAAACATGTCCTAGATGTAGTAGATCTGAAATTCGGTCATAATCAAGTGAAATTTCAATTGTGTAATTTGTCATGGATATAGTTTGAGATAAAGGAGTTGGATACTGTGGAACCTATGTATCCACCCACTCACTTGACTTGCATTGATCCCACTCACACTGAATACAACTTTGACAAAAAAAAGCCAACTGTTGTGTCCAAATGGTCCATGTGCTTGCATCTGAGCTTCAAAACAAATGCATCTTTGAAGAATATTTGATTGTATGACAATCTAATCTACCTCCCACTGTACCCTCTGCAACCAACCAAAAGAATTTGTGCACTGTTGAATCAAGTGTCCCTCCCTGTGATAATGTTGAACTACACCAATCAACAATAGAAAGTGCATCACTGAATTTTTCTCTTGAAATCTTCAATTTCTCCTTAACTAGAGCTCTCTTTACACATGCACCTGCTCCATCATGCTCCCCTTTCCCATGCCCAGCTTAAAAAAAACTTTAAATATTAGGTACACCCCTCTCTACATGCATTCTACTTAACCAATAAAACATACGAGCATTCTTGAATTGACCTATATAGTTATCTGACCAAATGAGATGTCAGCCCAGTGCTATATCATGGTCCTGCAAGAACTCAAAAAAATTCTTGAAACAATGTTGGACATACTCAGATGAGTGAGATCTATCATCACTCATATAAAAATGATACTCTCTGATTATCTTTCGATCCTCCTCTGTACTATTAGGTGCAATCCTAAACATTATGTGGACAAAAATAACAATCTGAATGGAATTGTAATATTGAGATTGTACCTCGTTTTGTGGTTGCAATGTGTAGTTTTCAGAAAAATCAACCATTTATATAACAGTGCCAATCGGAAAAGAGTCCTTACATATCCTGAATTGTTGATCCAACCACTAAGACCTATGACTATGCCTTGCATATTTGTAGAAAATATTATCCTCAAAATCTGAAATAAAATCAGCAACACTGCATTCTTTTGTAACCAACTCGCATCTCGAACCTTCACCTCCACTCTGCAAAGTATATTTGACTATCTCATATCTCTTTTTCTCAACAAGATTCTTTCCAAATTCATGTTTGGAACCCTCATGAAAACATTGAAAAAACTTTGACAAGCCACCACATTGTGAGCACTTCGCATTTAAACAATCATTTCTATAGAAAAAGGAACCATCATCCCTAGAACATAAAAGTAGATCTAGCAAGTCCCTTGATGATTTCAGAAGATACATTGCACCACACTCCTGCAATATTTCTTTAGTATGCAAAGTAGAATGGATATAGCATAATAGTTCATGGTACATTGAAAACTCCACATGTTATTTGCAACAACAAGTATTATGAATCTTAAGAGTCACACAATAAAATGGCTTCAAACCTTCAAAAGTTCTTTGCAAGATTTCCATATTTGGATGTGTTTGAATAAATTTATTGAACAACATTGTTTGGCTTGATTCCAAGAAATGTTTAGGATGCGGTGTACGGTCTCGACTGCCAATTATTAACTTTAAAACATCCTTTGCATTGGGTGATACTCTAGAGTTATCATGCCAAAATTGCTGAATTGCCTACTTTACATTATCAGTTAGCTTCTTATCAACACGTGTAAGCCTTCCGGCAAAAGCCCATGTATCATTTTGAAGAGGATCATCTATTCTTTCTCTTCTTGCAAGTGCTCTATCCAAAGTTTTATGATTTAAGTCAAAATCAATACAAGTTTGTCGCATAAAGCGAGCCTTTTTCAATTGATGGCTTACTAGGGCAGTGGTATTGACTCTTTCAGCAGCTCTCTTATCTTTTTCCTTGTTATTTTTTCCAATAGACTTGAGAGCATTAAAAATATTTTTGACAATAATAGAATTTTTTTCGGTCCTCTTGTTCAGACGAATCTTCAATTTGGCTAGAAAAGGTCTCATCTTTAGCAATTGTACAAAAAGTTGGCATTGCTCGGTCAATGTCTTATCACTAAAATATTGGTTGAAAAGTATTCTAACCCACAACCAAATAGTTTGTGTTGACCTCTTGCCTTCAAAATTGTTTATAATGTTATCATCAATTTCAACTAACCATTTAGGGGTCCTTGAAGACCTTGAATTTGGAATACGTCTTTCTTCCACACAAGGTTCTTCATTTCTCGTGTAATCTGGTGAAACATAATTTACACTTGCTTCAATATTATGTTCAACATCTTCATTTCCAACATTTTCAATATCAATTTGAATAATTTCATTCCCAATTTCAATATCATGTTCAACATCTTCAATTCCAACATTTTCATTATCAATTTCAATATTTTCATTCCCAAATTTCAATTTCATGTTCAACATCTTCAATTCGAACATTTTCATTATCAATTTCAATATTTTCATTCCCAATTTCAATATCATGTTCAAAATCTTCAATTCCAACATTTTCACCTTGAAAATTTTCAATATCAATTTGAACATTTTCATTCCCAATTTCAATATCATGTTCTACATTTTCACCTTGAACATATTCAATTTCCTCTTCACTTGAAAGACCATAAGGCTTAGGTTCACCAATATTTAACATACCTTGTCATTTCTTCCTATGACCTCTCTCTCTTTGTATATATCCTTCAATTTGTTCTTTTGTCAACTTTCTCTTACGTTTTTGCTTCCAACGACTGCTGCTCCCCATTATACCAAATAAAAGATGCTAAAAAATCATTATGTATGACAAATTTGAGAACAAGATGCTCCAAAAAGTTTATCTTTGTCTCTTCCTATCTGAAACCGCGCATTTGTCACCTGCAAAGTGCTCCAAACAGAATGCAGGGTCCGTTGGAATGCACAAAAAGGGCCCACAAGGGGTTTTTCTATGGCCCACAATGAAGTTTCACAAATTAGATATCCAGTTTGTACACACATAGACCTAAGGGTTAATGGTAGGGAGTGGGAGAGTGATAGGGAGAGGGAGAGAGGGAGAGGGATAGGGAGAGGGAGTGGGAGAGAGGGAGAGGGAGAGGGGGAGAG
>CM021109.1:271773635-271801651 GCA_007115665.2 Sequoiadendron giganteum | reverse complement strand
TACAAGAAGACTCTCTATCACAACTAGTCAGTTAACTAGTTCTAACTCATATGCATGTATGCGTCTATTAATTAAATATCTTTATTTAATTAATTAACTCACGTTTGCATTCAAATGCATTATTCTTCGAGTTCTAACTTTGTCTTTGACATTCAAAGTCTATTTCTTCTGTTTTCGAAGACTCTTAACTAAAGATTAAGATTTGGAACTCTTGTTCTTTCTGTTTTCGAACAGTCTTGACATAAGATTAAGTTGTCATTCTAATTTAGTCTTTACCTTGTAGTCTTTTCTGACTCATGTTCTAACTCACGTTCTATCTGACATAGAACTCACATCACATGGCATTCATCAATCTCATCCGTCAATCTCTCTTTACAATCTGAGTCGGTCGTTCGAAAACCCAAAATCTATAAAATGGCCTGCCATTATCATTATTCCTCCTCCTGAAATCATACACTTTTGAGAAGAAACTTACCTTCGATATTTTTCTTAGACATTTGACGAAGTTATGCTTGCATCAAACACAGAAATCTGAGGGCAAGAATACTGAAAAGGAAAAATGGAGAAGAGAAATCGAGATAATTCGAAGGGGTGAATGCATATTCGGTGAGAGCTTTCCATTTATTTGTTTATTTTATTCATGTTTACTTTCTTCGTTCTTTGTTGTTTTGATTTAGATTATTTGTTAGTTTAGAATTGATCATTGTAATATGTGCAGCTGTTAGCTATTTAATATTTCAAAGGAAAATCTAGATCTTACATTTGGTGAAACCGACGTGAAGCACGCTTCAAATTCGTGCAACTTTTTTTTGCTTTTCCATTTTTCCATTTTCCATTTTTTTGGTTTTTTGCAAGAATCGTATGGCGAACCGCATCTGTTCAAGAAAATGATGCATCTGTATCGGCAAGCCACATCTGATTAAAACCTACAACATATCCGCAGTTACGCACCGCATCCCCAAATTCTCGCACCGCAACCAATTAACAACATTTCAACATGCGACTGTCAACACGAACCGCATCTGCCAATCAATTTCGAGCCGCATCTATGTCTTGAAAGACCGCATCCAACTGGTAAATATGTTTTATTTTTTCAATTTCATACATCCGCGTTTTACTTGTTTATTCATTTCTCGTGTGATTTTCATTTTTCACTAATATTTGCTTGCAATAGTATTTAGGGGAATTTACTTAGTTTTTACAGGACGAAGCATAGAAGACAATAAAACCAAAGACAGTATTTTATGCAGGGCGAAAGCCGAAGACAAGAACATTGAACTACTTATCTGTTTGCATGCAGGACCTAATGCCTTTGTTTTTATCTATTTAAGCAAGCTTTATGTTTGGTAGATAGATAACTGTCATTTGGTTTAAAAAGAATCATTGTTTACTTTGTTTGGTGCGAAAGCACAATTTGTAACCCCACGATTTGGTACACCGAAGTATCCTCTCCCCTTGCGTATTCATGTGATCTTGGGTGCAAGAGAAACAAATACTAACTCTAGAACTTGGGCCTATCTTGGTGGGAAAAAGTACTCACCCCAAGACGACTCAGACTGGTAGCACACTAGACGCCAAGTGACTTCCAGCCGGTATATAAAAGTGGATTCTTGGGGAAAGCCCAAGAATCATGCACACTATTTCGATGAGATGAACAGAAATGAACTTTCGCTGACGTTGAATAGTGCCCCACGAACGAAATTCCCTTACTAAACACCTTGTTGTAGTTTTGCCAAAATCCTACCTATTTGCTGGCACAACAGGGTCGGCCCTGTAAAGCCGTCTTACATTCTTACAGTTTATGTGTGGAGATGAGATGTATGCCATGGGAGTTTCATGGGTACAATAGCTTGGCTGCCCTGTATAAGTGAGTGTCATGGAGGGGAGCCAATGGGGTCAAGCTACTAGTCATCTGCCATAAATATGTGTAGTTGGATTTATCCAAGTAAGAACTCAGCAAGTATTGTCCAAAAATCCTAGGTTGTAAATGTTTTTTGGTGTCTTAATAGATCTATCACTTCAAAAACTGAAAATACATTGAATGCTGTGTTTTTTTTTTGTTGTATTCGTCAAAAAATTGATCAAACAAACAGATTTAGTCAACAACTTTCGGGAAAACTACAACTGTCAAAAACGTGAGTTGCAACTATCAATTTTAACGTCGCAACTGTCAAATTCAGAGTCGCATCTATATATGCAAGCCACATCTATCAATTCTCGAGCCGCACATATCTGTCAGAAAATTTAGGTTTTACAGTCCATATTACGAGCCGCATATGGGTCAGTAAGTCACATCTATCAAACTATAGACCGCATCTATTAGGGAATCACAACTGCTTGTCTAAATTCGAAACTAGGTTTTAGTCCAATCGCCGCATGCGTATTGGTAAGTTGCATCTGTCAAACCATAAAACTGCATTTGTGTCGAAAAGCCACAACTGTCTGTCAAACATCTGAAACTAGGTTTTATTCAAATCACCGCATGCATGTTTGTAAACCGCATTTGTCAAAATTAGAACTACATTTGACTGTCAACAAAAAACCTCGAAAACTGCAAAACCGAGTTTGAAACATTACTGTCATTTTTTTTTCTTTTATTTCTAAAGATCAACCTTGGACAAAAACTTGAAAATTTACTCAAAACCTTGTATTATTAGGTGTCATATACATCCTAGTCATCATCATCCTAAGTTGCATGCATATAGATACTTCCTAGGAAATTGCATATAGCAGAATAGAACAAAGTTTATGCATCATTGGATACATTCATGTCTTGATTTGTCCTCATCATTGAACCTAAGTCACTTTAGTCCTATTAGTGAATCTTTTCAGCTCAATAGTCTAGTTTGGGAAATTCACCTTGTCAACTGTCCTTGTCCTACAATCAGGTTCCGTGGTCAAACACAAATCATTGCATGCATTTACTCCATAGGTGGTAGGTTATCCCTATTTTAGAATCATTTACCATCATAGTCTACTCGATATTTTGCATATTATCCGTCCTACGATATGTCATCTTAGTATACGTCATTTTAGAAATCTTTAGCAACATCCTTATTTTTCATAAAATTAAAAAAAAAAACATAGAGATAGGTCATATCAGTTTTAGACATAGTCTGCATTTCCCCAGTTTGAGCAACTTTTCATGGTCGAAACAAGGTCTCAAAAGAAACATAAAGCAATGTCGGACCCTAATGAATTTGTCAATCCTTTTGGAAATTAACCATCAGGGAGTGAGAGACCACACAAAGCTTTGCTTGAAAAACATGTTACTAGAGACACACATGGACAAATCTTTGTTGAAGACATAGACGCCATTGTACAAGATCTTGAGTTTGTATCCTTTATGGATGAGTGTTTAGAGAATGATCCCCAATGATATCTAGCAAAGTTGCTATTAGAAGGTGCTACACTACCACCATGATTTGATATTCATACTTTGAAACCATAGTCTAGTCAACCAACGCAAATTATGACATCAACTGTTTCTATTCCCCAAATTACCGCAGCAATATCAACTGGCATACCTACTCAAACATCACCAATTGTAAGCACAATCCCTTTCAACGTAACACAAGGTTTACAATTTACTACGGGAGCAACTTCATCCAACCCCTTTGGCACCAACACTACTGGTAAGAGATCCAAAGTCGACACGAGAATTCCCATACCAATTCAGAACATTCAGATAGGAAGGATTCCTATTCCAAATCAGAACATTCAAACAAGAAATATTCCTATTCCAAATCAGAACATTCATACAAGAAATATTCCTATTCGAAATCAAAACATTTAGACAGGAAATATTCCTATACCAAATCAGAACATTCTAACGGGATATATTCCCTCACCAAATCACAACCCATCTCAGAACATGGCATATCAGAACACCTACATTGATCCAAACAATGCAAACAACATGTCCTTGACACAAGTAGATGTTCTCCAAAACCAAATGCAAATGCTTCAACAACAGATGGACAACATGTCTATGTCAGGAAAATGAACTATCTTAGCAAAAGATCTATGTCCATGTCCTTTTGACAAATCGCTTTACATGACACCTTTCCCCTATGGATGTGTTATACTGAATTTTCCAAAGTATAATGGGAGGAAGAATCCTTTGGAACACATTAGAGAATTCTCAACGGCATCCATGAACATATCATATGACCCCACATACTTGATGAGACTATTTCTATGAACCCTTATAGGGATAGCACTAGAATGGTTCTCTAAACTACCATGTGGCATACGATCCTGGGGTGAATTAGCTGAGAAGTTTGTCAAACACTTTGCCTTTAACATAGACAATGAAATAACCATAGCTACCTTGTGCCACACAACACAAGAAGATGGCGAAACTTTCACTACTTTCTTCCAGAGATGGAGAAGTCTAGCTAGCAGATGTCCAGTTGAAATACCCAAAAAGAAAAAGGTCACGATATTCCTTGAAAACATCAATCCAAAACTATGTAATGACTTAAGGGTACATTGTTGTACATCATTCCTAGACTTGGTAAAAAAAGGTATCATTCTTGAAAAAGGCCTTATAGACAAAGGAGAAATAAAAGTACCAAGAAGAAACCCAATCGTTCAACATCAAAGTGTTCCCAATGATAGGAATAAATTTTGGCCTAGAAACAAAAATGTTACAAATGATGGCATTGTTGATGCTAAAAACATACACACAGGACTAGTTATAACACTTAGAAGTTACAACCCCACTCAAGACATGATGAACAGTCCAGATCAAACAACAAACTATGTCCAAAATTCACAGCAACAATGACCGCAAAGGAGATTTCCTACACGTGAATTTACCCCTTTAGGACAACCAATCGACACAATTTTCAAAGAGTTGATTAAACATAATCTCATTAAACCTTTGGAACCAAGAGAGTATGATCCTGGACAGTTTAAACCTTCATGGTGGGATGATAATGCTTTTTGTGACTATCATCGAATGAAAGGACACAACCTACAACAATGTCGACAGTTGAAGAATATTATACAAGACTTTGTTTAAAACAGAACCATAGAGGTCAATGGGAAAAAAACTACCAAGAACAGTGATCATAAGGTCTTCACAGACCCATTACATGACCACACAAAAGGAAAAGCCTCCAGTTCAAAAAATAAGAATTCTCCATCAGCCAATTACGCAAATACCAAGTATGACTATGGAAAAGGAAAGATCATATATACCCTTCGAGCTGCAAATGAACATGTTGATACCATCACCATTAAGAAGCATCCTAAATGTGTTGTAAACACATGCAAAACAAAAATCACTATTCCAGGTCCTTCTTTTGAGCCACCTACACAATCTTCCAAGTCTAAATACAATCTCCTTGATCAATTGACAAAAACCCCTAGGAAAAAGACCAAGAAGGAGTTAGTCCAAAACTTCTGTGACCATGTCAACCATTCGATATTCACCTTGTCAGCTTCTACCTTTGATAACTCTGATGATGACATGCCACTCATATATCCCAAACCTATCGATTGGGATCAACAAGGTACACCCATCTTAGATACATTCGAGAATGACAAAGCATTACCTAAGTTCATGGGACTTCGAGAAGGCATACCTAGAGGTGATCATAAAGCTGGTTTTACCATAGACTTGGATGACAAAGCATATTTTGGGGTGTCTATTTACACCTCTAGTCGCAAAAATGAAAATAAAAAGAAAATAGACAATGAAAAGAAAAATGATGAGTCCCTAGGTGAAAACCGTAAGGCGCCTTTGGATGAAGAAACAAACAAAATAAAGGATGTATCTGAGGGCAAAAACCTCTCCGAGGCACCCAAAGATAGAGGTTTAAATATTCTCCCTGTTGAATAGGAAAATTCACTGATGCTAGTAGAAGAATTTGTTGCAGTCAACATAGGTACAGAAGAAAATCCTCAAATGGTATATTTTGTAGCTTCTTTAACAAAGACAAAACAAACTGAGTTTAAGGACTTCTTTACAAAAAGACAGATAAACTTTGCATGGTCATATGCTGACATGCCTGGGCTGGATCCAGACCTAATACTGCACCATCAACCACTACAGCCAGGTATTAAGCCAGTCAAACAGAAGTTAAGGAAAATGCATCCACAGATTGCTCTATTAGTCAAAGCAGAACTCAAAAAACTCTTGGATGTAGGATTCATAAGGACCATAGACTATGCAGACTGGATATCAAATCTTGTGCCAGTGACTAAACTAGCTAGGGGCATTCATATTTGCACAGACTTTAAAGACATCAACAAGGCATGCCCTAAGGATGACTTCCCTTTGCCGAACATAGACATGATAGTAGATCTTACAGCAGGATACGAGATGCTATCCCTCATGGATGGTTTCTTTGGATATAACCAAATCAAAATCGTAGTTGAAGACCAACACAAGATGACTTTCATGTGTCCATGGGGCACATACTGTTGGAATGTTATGCCTTTTGGCCTTAAGAATGTAGGAGCTACCTATCAATGAGCAATGACTACTATTTTCCATGACTTTATGCATACTCTCATGGAAGATTATGTAGATGAAATTATAGCTAAATTAGAAACAAGGGCAGATCACTTGAAGGTTCTAGACAAGATATTTCAGACGCTAGAGAATTACAATGTCAGACTAAATCCGAAGAAATGTGTCTTTGGAGTGAAATCAGGGAAACTTCTAGGGTATATCATTTCTAGAAGAGGCATTGAAGTAGATCCAGAGAAGGTAATATCTATCATAGAAATGCCTCCTCCAGTCAGCATTGGTCAACTAAGGACACTACAAGGAAGATTACAGTCTATCAGGCATTTCATAGTACAACAGGTAGATAAAATACACCCATTTCAACATCTACTCAAGAAAGGAGTACCATTTGTGTGGACACCTAAATTTCAGGAAGCCTTCTAACAAATCAAGGACTATTTTCTCATTCCACCTATCTTAATGCCACCAACAGATGGAAAGCCATTGATACTATACATTTCAGCAACTCAGTTGGCATTAGGGGCTCTTCTTGAAAAAAATGATGATCAAGGTCGTGAAAGAGCAATCTACTACTTCAGTCATACCTTGGTAGGATATGAATTAAATTATAGCAACATTGAACATGCCTGTCTTGTGGTAGTCTTTGCTACTCAAAAAAATTGGCACTATATGCTTAATCGTCAAACAATGTTAGTTGCAAAGATTGATCCCCTCAAATATCTCCTAAGTAAGGCAGCATTAACAGGTCAATTGGCTAAATGGGTTATGATACTTAGTGAGTATGGCATCCAATATGTGGAGAGGAAGGCTATAAAAGGATAGGTGATTGCAGATCAATTAGCAGACACACCTATGAAGGCAGACCATCCTTTAGTGGCAGATTTTCCTGATGAATTTCTCTTCAACATTGACATAAAACCAAATGGAAATTATACTTTGATAGGTCACACACAAATCGTGGTTCAAGAGTAGGTATCCTATTTGTTACACCTCAAGGCGATACTATTCCTAAATCATTTAGGATTGCTTTCCCTTGTACCAACAACATAGCAGAGTATGAAGCCTTAGTGATAAGACTAAGAATGGCAGCCCAATGGAAGATTAAGAGTCTACATGTTTTTGGCGATTCTCAGCTAGTAATCCAGTAGGTAAATGATGATTATGAGATAAGGATGAGAAAATTTCTCCTTACAAGCGCATGGCTGATAGTTTCAAGCAGTACTTTAATGACATTACCTTTCAACAGATACCACGTATTCAGAATAGGGCTGCAAATGCTATGGCAACTATGGGTGCTTTATTGGATATTCCGAACAACGTGCCTAAGTTCGAGTTTTTGTTTGAACAGCTATTGGTCCCTGCCTATGATGTCTCTGATACCGCAATACTGTGCACGATTGTTGGTCCTACATCCCCTTGGTATAAAGACATATTCGATTACCTGAAAGACCAAACCTTACCTCTAGACTTGTCCAATAACCAACATAGAACTTTTATCCATAAGTCAACTAAATACACCATCATCGGAGATACCCTATATAGATGTACCTTAGATAACGCACTAATGAGATGTCTCAATGCTGAAGAAGCAAAAACAACTTTGTGAGCGGTGCACAAGGGTATATGCGGATCCCATTTGAGTGGTCCTACTTTAGCCCATAAGATTATGAGACTAGGTTATTATTGGCCTACAATGGAGAAAGACTCATACATCTTTGTCAAGAAATGTAGACAATGTCAGATACACGAAGATTTGATAAGAACACCAGCACAGGAGCTTCGTCTGATTACATCACCATGTTCTTTCACCCAATGGGGATTGGACCTCATAGGTAAGATACACCCTCCATCATCCAACGATCATAAATTCATCATAACTGCCACTGAATACTTCACCAAGTGGATTGAAGCTATTCCCATGACCTACATCACCAACACGCAAATATCCAGGTTTATCCTAAACTATATCATTGTTCGGTATGGTGTACCCCAATCCATAATCATAGAAAATGGTTTCCCATTCAAGAACCAAGAATTACGCCATCTATGTGAAGAGTTCCATATCAAACATCATTTTTCCACATCGTATTACCCACAAGGTAATGGCCAAGCTGAGGCATCTAATAAAACCATTATTAGAATCCTGAAAAAGACTGTCAATGGCGCTGGTCATGACTGGAACCTACAACTTGATCCTACCTTATGGAGTTATCGCACTAGCATCCGTACTCCCACTGGTACCACTCCATACTCACGAATATTCGGGTCTGAAGCTATCTTACCTATTGAGGTTGGAATTCCTTCCTTGAGGGTTTCCTTGAAAGGTCACGTTGACGATGAAGAATACCATGTATCTAGATTACAAGAGCTAGAATTATTGGATGAATGAAGATAGAAAGCACTAGACCATTTGCAAGCATATCAGAATCATCTTCGTCATAGCTATAATAGAAGAGTTCTAAATAGAGGCTTTGACATTGGAGACCTGGTTTTAATGGAGAATCCTAAGAATCAAGCTGAACGAGAAAAGCCAAGTAAGTTTGAACCTAATTGGTTGGGGGCCTATATTGTCACAGAAGCTTTTGATCAGGAGCGTACCAACTCTTTACTCCTAAAGGCGAGCCAATTTTTTCACCCATCAACAGTTTTCATCTTAAGAGGTTCTATGCATAGCTTCTAAGAATCTTAGGTCTTAATCTAGAAAATACAAAAACAAAATGGAAAAAACAAAAAAATGGTTACCTTGATGAAAACTTGGCAAACATGCATCTTTGTAACACCAATTTTCTTTTTGATCAAAATAGTCAAGAGAAATAATCTGTCCAATAGTGAAAACCACTTCGGTGGTGCTATGGATAAGTACCTTGGTGGAAACCTGGCAAACAGGCGCCATGTGTAGTCAAACTCGCTCTTTCGTCTACCATCATTCCAATCAAAAATTTTCACCATCAATCATAATAAATGGTTGTCTTATCCATTGCTTGGAATGATTGACATCAAAGTCCATTTTGTCACATTTCCCATCTCCATCTCACAAGTCTTATTCCTAACTAGGGGAAAATCCTTGTTATATGCCATGAAGACCTTGTACATAGCATTTCACCATCGAAAATGTCCTGAAAAATCCCAAAAACATTAGAAAACTTCAAAAAACCAAAAAAATCAAAACATGTTAGAAAATACCAAAAACAGAGTCAAGTCAGTCATGTTAAGTCAGTCGTAGACATAGTCAAACTACGTTGCCTCTGCAACTGGGACATAGGCAAGACCATCAATCGATGTGCCCCCGAGGCATTAGGTTTGTCAGTCTAGGTTTGTCATGTATCACACACAGTAAAATCATGACTCTTTGTATATTCAAAGTCATTGGTCATGTCAAACTACGAGGTCTCTATGTGTACAATGTAGGCAAAGCTAATCAATCGATGAGCCCCCAAGACTACACTAGGTCAATCCAATAGGGTTTATTGCATTCACTATCACACACGTTGCATATCATCAGCTTAAGTACATATCTTCAGTCCTTTAGGGTGTATCATATCATGTCACACACTGTCTATACAAACACTATTAATCAGTCAAGGAATCAAAACAAGTCATGCATCAACAAGGCAAATATCTCAAAGTCACCAAGTCAATATCAATCACATTTTCAGAATGATCAACTTATGTCTTAAGCAAGATATGTCTTTCTTGTCAACAAACATCATCAATTTTTCATAGCCTCATGTTGCTTGCCACATCAACGTCATCAGGCCCCAACATCTTATATGGCACGTGTCTTTTCTAAAACTAGGCTTTGTCATGCCTTATACAAATAGTCACCAAGTCGAAACTAGACTCAACGTCTTATGCGGTATGTGTCATTCCTCACATTACACTATTTCAAACATCAAACAATCAAACAATCCCACAAGATCAAGTTTTGGTGAATACTTTTATTTGACTTTATGACTTTATATCTTATTTTGTCTTATCTTTTTATTGATTTGTGAAAAATTCTTGTTACTAGCTTTCTCAAGGATGTCCCTTGAAGGATTTAGAGAAGCGTGGATGTCTCAGGACTCTTTTTCTTTGGTTGTTGTCTGTCAACTATCTTTTTAACTTTGGCTTTTGAGTCATGTTACTAGTTTCCTCAAGGATGTCCTATCAAGGATTTATTGGAGCAATGACGTCTCATGACTCGTCTTTTATTTGTTTGATGTTTGTGGTTTGTCTCGACAAAACAACTGGGGCAATCTTGTCCTTAGTAAGACACTCCTTGTCTACGACTATTTGTTTTTCATAGATGGACGACTTTGTACACTATGGTCTATCTCATATCATAGTGTGTATTATCCATTTGTGTCATGTCCTGCCCAATGATGATAAAAAAAGAAAGCATAGCATATATGGCACAATATCGAAGATCGCATGTTTATTCTCAATCAACCACCTTAATTGTTTCTTACTAACATTCTAGAATCATTCATGCTAACATTTCTCTTTTCCGACATAATGATAGAGTCTTGTGACACAACAAAAGCATAGATCATTTGCATATGCATACATTCAATAAGCAGTTCACATAGTTGCATTCATTTTAAACACATATATAGTACCATTAACATCTTCATTGCATACATTTGAAATCATGACATAATAGAAACATTGTGTGTACATATCACCATGACATATACATAAACATCATATAGCATACTACATCCATCATCATATAGGATCATCATAAACATCATAAATTGCATAAACTCATAACATATAGAAACATCCATTCATAACACATGTACATACATCATCTAGGAAACATAATCATTAAGAAACAATGCATCATCTATAAAATAGAACTGCATATCATATAGAAGCCACCAAAACATCATATATATATATCACTCAAAATAACATTTCACAGTACAATATTGGAATGTATCCATAAATAAAAATGAGCTCGTAGGCTCTCTGATCAAAATACAATGTCTACATAATAAAAATTGTCACCGTGTCCCACTGCCAGTATTGTCATGTGGTGAAGGTGGTGGAAAAAGCCTCGAAGGTGCTCTCTATGAGGTGGAAGGCCTCTCATACAGACCTATCCTTGGTGGTCCTACCACACCCTCTGTACTCTATGTCCTCGTATGACTCTTGCTCTGTGACCTATGACTGCGAACCTCTAAAAAGCTAGGAGCTCGTCTCTCTGCTGGCACCACTACCTCATATAAATTCATGTGATAGGATGCTCTCTCAACTGATCTAACTATCTCACGAGTGAAACCATAAGAGGAAGTGCCACTACAAAGGCGTCTGAACTCTGCAAACTGCTGCTCTATCTCCTATTGTCGGGCTATGGCCTGATCCCTCTCCATAAGTGCACTATCCCTCTCTGCACAGGCACTGTCTCTCTCTGTGAAAGCACTGTCTCTCTCTATCTGCATGGAATCAAGCTTTGTTTTCATCAGTCTCAATCTCTCCTCCAATGCCTCCCTATCACCATCCCTAGGGGCATCATCCTCTCGTCTCCCCTCCATAATCTGATCTCTGAGCTCTCTCTCCCACTCCTCCATCGGTGCCTCCTCCTCAACATCGTCCTCCCCATAACCTGCCAGAATCCCAAGAGCATCAATATCCACATCAATATCCATATTTTCCTCCTCATCCTCTATGACATCCTCTCCCCTAATATCCACATCAACTACCTCCTCAGCAACCTGTTCACCTCCAACCTGTGCATCATCTCCACCTCCTATGTCCAACATTCGGTACATCCACTACCACTGCCTCTTGGATAGGTGAAAGTCCACCTACCTGACCCCCTCTTCATCTTCTCCATCCTCATCTATCGCCTCTTCCACCACCTCCTCCTTTTTCATCATCCCCATCACCCCTCCCTCCAAGTGCCACCTCTACCTCTTCGTCGTCCTCTCGGCCCTATGCCTCATTTCTCAACTGGTGTTGGCTGATCCGGATCTGTGTAAGGAATTAGACGATGCTCCGCCCACCATGCATCATATGCAGTCATGGTCCCTGGATCTTCTAATCCGTCTCTCCATCCCCACTGTACTGGTTATAAATCTTGTATCTCTGCCTTTGCAGTAGCTACAAGAATCATGAGCCCCCAATGTGGAACCTCTCTAGACGATCGAGCAAACTTTGCTCTACCTCGAGGCTCATCCTAAACCTCTCCGAACTATCTCAAAACTCGCTCTAGCAAGTGTCTCTCTATGATGTGCACGCTTGAAACATTCCTCCCAATTAGGTATTGTATTTGTCTACAATATTGAAAATGTCTATCCTCATCTATCCACTCCTCACAATCCATGTATTGTCTCCAAGTGAACTGATCTAAAATATCGAGTGCATGTCTCCAATATCCAGTATCTTCCACATGGCTCTGAGTGATGTTTCTTGTGTATCAAAAAACATATGGAGATCTTTCCCATCACTCTATAGTAATCGGAGGACGAAAGACAGCTATCCTCTCCCATGCCCAAACCATCAGCAGAGTGGTCCCACAACTCATCGACTGTGCGTCTTTGTATGCAATATCATGTAAATGGAAATAAAGTATCCCTAATAGACACGGACCCTAGGCATACAAGGTCTCTCTCTCTAACATACCCACCAACATCTCCCCCCGTCCCATAGGAAAACCATGACCTCATCGATTTGGTAATACTATCTCACCTATCAGTCTACATAGTATGCAGTCAATCTTATCATATATGTCTGCTAACACCGGCCATCTGATCTCATAATGCTCAATCCTGAGCCTCCTAATATCGTCCACCTGATAGAATCTGGCCAGCTTCGTCAATCCACATTGGGTATCGTACATCACCCGCTCTCCTTTGATCGGTAGTCTAAGTATCTTGTACACATCCTCCAATGTGATAGTCGCCTCCCCAGTCGGCATATGAAATGATGATGTCTCTGAGTGCCATCGCTCACACAACGCGGTGAGCATCCCTCCATTTGCCCGAATAGCAGGTATTGAAAGACAATGACGAAGACAAAGTCTCCACAAAATCCGTATCTCTACACTATTCAGACAATCTCTTAGATTGAAGGTGTCCGGACGTGTCTCACATGTATATATAGGATCTAACACAACCTGCATTTCAACCAACATGTCAAAAAAAATTGAGTTTTTCTTAGAAAAATATTTTGGAAAATTTTACCAGCCAAATGTGGCTCACTATGATAAATGCAGTGCATTCATACAAATGTGTTGCATGACAAAGCATTTGCGTCACATATGCCATATGCATTGCACATCACCAACCAAGATTCTACCTTATGCAAATGTGGTGCATTTTCTATAACCTGTCTATCTACTACATATGTGTTTCACAAATGCATATGCGATTCACTAAGCTACATGCGTTTATGCCAAATGTAGATGTGTTCCCCTAATACATGTGCAGAGCATTTTCTAAAAAATGTGTTCAATGCCTAAAATTCCTAACCTAGCCTAGACGTGTTTTCACATATGTGTCGTTCCGCAGTCAAATGCGGTGCATACGATGGCATATGTGTTGATTCTAAAAGACCACATCTGATAATTAATTTTTACAGGCCTAAAACTAAGTGGAAAACAAAATTTCAAGAGCTCATTTTTGGGTACATACTGGTGGTCTTGCATTGGCTGGCCACCTGAAGGTCCAGATCCGATATCCTTGATGCGCAACATATGGAATGGGAGACATCTTCATCCACTAGTCAGAGCAAAATCTTAGTTCTTCTAACTCCTTCGGGTGCAAATGAATTGGTTTTCACCCTAATTCTTATTTATAGCCAAGGTTTGGGTGGCATTTCTTCTGACCTAGTCTATTGGCCGCTTAACCTTCCAACTTTAAATGACCCGTACATGTCTGTAACAAATCCATCATTTTCATCAACTCCATAGCATTTCTGACCATCAAATTGACTTATCAGGAATATTTCCTGATTTTTTTGAAACTTTTCAAAAATTGTCAATTTTCTCGAGGGGGCATACCCTAACCTATTTCATGTTGGGGCACGATCGGGGCATATTTTCTTTGACACAACGCCTAAACAACATTGTATCAAAGAGGGGCAAACTGTAGATACCGAAAATTGGTCTAGGCCTGCGAGTACACATTCGACATAATTTTCTATTTTATCCATGGTCATGATTAAATAATGTCAATTATTTAATTACCCTTTCTAATACATATTTCCTCTATTAATTAAAATACCCCTTTTAATTAATTCATTAATTCATTTATTCAACTATTGATTAATTAAATAAATCATATTTATTTAATTATGTCGCTAACTAATAATCCTCTTTCATAATTAAATAGTTTATTATTTAATTACCCCTTTATCATATTTCAACTATAATTAAATATTTATTATTTATTATTTAATTATTCAATTTATCCTTTTCAACAGTCAAATTAAATAAATTACATTATTTAATAAATAATCTCTCATATTTCGAATGTTGAATTAAATTAACATTTAATTCATTATTTAATCATTTATGTCACATTCTTTTGTCAATCAGTTATCTAATCATTTACTCACCTTTTGACTCGAGATCTATTTTTAGTTCTCCAGTTATCTCTGAATTCAACAACTGATCATCTTTGCAAGAAGACTCTCTATCACAACTAGTTAGTTAACTAGTTTTAACTCATATGCATGTATGTGTCTATTAATTAAATATCTTTATTTAATGAATTAACTCATGTTTGCATTCAAATGCATTATTCTTTGAGTTCTAACTTTGTCTTTGACATTCAAAGTATGTTTCTTCTATTTTCTAAGACTCTTAATTGAAGATTTAGATCTGGAACTCTTGTTCTTTCTTTTTTCGAATGGTCTTGACATAAGATTAAGTTGTCATTCTAATTTAGTCTTTATCTTGCAGTTTTTTCTGACTCATGTTCTAACTCACGTTCTATTTGACACAGAACTCACATCGCATGACATTCATCAATCTCATTCGTTGATCTCTCTTTTCAATCTGAGCCGATCGTTCGAAAACCCAAAATCTATAAAATGGCCTATCATTATCATTATTCCTCCTCCTGAAATCATACACTTTTGAGAAGAAACTTACCTTCGATATTTTGATTAGACATTCACCAAAGTTATGCTTGCATCAAACACAAAAATCTGAGGGCAAGAATACTGAAAAGGCAAAATGGAGAAGAGCAATAAAGATAATTCGAAGGGGTGAATGCATATTCAGTGAGAGCTTTCCATTTAGTTTATTCATGTTTACTTTCTTCGTTCTTTGTTGTTTTGATTTAGATTATTTGTTAGTTTAGAATTGATCATTGTAATTTGTGCAGATGTTAGCTATTTAATATTTCAAAGGAAAATCTAGATCTTACAACATACGTTAACAAACACTGCCTAAGAATTCATGATTATTCACCAGATACCAATGTAGGTTTGATCTCTACAAAAAAATCCACAAGATCAATTTGCACACATAGAATTGTGTGCTTCTCATGGTTCATCAATAGTCACTTAAACAAGAAAGTAAATATGCAAGGTTGCACAAACACGATTAAAGAAGGAACAACTTGACAAGGTGCTACAACATTATAGAGATTTATTTGAACCTTCCCACATGCTATGTGGTACAACATAGGTTCATTTTGGTTCTTGGATCTTCTTTTCTAAATAACCCTTTACTCAAAAAAACCTATTCAAGAACACCAAATTTAGAAGCTAATTGAGTAGAGAAAGATTAGATGTACCTATTATCTATGCATTAGATTAATAGGGTAAAATTATGACCTTGTGTCACACTTTTGGCTAACTAAATAGTTTATATCAAAAGATTTTTTATTGGAAATTACTCAGTTGAAAGAGATTTTTCATTTCATGTTCAGTAATTTACATTTTTTTGGTATGTTTGAGCTTCAAGATCATATTTTGAAGTGTTGTAAGGATATGATTACATATTTTTTAGGACTTATTCCATTTCATACATCAAGGTCAAGCAGGGTTTTTAATGTGGTTTGTAAAATTGCATAATTTCAAGGTTTTGGGGATTGAAATGGTCTGTTTACCATGGTGGAAGGGGATTTTGAAAGAAAATTTATTTTCTCAATTTAGATGCCTAGGGAAGTGTTCATTATACAAGTGACTCTTGGTGTTCCATTTTGGTCTTATTCTTTCAATTTGGGTTTCTAAAATGGAGAAAAACTAATAATTTTTGGAAAACAAATTAATGACTCTTTAATTTCCAATTTGGGGTGAATGAGCACGACTTGGTTATTGATTTTATCCATTTTTAAAATGAATATACAGTATTAATATGTTTTATATGGTACAACAACTTTGGATGGCACTTTTGGAAGTAACAAAGTATGTTTTATTTCATTTTTAGCGAGAATTTTAGGGGTCAACAAAAGAGAAGATTTGTAAACCACTTTTTGGTGTTTCACATAGTAAAAACCCTCTATAAATAAAACCTTTGTTGGTGTCAAGAAGCATCAAGTTTGAGGAAATAATTTGCAATTTTCTCTTGAGGATTGCATGAAGCAAAGTGTGGAAGATTATTGTTCCAAGAGGGGAGGGATAGAAGAAGAGAAGATGAAAGTTGTAAGTGTGTTTTATATGTTCAAGGAAACCATGAGAGTTGTAGGATGAAGGGAAGAATTATATTTACAAAGAGGATTAAAGCCAAGAAATTTGAAGGCAAGAGACTTTGAATATTTGAAGGTATGAAGTGCCTAGAAAGCCTCGTAAATTTTTGAATTTTATTTTTTGTTGAAATCCTCACTATATGTAATTGTTCTTGAGGAATTTTGTTGTATGGGTGTATATATGAAAGTGATAATAAATATATGCTTCAAATTTTGTTATAAAATATATGTTGTCTTTGATATATGTCCAAGAATGTCAGTCGGATGAGATGTTAAGGCTACAAGATTGAGCAGTTTGATTAGACCCCCTAACCTTGTTTGCATCAGACTTTGACCAAAACCAAAGTGAATAGTGAAGATGCCCAACAACCCTGTAAGGTCACCAAGTTAGTAGATTTATCTCATGCATCTCGTTTGTTTGATGTTTCCTTCATGAAGTTGGACCATGCATTTTTTCCCTATTTCTACAACAGTAGTTCACTAAATGATAGTATGGATGCAACATTTTTTTCTCATGATTTATCTTTCATTATTTTTCTCCTACAATTCATATATATTATACATATTATAATCCCGATTTTCATTAGGGACATGGATATTATACACATGGAGGCAACATTCCAACATAAAATTCATGAACTTATTGAAGATTAAAAGATAAAACCCTAAACATACTCATGACCACATAACTCCCTCACATGATAATATGAGTCATGGAAAATTATGTAGTCATTAAGAAAGTATTTTTTACTGTACTAGTACATACCCTATGTTAAGGTTACACATGACTTAAGAGAGAAGCCACCTAATATGACATGAATTTATTGCTTACAAAAATCCTTATTAACACATTTTTAAATTTTTTGTCTTCTTTTCTTGGATTTATTTATATGTGGCCTTGTTCCTAGTTAAGATTTTATAGATGACATAGAGACACCTTTAGTGATACATTTTGACACATGTTACTTCAAATATAAATGTTGTTGCAAGAGTTTTTCCCTTGGTCTCCTTGTGTTGTGAAATGTAGTGCTTGGGTTCGTGGCATGGATTAACCACATCATGCGGATCTTGGATCTTGTATAAATCTAGCGGTTGTATTGAGCATTAACAAGTCGATCTTTTGGTACAACGAAAACCACCTATGCAATAAATTGGTAGCAAATTCGAGGTCACAAGTTTGAACCCCTTGCTTGCATTGGGGGAATTTTGCAAGAGTTTTACCCTTGGTCTCCTTGTGTTGTGCAGCATAGTTCTTGGATTCATGGCATGGCTTAACTACCTCTTGTGGATCTTGGACCTTGTATAAGTTTGGTGGTTGTATCAGGCATTAACAGGTTGATATTTTGGTGTAGCGATAGCTCCCTGTGCAACATATGTTACATTGTCTATATGTCACTCAATCCTTGTACTTTGTGTCATCCATAAAATAGTAATATTTAATAGTGTTTTATCTCTAGAATCACACAAGAATTTTGCATCAAAGCCCAAAAAATTTAGAGATTTTAGAGAGATTTCACACAGCCAACACTTCCTAAGTTGCACTTAAGAGGGGGTGTTGGTGTTAATGTGGTATATTACCTAACTAGTTTCTTATTAAGCCTTATTCATGCTTACATAAAATTTATTAGTTCATTTACTTTTTGTGTCTAATATCATAGAATTAAGACACTTGGCATAAGATTAGTATGTCCTAGGGTTTGATCATTGTCTTTATAACAAGGGTCTCTTCATTGTATATTATATCAATTTCATTTTTTATCTAATGAATTATTTGGATTCATAGAATTTTCATTGCTTCTTTCTCGTGTGGAAGATTGTTATAGTTGTAGGTGATCCTTGAACTACTATGGAGTTGATCAACAACTCTTATACAATGAGCTCATTTGGTGAGAATTTTTTTCAATAATAATAGAAGATAAAAATAACTTTAGAGGCCTACCTTAAGACACAAGTTGAGTGAAACAATTGGGAAAGGTGATCATTAATAAAAAACCTAGAATTTTGGTGCTTGAACATAGGAAGCTATACATTGGATTGTGTGAGCATTGTATCCCAATTTGTTGAGATTTTATGTGATGAATTTTTTGTTGCGCCTATCAAAGGCTTTGGAGATATCTAACACGATAATCAAATCATGGTTGCTTCTATTAGAGTAATAAGTTATTACACTTAATTAATAATATCATATTGGTTAATTAATTAAGTCACTTATTCCTTTAGTTACTTAAGCTAAACTTAGGCACATTAATAATTGATTAATTATTAAGTATGCACACTAGGGTTTCCCTTTTAGGTTTAGGGTTTCTTGATCTCCTTCATAAGGATTGATCTCTTCGTAATAATTGATTCTCAATAATGCATTTTTACTTTGAGGTTTACAGAACATCTTCTTTGGTTATGCATGTCTTTTGCATTTAACATGTGATTGCATGCAGGTGATCTTGGTTTCTAACATGGTATCAGAGCTCTAGACCTACAGCTGCCTATTCATGATCTGAAGATATGGCCTTTCAGTGAGTTTCAAGTGCAAGGGTTTCCACAAGCATATTGTTTGCAAGATTTGGGGGTAGCCAATTTTTTGAGCCTCTTTGGGCTCAAATGGAGGTCACCATCGCATTCGCAGCGGCCAAAAACCCTAAGAACGCCTATCATTTGGTCGATTTCTGAGAAGTTGGTTATTGAGGCAAAAAAAAAATTCTGGGAAAGTCATACGGCCTCCCAACACGCATTATGAGGCTCGAAAATCAAAAATAAAAATAAAAATAGGTTTTCTGGTTTGCGGGTCGACGCTCATAGTTCAAAAGTCACCCGTTGTCAGGCAGCCACCAGACGATTGCCGCTAGTCGCCGGTCCTTCCAGCCCCTGGGGGTCCATTCTGCACTCGACACTGGTCATATGGGGGAATGGGAGCTCTGCGCCCAGCGCCCGGTGCCCGGCCACCTACAACACCTGTTCTACGGTCCTATGGAGGACTAGGGGCTCCACCCTAGCCCCTTGCCCTGCGCCCACGGTCACATGGGTGACCAGGGGCCCAAAATAATTTTTTGCGAGGGGCCATTTTTTTGCAGCGACGACCAGATGGCCGTCAAATTTAAGCTCGTGAAAGCATGACATCAATGGCCGTATGGACCACTTTGCCCCTTCCTAACCCCAGTTTTTCCTAAAGGAGCAGGCTTTTTCTTTTTGGCATAACTTGGGCATACGATATCGAAATTGGGCAAACAAGATATTGTCGGAAAGCTGGTTCCAAGCACTATGTTGTGGTGCAATTTATTTTTCAGTATTTTTCTATTTAGCTGCATTTATTTTTGTTTGAATCAAGATTTTCATTTATCACTTCTGAGCTCATAAATTTTTGCCATGATCTCCGATTTTCACTATCTTTGCGGTATTGGAAAGGTATTGAGGAGCTCTATGTTTCTATCCATACACTTTTTATGTATCTATCCCAGGTTGATCACTTAGTCCAGATTTGTCCCAATGGGTTGTTTGGAGATTACTTGGATGTTTTGGCAGTTGGAAGGGTGAAACTTGCATCTTTGCACTTCATTTTCAGTAATACATCATTCAATAATCGACTGTTGCTTCATAGATTCTAGGTTTGTTCCCGTTTGGAGTTTTTGAGTGTTCTATGGCATTAGGTTTGTTGTTTCTTTTTCACGATTCCTTGAGACAATCAGTGACTCATCTAGTTTCAGTAGTAGATAGAATTATCCTTCCTTGCTAGCCAGATTTCGGTTCCAGTGTTACTCCACAGTGTTCTTCCAGTGCTTCTTTGCAGCATGTCATCTCATTGTAGGGGGGTTTTGTCCCACTGGGTTTTTCTTCTCTGCCTTTTTCTTGCATTTGTAAATGGGTACCTGATCAAGCCTAGTTGTCGAGACCCATCTTTGCTTTCATGCATCTTTTTCTAGTGTTTTAGCTTCTTCCTAAGTTCATCTTAAGGGGAGGTGTTAGAGTAATAAGTTATTACACTTAATTAATTATATCATATTGATTAATTAATTAAGTCACTTATTCCTTTAGTTACTTAAGCTAAACTTAGGCACATTAATAATTGATTAATTATTAAGTGTGCACTTTAGGGTTTCCCTTTTAGGTTTAGGGTTTCTTGATCTCCTTCATAAGGATTGGTCTCTTTGTAATAATTGATTCTCAATAATGAATTTTTACTTTAAGGTTTACATAACATCTTCTTTGGTTCTGCATGTCTTTTGCATGTGACAGGTGATTGCATGCAGGTGATTCTTGGGGACTGTGAAGTTGGTTTATCAACTTCTACATGTAGAAAATAGATAAGCTCTTGGAAAACTTTGGTATTATCAAAGATATCCACCATAGAAAAAAGAAAATTGCAAAGGATCTTTGGGATGAGCTTTCTAAGTCCAAAGGCAATGATCCTTAATACAAATTTGTAACCATCTTACACATATCAACTAGACCATATTATTATAATCTATTTGATTTTGGCACTAGCAACACACGAGATAGATTCATTTATTTAAACAACATTTAATTCCTTTTAGATTCCTCATTGGCCTTCAAGATATCATAATTAATTTCACACGTTAGTATTATCACACATATTTAATTTTTTTGGATCCTTGAATGGTCGATGTTGCTTGACACCATTGAGCTACTTTGGGATTTACAACCAAGATGAGAGTGCCACATGTTCTTATACCAGAACAGAGATGGCGCCATATAGTTGGCAAGAAGATGGATGCATAGTTCACAAATTAGACTTGGAGAGTATTTGACAAGCCAAAAAAATTGACTCGAAGAGTACTCGACAAAACTCAACACCTTAAAAAACACACAATTTTTAAAAATATATAATTTTTTGATTAAAAAAATATTTTTTATGCAAAATATAGCTACAAAATGAATCAAATGAGTTTGGTGAGAGTTTTAGGGAAACACCCCTAGTGGCGTGTGAGGATTTGGGGATAGTGCCTCTAGTGGGGTCAAGGTGGGGGAAACACCTCCAACAGAGTCAAGGGGCAACACCCCCAATAGGGTTGAGGGGAAACACCCCTCACGGGGGTCTGGGGGCAACACCCCCAATAGGGTTGAGGGGCAACACCCCTTGTGGGGGTTTGGGGGAAATTCCCTCACAGGGTCTAGGGAAACACCCCTAACACATTCCCTGTTGTGATACATGGTGGGGACAAGGGGCAACACCCAAATTAAGGCCTTTGAAACCACACAAAACTTCACCTAACACACAATTTTCACAATTTCATCACTTAAGGGAGAAATTAGGTATTTGGCACATTTTTGCTAAAATTATTTTCTCTCCAAGTGTTGTGTGAGGAAATGTGAGAGGATTTCATGCATTTATAGGGAAAAATCATGAATTTTTTACTAATTTTTATCCTTTTTTCTTCACTTTTTCAGTGTTTTAAATTTTTAATGCATTTGGCAAGTATTTTTGTCAAACTTGGTGAGTTTGGTTGGCCAGTTAACTTGTGAGTAACTCAACAAGGTAAAAAAATGGCAAGTACTCACCGAGTTTTCCAACCTTCGATGGATGTATAATAATTGGCTACCAACTTAATATAGTGGTTTTGTTGATGAACTCCATCTAATAATTATTTCAAACTTAGTCCTCTATAAGAAATATGTTTATCAAGATTTTTGGAAATATATTTGAGTTCCTTCTAAATATTACACCAAGTATACTACCCTTGTGAGAATTCAACTTCCATCAAAGTGCTATTTTCTAGTTGACAAAGATATTTATCATTTGCTTGTTCTCCTTAAAGTGGGGTATTACTCTTTGTTGATTGTTATTTTTGTAGTCCATATCTTCAATGTTTTATGATTTTATCTATAATATTTTTTGAATGTTCATAGCCTCTTCTATGTTCAGAGCACTTCTAACTAATTTTATTTTATTTTTGATAGCCAACAAGGAGACTAACATAAAGAACTAAAATTTATTGGTTGTGAGATCTTTTTGTTTATTGGGAAGGTTTGTTGTATTTGCTACAAGTTGTGGCTGCAAGATTAGTAGTTATAAAATACAATGTTGAAGAGAGATTTTTTTTTAACTAACCTGATAAGAAAGGGTACTAAGAATCAGATGCCAAGGTAGGTGTTGCATATATTGTGTACATTTCTTCTATTGTTGAAACCTTCATAAAATAAAATTGATTACTTATGATCAGCTATGAATAATACGTATGTTGTGGTTTGCCTCTTTGTGCACATGCATTCTGACATTTTCCCTCTTATTGTGACAGGTCTATAAATTTTTGTCTATAGTGTTGATGTTAGGGTAAGATTTAGAAGGTTTTACCAAAGGTGGGTCATATCTAGGAGGTTTAGCAAAGGCTCTTTCATTGGAGGCTCTGCAAGAATTGTTTGAAAAAATTGCTATTGTTGCTTTGTGATGGTGGCTCAAATCAGTCAAAGGAGCCAAGTGTCCACATACATGATAATTCTTCGGTGTTTCATGTTGTTTCAGGGATGGGGACAACAAGGGACATGTTTTAGGGAAAATTTTCTGAGGGCCTCTTTATGGGAATAGCGAGGAGATGATGATATATGAATTTTTCAAAATATATTATATATAGAGATATATATATATATGTGTGTGTGTGTGTGTGTGTGTGTGTGTGCGTGTGTGTCAATAATTGATAGCAATAATATCAATATATAAATAAATCATGACAACAGTATAAACTTCAATAAAGTAGTATAACAAAAAAATAAACAACAATAAAATATCATGAGATTCATGACAACAACATTAAAGCATTTTGTTGTTCAAGTTTTAAAATTAAAATTAAAGTAACTCAAAGTCTCAAACTTCAAAATACAACAATCTATGAGACTGCCTCATTCAAGCCATCAATATAAATAGAATTATTTGAGTCACTGTCACTCTCTTTCTAAAGTGGAACATCTAATGGAAGCCTAACCATTCTTGGTTGCACCTCCTACCCATCAATCTACCTAACATCTCCAATATCAACATCCCAACATGCTACTGGAGTTTGTCAATACTCAATAGTTCGCAAATCCTAAAGTCTCAAGGCACTATGAACTACAACTAGTTTTTTAACTTGTTTCAAGGTAGGTGTGTCCCTCTTAATCGACTGGATGAAGACATGGGTGGACCAATTCCTCTCTACAATAGAGGAACTAGCAATCTATGAGAGTGAACAAATAACAAGTTGTTTCAAGTCTATTTTGTCCTTCCCATAAAATTTCTACCATCAAAGGGGGTTTTTTGTGCAATAGTGGTCCTATCTATCCTAGCCTCTAGTTGTCTTAATGTAGGACACTAAATGTCATAAAACTGAATCCACTACTCTCAAAGTATGGTTACCTCCTCGACACTATACATTTTACGAAGGTTTGTCATAAGCCCCTCCATTACCTCATCATTCTCAAAGGGAAGCATTCAGCCATGTCTAGGTGCATACCACTTCAGATTAAGGGCATAAGAAACCATATGAAGGGAAGTGTTCATTGTGTTCCACCTCTTTATGATAATAGGCCTAATATGCTCCTCATAGAATTGTAATCCAAGATCCTTCTCACGAATTTCTTGCTTCATTTGATTAAGAATGCTATCAAAAGTCTCATAAATCTCTCCAAGACTAAGAGAGTTTGTATCCACATACCTAGTTACCCCCACAATAGGTTCAAAATGATAGAGAAAATATATGTGCAAGCAACATTTTAAAAAATTATAATTAAAAATTATGACATTAGCACTATTATTAATGTAAATTATAATTTGAAAACAAAAAATAAAAAATATAAGCTCAAACATTTTTTCTTACTTGATACTTGACCACCAAGTTTCATTAAGCACCCTTTCTCTCACCACCTTCCCTTCTTCTATCTTTGATTGGGCCTGATTTTTCCACTCTCCATAATCCACCATGAACTGCAAAGCATCTTGTACCTCCAATATTCTCTCCAAAAAAAAAAATAGATAGCATATCTAATCTCAACTAGTTTGAGGAATTTTTTATTTCAATAAAACTAGAATATTTCAAGTGAAGTATGATGGTTACATACAAACATTTGTATGTATCTAGCTTCGACCACTACTATCTTCACCCAACTTTTTTTTTGCAATATCTTTCAAAGCATGTACATAGTATGGAAACCAAAAAAATATGTTTGTAAGAGCTTTCAATCATCAAACCATTTAACTTACAAACACGATTTGAACCTATCACAACTTGCACAACATTATAAGACCCAACCTCCTCTATGTCCTCCTTCAAAATGGAGAACTAGTAATCAACATCCTTAAATTTTCTAGAATAATCAATAGCTCTAAGAAAGTATGAACCAGTAGAGCATGTAACAATAATATTAATGAGTGGTCAATGTTGAATATCAGTCCACCCATCTATGACAATGGAACATCTAGTTATAATCCATGTTTGTCTCATCTCCTCCATCAAAATGATCACCTTTGAACATTGTTTATCAGGAAGGATCTATGCAATCTATGTTCTCCAAGGGGAGCATATGAGGGTCCAACTACCATTGCATCTTTCAACATAGCTTTGAAATAAGGATACCTTTCCAAATAGAATGGAATAGCATGGGCATAAAAGAATTTGGTCACTAAATCATCAGCTTGCTCACATTTTTGCAAATTCATTAACCCTACCACTGTATTTTTGCACTTGTAGCAGAAGTGATTTTCCTCTTCCCTCTATCACAACACTCTCCAATTGATATATTGTAATAGTCATATTGATCAATTGATGATTTTCTCTTATTGTGAGTATTACTAATGATTTGTTTCTCACTCACTCCAACCAACTTTGTCATTTCAAAATGTTGTTCCAATATTATATTTTCATAATTCCGACCTCATGTCCACTCTCACCCAATAGATGGTTTCTAACCCTAGTATAGCTTGCATGGTAAACATTTTCATAAATATGACATAGACAATTAATATTGCCTTTGTATTTTTACCCGTATTGATTTTTAAATTGGTGGCAAATTGAAACAAGGGATTTTTGGGGTTGAAAGGGCCTTTTGCAATTTTTTGAAGAGAGGGTGAAAGGCATGTAAAATGATCTTGTGGAGCTCCCATAGAACTTGTGTGGATTTTCAAAATGAGAAAAAATGTCTCTTATGTTTACTTCATTTTCTTCACTACCCTCATTCACATTGTCATGACTGGAACTGTTACAAGTGATCATTTTGCAGTAAACAAATTGAAACCAAAACTTTAAAAAAAAAAAAAAAACTAGTTACAATTTTCAAAATCTCTCTAACAAGCTACAAAAACTATAAAAAGGACAAAATAACATACATTTCAGATGTAGAGAAGCAAGTTTTTAAATTTTGAGGGGGTCACAACTATAGGAGATTTAGAGGCAGAGGATGGTGATGAGGTGGATGGGGGTATGTGCAGGATCATCATGGAAAAATAGGTCCTTAAGTGGCAATGAAAATTCAAAAAAATCAGAGTTAGGCAACTTGACGTAAATATTTGAATAAGTTATCTATATTATTTCAAAAATATGTAAAAATAGAATCTGTAGAAAATTGAATGTAGTATCTAAAATACTAGATATATTATTATTCTTTTAAATCTATTTCGTGAAAATTTGAAATTTCAATGCAGCAATACTTATATTTTAGGGAAAAAATAAGTAGGTGTCTGTCTGACCACCCTAACCACAATAAAATGATAATATTTTTTAATAATATTTTATATATATGTAGAGGACTCATGTTCCGATGTGATGCATATTTTTTTGTATTTTTTTTCGAAGTAAATAATTAATTATGAATTTTTTATTACAACTTTTAAAAAATATAAAAACTCGTATGTTTGGCCACCTTAACTTGGTCAAAAATTCATGAAATTCAATTTTTTTTTTTTAATCCTATAGTATGTGAAGCATAGAATGTGATGCATGTTTTGGATTAAAAAAATGTGATATGGTTTGAAAGATATAGATGTTTTTCAATTAGCCTATCAATCAAGACTTTAGTTGTAATTCAAATAGAAAATGAATAATAATTATTTATTAAATTCAAAGTAAGGCATAATTTATATTGGTAGAAATCTGAGAATCTCCTTTAAAAACCTTTTTCATTTCATCAATTTAGGGTAAAAAAAAAGTCGTCAGCCACATGGGTGAAGTCTAGAAAAGCAAGGTAAGTTGTTAGACACGTTTTTTATGTTGACTTCTTAGGATTGGCATGTCCTAGCCAAATTTTGAAGCAAACCCAAGGGTAATCCCTAGGTAGTAGGTTTTGTGTCAAACATATCAGATATCCGATTTGAATCAGATATCCAATTTTTTTTATATATAATTAAAAAAAATCTAATATAGTTTTTAACATATGATTTAAAAAATTGAAATTTTCAAATCAGATATCCAATTTGAATCAGATATCCGATTTATTTTATACATAATTTTAAAAAATCTAATATAGTTTTTAATATATGATTTAAAAAATTGCAATAAATAATATATAGTTTATTTTAATATATCTAGTTGAGAATATACAATATAGTTTATAATTCAGTTAATTTATGATAATCTCTTACGGAATTATGTATAATATATAATATATTATACTATTATGTATAATATTTAAATATTGTTTATATATTCTAATTAATGTATAAATATTTATATATATTAAGTTAATATATAAAATATTATATAGCTAATTAATATTACTAATATATTAAATATTTAAATATTCTCTCTTTCCCTCTCTCTCTCCCTCCCTCTCCCTCTCATTCTCTCTCTCTCTCCTTCCCCTCCTCCCCTCTCCCTTCCCCCTCCTAATTCTCTCTCCCCTCCTTCCTCTCTCCCTTCTGCCTCCAAATTCTCTCTCTCCCCTTCTCCCCTTCCCCTCTCCCTTCCCCCCCCCTCTCATCTCTCTCTCTC
>CM021109.1:271382766-271773535 GCA_007115665.2 Sequoiadendron giganteum | reverse complement strand
TGTCCTTGGTCCAACTAGGATCTTCTATCCATATTTTTTTTTGTGGCTTTTATAGATCTTGAATATATTCTTTCTTCCTTGGTGTTGTTGGTTGGATGGCTTTACCTCTATTTCCTTGGTTCGCTTGTCTCTTTGGAGGCTTGTGGGTTGCTATCTTATCAGCTTCATTTTTGGTCTCTCCCTTATTTGGGTCTAGTTGTCGCATCCTCCTAGTTTCCCTCCATAGTTTTATGTGCTTTCATGACTTGTTTCTTACATCGGTATATTCTCCTTGATGGTGTTGGGGAGTCTGGGTTTTGTGGATTGGGAATGATCCCTCTTTTGGGTCAAGGACGTTGGTGGGTTGTTGTGGTTTGGTGAGAGTCTTGAGTTTTTTGCCTCTGCCTATGTTCAAATGTGTTATTTCTTGTTGCAAAGGAGTTTTTTTGGGGGTTCATTTTAGGACCCAATTTCTCTTGGTTCTCAAGAATGAGTTTGCTACCCTTGCTTCTAGTTGGAAGGTGTTGGCTGGGTTTTTTGTAAGGCTTCTTATTCTATCCTAGTTGGGTGTTTTTTTTTGGTGTCATTTGAGGGTTTTCTATCATTTGTGTTGCTTGGTGGCAATGATGCCACTGATTCTTATTTCTTGCTTGCATCCCTTAAGGAAAATGTTTTGGACCTTGTATAGTGTGTGAAGTCTCATTTCTCGAAGGGGTTGGATTTTGTGGTTTGAATATAAAATGGTTTGTGATGCTTTGGTTGAAGGTTTCCAGTGTTGTTGTTATCCTATATGCTACGAGTTGTTGGTTGGGGTGTTGACTATGTCTTTCTTCTTGCACCTGTCCCTCTTGTTACCAAAGGATGTTGTGACTGTCATTTCTTCTAGAGTGGATTCTTTCTACTAGGTTCTATAGGTGATGTATTATATTGAGGTGAAGATTTCTCCTATCGAGATGGATCCCTCTCCTATTGAGGTGGAGTTGTATTTTGTAGTTGTGGTGGGAAGTGCTCTTCTCTTTTATTGGTTCCTATTGAGTTAGATTTTGTGTATGTAGGAGAGTGGTGACTTTGGTACTAATGGATTTCATTTCATCCTATCTTATAGAAGGGAGCTCTCTCCTATTGAGGTGGAGTATGGGTTGTTGTTTCAAGATAGATGGTGTTTTTTAAAGGTTGTGGCTTCTTAGTGCTCACTGGTGCTCTCTAATTCCCCTATTGAGGTGGGGGATTTGGATGATTTGGTAATGGATAATCATAGTTCTACTTTGTATTTGGTCTTTCTTTGTAGCTCCCTTATTGAGGTGGGGATTTTGGTGGGATTGATTATTTTGAAAGTAAGCTCTCATTGTCTTCTTTATTGTGGCTCAATGTTGAGAAGTTAGTTTGTTGTGGGTTGGTTGTTGCAAGTTGTTTTGTTGCTTGACTAATTCAGGTGGTTTCTTTGTGTTTTAGGGTTTAAGGTCCCTAGTTAACCTTTGTTTTATATGGTTTAAGTGCTCTTCAAAACCTAATTTGTGCAACATGGGTAGTCTTGTATATCTTTTAGATGGTTGTTGTCAAGTTGTTGATTGTTTGTGTTGTTATCTATATGCAAATTTATTTGGATAGGGTTTCAAGTCCCTTCGAAACCTACTTGTAAGGGATTTTGGGTCCCCCCAAAACCTATTTTTCCCCATTAATCAAAACATACCTTTCAGATACTATTGTATTCTTTTTAAAATTTTGTCACAATTGAGCTTCAAATTAGGTAACAAAACTTCAATTTTTCAACTAGTGTGTTAATGGAGATTAAAGTTCCCTACTTTGTTTTATAGGGTATGCATTCCCACCCCTCACATGCCCTTCCCACTAGTAAAAAGTTAAAAGTAAAACTGAATAGTGAAGTGTGAAGTGTGAACACATAGCAATAAATGAAATGTTGTAGCTCTTCTTAGATTTTTTGTTTTGTATTTAAAAAGTGATTTTAGAGTGTATCCGGGGCATGGGAGAGTTTGTGGGACCCCCACCCCCTTTACAACCCTAAAAAAAAAAAACTCTTCTTCTTTTTAGGTAAAATCAACTCATGGAAAAAAATTTCCACAAGAGACACTTGGCCATCCCCAGGACAGTTGAGGGAAGTCTCACACATCCATATACAACCAAATGTCCCCTTCACATTCCTCAACATCCCCAATTTCAAGGACACATTTGGGGACTTTTCCTACAATTGTGAATCAAGTATAGTAAGGGGAGGTTTCCGAACATCTCGCCATCTCGAAAATGCACCAAGGAATCGAGACAAGGGTTTGATGGGTGGAGGCGTATCCCTATGGAACACAACAATTCTTGCATCAAAATAGGATATTCTTATAACCAATAGTGCTCCTACACAATAACATCCAAATCTAGGATGACTAAATTTGGTAATGGCTTGTCCAAATCCAGGTAACATATTCACACACATTATTCAATATGCCAATATTGAGTCATTTCAAAGGTTATAGCATATTCTCCTATTATAAATCCAACCTTCCTTAATGTTAATTTGTGTTATTACTCACTTGATAGAAGTTTTTAAAAGCTCAAAACCATTACTATATTTGGGAGATCTTATGTAGGGTTAAATATGGCAAATCAATGTTTCATAAATAAGATTCTCTTTTTAAGGAACCAAGGGCCTCCTTGAAATATCTTCTCTTTCTTGTTGGGAAGAAGATACTATGAAAAAGTAACCCTTTAGCATCAGTGATGCTTTGACTAAGCTAATTGGACAACAATCAACTTGGATCCAAGCTTTAAGGGTCTTTGTGCTAGGGAATGCTCCCATAAATCTATAGATGAGGCCCTTGTTCTTATGTAACCCCTATTTGGGATATTCCTAGACTTTTCCATAAAATCATAATTAGAATCCAAGATAAGAAATTTAATGCACTTAAGATTGTAAATTTACCAATTGAAATGCCCTTTACAAGATATAAATCTTGGATTAAAGGTTTTGCACATAATATTAATCACTAGAAAGTGACATTACCTCATGATCCATGATAATATATATTATTATTCATTACTAGACATCATGATATCCAAGCACATTAGTCACATCAAAATTCTAATTAATGCAACAAACATTCCAATATGGATTCCCATATAATCTTATTAGGGATTCGTTGAATGTTTATAAACCATAGTCTTGAGGTTGGTTTCCCTTGTACTATGAGAGAATGGAAGGTGGGTCACCCTTCCATCCCTCAATCCACCTTGGAGGTGATCCATCCTCCTTGATCAAGCCCAAGAGAACTCATTTGCCTCCTAGCCCATGAGAATTGCATCTTGGGGTCGTGTGTGTTGTGCACTTTTTGCACACACGCCCCACCAAAGGCGGGGACCCTCTTTTTCTTCTGCAGTTCTGTACCTTGGCTTTATCAATTTTTGGTTTTTTTTTTCTTCTTGGAGGTTATTTTGGGATTAAGTCCGGATTTGGTTTGATTGGGGTGGTATTTTGAAGCATTTTGAGGCCTTGGATTTTAGAAATGGGGATTTTTCAAGTGAATTTTCAAAGTGATGTGTAAATATTTTTGCACCAATGGATAGAGGACGAAAAATTAGGCCAAGTTGCTTTTTGAACTTTTTGAAAATTCATCCGGGAAAAAAAGTTATGGGGTTTCGAAGTTTTTCTCCGATTTCTCGGTCATTTTCGGGATTTTCCGCCCCGTCTGGATTTTTCCAGATTTTTTCGAGATTTTCCGTCCGGTCCGGATTTTTCCGAGTTTTTTGTCAAATCTGGGATTTTCCACCCCGTTCGAATTTTGGCAGATTTCTAGACATTTTTCGGGATTTTCCCTTCTTGGTAGATTTTTCTGAACTTCCTGTCACGATTTTCCTGAACTTCGAAAGGGTTAAATTTCTAAAATTTTATGACGGAGTTGAAATTTCCAAGGGTTTATTTATGCTTAATTTTAATATTGTTTGGTTGGATTTTCACATGTGGGCTATTAATGATTATATCTATTTTTCAGGATTAAAGGGAGAACTTGCATATGGATCTGTGCCAAGAGGAAAATCTGGAAAATACTTAAAATGCACCTACATATGAATCGGTGCCCAGCTGTTCAAATGAACCCAATTGCATAAGAATCTGTGCCACAACCTGTCTACAGTTGGAATATATGTTTCAAACATGGAGTGACGTGTGATGCTGTTTTCACTCTCCAATCATAATTTTTATTAAAATCGAGGTGGCAGATTGTTGATTTCTTATTGCTCTTGGATGTAACTACTTTTATGCTATTGGATGATGATGTACCACATTTTTTAAGAACCCTAATATGAATTCTTAGGGTTTCTTGGGGATTAATTGCAGCCATTGGATTGAATTTAATCCTGGCCCTTGATTTAAAGATGTAATATCTATAAAAGGCCAGTGCCTTCTCATTTGTAAAGGTTAGTAGAGTAGAAAAGGTTAGAGAACAGCTACTTAGAGACTGCAAAGCCAGAATTGGCTAAGTTAGAGGTTAGATTCTGCAAGTTAGTAGTTGTAGGAGAGGAGAAATAATGGAAATTGTTATGTAATGTTGGAGAAGATAATGCAAACGGGTTGTTGATTTGGCAAACATTGTGTTATGTTTCAACAGTTTATGGTTTCTTGTTCTTGATTCTCAGTGTTAGATGTTAGTTTTCAGTTCTTTCATGATAATGGTGAAATGTTAATGATGTTGATCGATCTTCGGTCCATACTTTTGGCAATTTGTTGATTGTAAGTTGTTGTGTAAAGTTAGTCTGGGCCTTATTTTGTGCTAAGTTCAATTATGGATGTTTTTTTACATTGCACCATTTACTGGGTATGTGGATGAATGTTCATAGTATGAAAATCTTCAGTTTCCTTAGAAGATTGCACCATTTCTGGAGAGTTGCAAGCTTGTCCTTGATTAAGCGAAAATCGATTTTATTGGAGATTTTTCCATTTGTAGCATTCATCATTGTTGTGATTGATTTTAGGAGTAATTTTAATCTTAGGGTCTCTTTTAAACTCTTATCTTTTGCTATTTCTTTTATTATCTGGGTTACATTTAAGAATCTGAGTATCAAGATATTGCAAAATCTGATAAGTTTGAAGATCTATTTTTTTGTAAGGCCCCTTGTGATTACCAGCATTTTCACATTATCTTTGAGTTGTTTCACTGCATTGTCAAGACCTAACATTAGAGACCTTGGGGTTATCTCTTTTCTCATAGAGATTTACCTTTCAAGAGAGATAGGATATCATATTTTGTCTGAGTTGTTGTTGTGCAGAAAACACCATCAACAGATTGGCGCTAGAAGGAGGGCCTGAATACACAAGCTAGATCGATTTCTATCTGTCATTTCTCTTGAGAGGTTCAGAAGAAGAACTAGATCTACTCCAGGAAAGGAAGAATTACAAGAGCTGCAAGCCCCTACTAGGTCAAGAAGGGCTAGAAGAAGGGGAGAATCATCATCCTCCCAGCATCTTCATTCTCATTCTCATGTGATTCTGAAGGAGTTCCTGTTCCACAGCCAACCAACCATAAATCAGCCATTACTGCTCCCACCTCCACCAATGGCTTTCCTGGGAAATAACCCATCCCCTCTATTCTTCAACGACTACAATCCTATGCCAAAGAACCCTGAGAATTTTTGCTCTAGGTTTCACACAAATGATCCCAAAAGGACTGTTGAAGAGCACGTTAGGATTTTTAAAATTACCCTCCAGGATAGGGGAATTAATCGTGAGGATGTTGCCTGCAGACTTTTCCCCTATTCTCTAGGAGATGAGGCATTCTATTGGTATAACAATCTTCCTGTTGGGTCTATCACTACTTGGCTTCAGTTGGAGACTGCATTTTTACAAAGATTTGGGGTCCCAATCAATTCCAATGGACTTTATTTGTAGTTTACTAGAATAAAGAGGGAGGCGAATGAACCAATAGGGGCTTTCAATAATAGGTTCCATAGGGCTTATGCTAGGCTGCAACCCCCTTATGTTGTGGATGATGCCTCTTCCAGGGAGGTTTATTATGAGGCTTTGGATAGTTTGACATCTACCTTTGTGAAGTGGAGAGAAAACCCTCCTGACAGCCTGCTTGAAGCTTATGATGTGGCTATTAAGGTGAGCACAAATTTGAGACAACACTTGTCTGGACCCTTGCCATTAGCTGGTCAAACAGTTATGTTGGGTTCAACTCGTCAGCTACCTTTGGTTTCACACCCAAGTCAACCCTTGAATCAAGCCCCACCCATTCCAAATTATTATCCGAATGTGAATCAACCTGCATTCTCTCACCAGCAAGCTAATGTACCCAATTACTTGCAGAGCTCTGAGACATTTAACCAATCCTCGAACCATGGGTTTCATTCTGTTTATATGCAAAATTCAGCTGGTGTTGTTCCTTTATCAAACAATGCAGATAAGGGGAGGCTGGATGAACTCACAGAGCTAGTAAAGAAGTTGGCCACCGAAGTCACTAACCTAAGGAACCAAAACAACCAACCTCAGGACATCAAAAGGGGAGATCAGTTCAATTATGATCAAGATCAGGGAAAGAATCTTGATAGGGGACAATATTTTAAAGATCAACGCTTAGGTCTAACATTTGATAGAAGGCAGCTACCACACCAAAATAGGACTTGGGATATAAGGCCTGACAATGAAGGAGTCCTAACATCTTTGGAGCATCCAAACAATCAAGAAAACTATGTACCTGGTGTATATCTAGCAGAAGTAGCTCTATCCGGATGGTGTAGGCTTCATAACACCAATCAACACTCTAAATTAGACTGTCAAGAATTTCAAACTGCTACGTCTATTTTCCAACAGAATATCCAACATACCAACAGAAATTTGAGTGGACAGGAGATAGTACCAGCTAATCCTTATGACATATTAGTCTTAGTGGTGGATCAAGTACCATTTCCAGGGAGTGAAGAGAACAAACCAGAGGAAAAACAAGACAAAAGTCTTGAAACAGAGTATGCAGACAACTGATTATCGATGAGTGTCCCATGAAGCAAATTGAAGGAACTTATGTTGCTAATGAAGGGGTTGATGTTCCTGAGGGTTACAGTTACAAGCCTGAACCAGTGCCAACAAAAGAATTCAGGGAGTCTTCTTATTCATCTAAAAAAAAATTTCTCTATCTATTGATGAACTGAATATTGAAGATTCACAAATTTTATGCATTAATGATGGGATAGCTATTGTGGTTCATTTTGATGCACAGGGAAAATTGAATGATGCTGAAAACAGTAATATTACAGTCAAAATTGAGCACATGGTTGTAGGTGAAAATTTGCTTGAGGATCAGTCTGTCATGCCTCCTGATGAACATCTTGCTGAGACACTTGCCATGCATGAAAAAGCTTATGTCATTTCATCACTAATTCCTCATGAAGATACTCAAACAGGTGAAAATTTCCATGATGTTAATTCTAAATTTGTTCAATCTAATTTTCACCCTGAATTTCTCATTGATGACTCTGATTTTGTTGTGCATGTTTCAAATGCAAGAGGGATACTACATCATCAGTTGAGACCTCCTGACCTCATGGATGTTAACTCTGCACGATTGGAGGACAATAAATTTAACATTTAGTTTGAACAAACACCACACCAAGTTGTTTCTTTCCTTGCCGAAACTTTTGAAGTTTATCATTTTGATTATGGAGGTTTGGGGAAGACAACATGCATATGGATTTGTCATGGTTTCAAAGAGTTACCTCAATTTCTAATTATTCCTGTTGAGAATTTTGAGTTTGAATGTCGCATTGTTGAGGTTTATTTTGCTGAATATAAGGACGAATTTGCATTCTTGAGGACTGTTACTATCACCTTACTACTTGTCCATGCGTTGAAAAGAAAAATAGGTGTGAGTATCAATTCACCTTGTCTGATCATCAGTCATTTTGAGTCCTTTTGTACATGATGTTCATCTGAATAAATGCATCATGCCTTGTTGTTCTTTTGCTTTAGTCTATTTTCATTTTCTCTAGGATAGATTGCTTTAGGATTAATTTGCTTTGGTTAGTTTAGATGGCTTTAGTTTAGATTGCTTTTCTTTGCTTTTGGTTGGCTTTTGTGCTTGCGGTTTGGTTGCCTGCTTTGCTTCTTCAGCTTGGTTTCCCCTGTTTTCTGTTGGGAGTGTCTTATTTGCACAACAACAATTATTTTATCTGGGGCTGTTTTTGATATTCCTTTTACAAACTCTAATCATCCTTCCAGGATATGTTGTTGAAATCTTCTATTCAATGTCACATGTGTTAAATATTTAAAGTGGACAAGTCATTGGATTGAATTAGCTCCTGAATGTGCTCAAATCTTATATTTTTACACACATCTTAAGAATCCTGAGGTTGTTGTAGGATCTTTGTGAGGTCTTGTTAAGTGAAAAATCTTGTATTTCTACTTCAGTGCCACTGTGATTCTCAGCCCTGAGTGTGAGCTTCATTGCTTATAGGTTGAACTAAAAAGAATGAAAAGAAATATCAAAAAATGAAAAAAAAAGAAAAGAAAAGAAAATATTGAATATGAAAAGAAAGTGAGTTCAACCTTTTAGGGGGATCTGAATATCTCTATCGGGGCTATGGATGCCTGACTGGCAGTAGAGCTATGTTCAGGAGAATCACAACGATAACCTTGTCGAGGCTATGGATGCCTAACTGGCAACGAGGCTCTATCCAGGTTGCTTTTGAACTTAGAATCTTTATGTAGCTTAACATGACTGAACTTGGTTTCTTGAAACAACTTAAGGAGGGAAATTTATGCACTTGCACACACTTGGATTTCCAGCACAGGAAAGGCTAGCTTGTCCATTGATTTTGAAACTTTAGTTTTTTGGCTGACTTGATGTGAGGATCAAAACCAGAGATTCTGAGTTCTTGATTCTAGTTTGTCATCGAAATACTCTGAAGCATTTCCCCAGTGGAGTTGCCATTTGTTGTGCACTTTTTGCACACACGCCCCACTAGAGGCGGGGACCCTCTTTTTCTTCATGCAGTTTTGTACATTGGCTTTGTCAATTTCTGGTTTTTTTTTTTCTTCTTGGAGGTTATTTTCGGATTAAGTCCGGATTTGGTTTGATTGGGGTGGTATTTTGAAGCATTTTGAGGCCTTGGATTTTAGAAATGGGGATTTTTCAGGTGAATTTTCAAATTGATGTGTAAATATTTTTGCACCAATGGATAGAGGACGAAAAATTAGGCCAAGTTGCTTTTTGAACTTTTTGAAAATTCATCCGGGAAAAAAAGTTATGGGGTTTCGAAGTTTTTCTCCGATTTCTGGGTCATTTTCGGGATTTTCCGCCCCATCCGGATTTTTCCGGATTTTTTGTCAAATTCGGGATTTTCCGCCCCGTCTAGATTTTTCCAGATTTTTTCGAGATTTTCCGTCCGGTCCGGATTTTTTCGGGTTTTTTGTCAAATCCGGGATTTTCCACCCCGTCCGAATTTTGGCGGATTTCTGGCCATTTTTCAGGATTTTCCCTTCCTGGCGGATTTTTCCGAATTTCCTATCACGATTTTCCTGAACTTCGAAAGGGTTAAATTTCTGAAATTTTATGACGGAGTTGAAATTTCCAAGGGTTTATTTATGCTTAATTTTAATATTGTTTGGTTGGATTTTCACATGTGGGCTATTAATGATTATATTTGTTTTTCAGGATTAAAGGGAGGACTTGCATATGGATCCATGCCAGGAGGAAAATCTGGAAAATACTTAAAATGCACCTACATATGAATCGGTGCCTAGCTGTTCAAATGAACCCAATTGCATAAGAATCTGTGCCACAACCTGTCTACAGCTGGAATACATGTTTCAAACATGGAGTGACGTGTGATGCTGTTTTCACTCTCCAATCATAATTTTTATTAAAATCGAGGTGGCAAATTGTTGATTTCTTATTGCTCCTAGATGTAACTACTTTTATGCTATTGGATGATGATGTACCACATTTTTTAAGAACCCTAATGTGAATTCTTAGGGTTTCTTGGGGATTAATTGCAGCCATTGGATTGAATTTAATCTTGGACCTTAATTTAAAGATGTAATATCTATAAAAGGCCAGTGCCTTCTCATTTGTAAAGGTTAGTAGAGTAGAAAAGGTTAGAGAACAGCTGCTTAGAGACTGCAAAGCCAGAATTGGCTAAGTTAGAGGTTAGATTCTACAAGTTAGTAGCTATAGGAGAGGAGAAAGAATGGAAATTGTTATGTAATGCTGGAGAAGATAATGCAAACGGGTTGTTGATTTGGCAAACATTGTGTTATGTTTCAACAGTTTATGGTTTCTTGTTCTTGATTCTCAGTGTTAGATGTTAGTTTTCAATTCTTTCATGATAATGGTGAAATGTTAATGATGTTGATCGATCTCCGGTCCATACTTTTGGCAATTTGCTGATTGTAAGTTGTTGTGTAAAGTTAGTCTGGGCCTTATTTTGTGCTAAGTTCAATTATGGATGTTTGTTTACATTGTGCCATTTATTGGGTATGTGGATGAATGTTCATAGTCTGAAAATCTTTAGTTTCCTCAAAAGATTGCACCATTTTTGCGGAGTTGCAGGCTTGTCCTTGATTAAGCAGAAATTGGTTTTATTGGAGATTTGTCCGTTTGTAGCATTCATCATTGTTGTGATTGATTTTAGGAGTAATTTTAATCTTAGAATCTCTTTTAAACTCTTATCTTTTGCTATTTCATTATTATCTGGATTACATTTAAGAATCTGAGTATCAAGAAATTGCAAAATCTGATAAGTTTGAAGATCCAGTATTTGTTTGTAAGGCCCCTTGTGATTACCAGCATTTTCACATTATCTCTAAGTTGTTTCACTACGTTGTCAAGACCTGACATTAGAGACCTTGGGGTTATCTCTTTTCTCATAGAGATTTACCTTTCAAGAGAGATAGGATATCATATTTTGTCCGAGTTGTTGCTATGCACAAAACACCACCAACAGTGTGCTTGATAATATGTATGAGTATTGCTTCCTTCAACAAGCTCGGGAGCACTCATATGCCTCCCAACCCACAAGCAATGCAAATCAGGGATGGCGTAATTGACGAAGGAATAGTTTATACTTCCCATCGTGTGAACTCAAAAGGTTGATCGACCTTCCTATTTTGCAATCATTTCTCTAAACTCAAAATAGATTATTATACGAATCTATTATCTATATTTATAATAAAGGAAGAATCATGATTACTTATAAGGATAGATAATTATTGCAAGCATCATTATTGCATGATCATGTATATATATATATAATGTATGTATGTATGTATATGTATGTATATATAATTATTTATAATTAAATTTAAAACTTACAATAATCATTATTGCATGATCATATGTATATATACATATATATTAAAAATTATTTCCCAAATATATTCTTGCTAATAATATTTAAATCAATAGATCTCTTATTTTGATTTCTAATTAACTTTGATTTTTCAATCTTTTTTATTCATTCCATATTAATCTCATTGATACCTCTTCCATTTGAAATTTTCCTCCTTTAATATCTTATTGGGTGGGGGAGGGGGGAGATACCTCCTTTCACTCCTTACCTTTGTAAGGGACATATCCCTTCAAACCCAAGCAATGCCTTAATCTTTTTATTAATTATATGGCCTTTGCAAAACTGTTGCTCATGATTTTCTTTATTATAATCAACCCCTTTGCTATTTTATTCCCTAGGCAGTGATCTCATAGGTTTTATTATTGCTGCAATATCTTTTGGTCTTACATGGGCGGGAGCATGACACGAGGCATGGCATCTTAAGATTTCACAATATGTGCTCCACTTTATTGATTTTGAAGTAGACAGTACGACTAGCAATCGTACGTTTGTGTGCAATGGGTATGTCGAAGAGGTGTGGAAAGTCAATTAGGGAAAATTTTGGTCTATTTTTTGCATACATTTGTGTAGTATGAGTTCAATTAGTGGGACATTTAGAAAATGATGTATTTGTACAACAAAGGTCTCATTGGAGAAGTGGTAGCTTCAAATCAACTATGCATCCACTTATAAGGATCCAAACACAATTGAAACAAAATCTCTGAATCAAGAAGATATTCAAGCTGCATTGCCAATAGGGTCATGTTATATTTGCAATACGGAGAGAGGGAGATATGGATAGAAAGAGGGAGAGAGAGATGAAAGAGATAAATGCATAGTGAGGGAGAGAGAGGTAGAGAATGAGAGAAGAAGATATATATATAAAGATAGAGATAGAAAGTGATATATAGAGAGAGGGGGAGAGTGGGAAAGATTAGGGGTAGAGAGAGAGGGAGAGATGTAGGGGTAGAGAGAGATGGATAGATAATGAGATAGAGATAGAGGGAGACATGTCTAGAGAGGGGGAAATAGATGGATGGCTAGAGAGAGACACATGTCTAGAGATAGAGGTAGTGATGAAGATACAATGAGAGATTAAGAGAGATACAAATATATAGAGATAAAGATAAGGAGATGGAGAGAGAGATATAGATATATTGAGAGAGCTTGGGAGAGATAGAAATGGAAAGAGAGATCTCTTTATATCTTTGTCTCTCTCTCTATCTCTATGTTTCTCATTATCTCTCAACCTCTCTCTTCTTGTCTCTCCCCTATTTATCTCTATATTTTCCATCATTTCTCTCTATCTCTCTCCCTTACTCTCTTTTGATATCCCTATTTATCTCCCCCTTTCCCTCTTTATCTCTTGATCTCTCTACCTCTATATATATCTTTATCTCTTGCTATTTATATTTATCTCTCTATCTTGCTAACTCTCTCTCTCTATGTGACTTTATATCCACCCATGTCTCTCCCTTTCTCTATTTTCCTCTATATTCATTACTTTTACAATCTCTATCTCTTTCTCTCTCCCTCTTTTTTCTTCTATATCTCTACATCTATCTTTGTAGCTCTCTATATTAAATTATATTCATTATAATTATAATAAATAGTTCTCATATATAATCAATTAGAATAAGGATACACATACATATTAATTATTTATTAAGTTATATTATATCCTTGGTAATAATTAATATTAACTTATTAATATTTAATTTAATTTAAGTTAATTATTAAATTTACCATAATACCGATAATATTATTATTAACTTTTAAAAAATATTTTTAATTTTATTATCTAGTATTAATTTATAAATTTTTATTTTTATTAATATTTAGATTTCGATATATATAAAATTAAATCTAAATTTAAAATAAAAATAGAATAAACTAAATATCAAATCAAAATATATCAAAATTGAAATATTAATAAAAATAATAAGTTACTTATCTAAATATTAATAAAAATAATAAGTTAAAAAAGTAACGATAGATGTTAATATTAATTATTACTAAGAATTCTATAACCTAATAAATTAATATGTGTGTATATATAATTATTATCCTTATTCTAATTGATTATTTTCCAAGAATTATTTAGAAATAGTTAAATTTCAAATATTAAGATTATAATTATTTATTCATTATTTATTTTAATTATTTTTATGTATAGTTATAACTAGTTAATTTATTCATGTTAGCAACCTTATAATTATTATATAAATTAACTATATATGTATAAGTTTTAGATATTGTCCTAACTATATATCTTTATTTTGTAGACATTTTCATGACTCCAAAAATATATTATTTTATATATAAAAATTATAATATTAAATAACAAAATTATATATTTATAATAAATATATTAATATTTAATATTTATATATATTTGTATATAAATTATAGTATAATTATTCTTATTATTTCATTAAATTATTAAATATTCTTTTTAATTTTGTATGTTATTAAATAAAAATATTGTAATTTAATATTTGATTTTAAAAAAGAAGAGTTAACAACTTTGCCTAATATTTAATATTTAAGGCATAGCTTGGAGTGAATGTATTAAAATGCCACCAAAGTATGAAATTGATTTTTCTATATTAATATTTTACAGACCAGTAATTACATTTTATGTAAAACAATTGTAGAGTCCATGACGTGATTTTAAAGTTTAACACGTACTTGATTTTATGGTGAAAAACATTTATTGTGGCTTGCAAAAGACAGCATATAGCTGCAGCCGCAAGAAAAAAGTAGTATCCACATACTGAAAGGAAAATAGGGGAGAGGACCCAATACCTGAGCATGTTTCAATAGTTGTGATAGTAGTTGTTTATATAATGTCCAATATTTTTATCAATATTGAACCAATAGTTGTGACTTTAAAGCTATTAATGTTGATGATGACTGTCCATAATTAAACAAAATGTATTCCTTTGATCTAAAAAGAAACCAATCATGTGATTCCACATCAACACTCAATAAAACATGTTGTGAATGCACAAGTATTGGTCTCACTTCTTTTTTTAGGACTTTTTAGACACCTTGACAAAAAGCATGCTGATGTGGCATCATATTTGATGATGTGGCCCTGAAACCTTAGTTGTAAGCAGGGGACTTGCCAAGTAAGCTTCTGTAAAAATTGGTAGTGATTTGAAATTTCCACGTAGGATAATTTGAAGCACAAAGTTAGGGTGCACAACTATTGGATCCTCTCCCCTAGTATGTATTTGTGGCTTTAACAATGAGTGAAAATGTAAACAGAAAATAGAAAAGGCAAAAGATCCAATGGTTACATCTTTTTCGAGAGATTTCAACTCAGATCTGTTTATAGATGATGAACCATTCATGAGAATTTGGTCATATTTTAGATCTTGCAATGGTGGATGCATAGGTGAAGAGACCATGACCTCCTCCTCAGATGAGTGAGGAGGTAAACCACCATAGCCATAGCCAATTTGGTAAACAAAAAGAAAAAGTTATGTATAGTCCTTTATTGATAGCTAAAAGCCTTGGTAATCAATTTTCATAGAAATCCTTTCATGGGTACCTACTATTAAACATGGTAATGATTTTGTATATGTAGTATTTGGTAGAATAGCATCATTCCAATGTCATAACAATGACATGACACATTGAAAGCGTAAATTTCAACTAATCAAGTCTATAAAGAGAAAAACCTAAAAGTAAAAATGTTAAATTATTCGTAATCATACAAAAAAGAAAAAGAAAAAAAATGTTATTATTATATCATGTCAAATATAGCATGTAGAAAGAGGTCCAAAATAAGATACAAATAAAGAATTTTTTCAACTTTCCCATGACTAATTTTCAATCAAATTTAAAACCCCAAGCTTTAAATCAAAAAAGGCTAAAATGAAAAACCCAAGCTTTAAAGGCAAAGAGGGGTAGGTTTTTCAACTTAGAAAAACCCCACAAGTTATTCAGCAACTCACAAGTTTTCCCAAAAACTTGGGTTGGTGGAAAACCATCCAAGCAACTCAAACTAGCAATATCCCAACCCTAGTTTGCAAATAGACATGAGCTTTTCCCGAGTAATGCCTCTATGGATAGAATTTCAAAGATTGGCAATTCTCATATCTTGTAAAATAACTATCTCAACTCTGGAAATACTTTCAGAATGTATAGTTGAATTTTGAATTATGAATTACAAGCTAACATTGTATCTAATAGGGAGAATATTTTTGAGTCATTGATAATAAGTGTAAGGCTAGGTATAAATTGTGTTAATTCTTTGAATTGCACCTTTCAATGCAAGACAAAATAGAACAATGTGTAAGGATAAACCTTTCTCCAAATTAGAAGGAAATACTCCCTTGCAATAGAAACTAAACTAAACCTTAGAACTTAAGGAAATGACTTCTAGCTTTATAGAAAATACAAAAGTTAACCTCCAAGTTTTGAAAACTCATTGCAAACAAACTAAAGAAACTGTTTATATTTTTTTGTTCTTGAGCAAGGGCAAAAGGCTTATCAATACTTTTAGTCAAAACAATATTTTTGTATCTTTTCTTCACAATAAACATCTGCAATAGCTATCAAACACTTGTACTATCCAGCTAAAAGTAGAAACAAGATAGCATGAGTACAACACAAGAAATGGATTGAAAACAACAAACTAATTAAAGCCACATTAATTTCTTCAACAAAACCTACAATATAAAGCTTGCAATTTTCAAGAAAGACTATCCGATTTGATAAGTGAACAAAAACAAGATTACACAAGACAACTTGAACAGTAATTTCAATAGAAAATAGGCCTAAACTTACCATTATAAAATCTATGTGCTAAAAAGCACTTATTTATAAGTTTTCACCATACTTTGCACAAACAAATAAATTAAAGCTAACTACAACTCCTATGTAATCAATAGTTTGCTTGCAATCAAAGTAACCAAAAAAAAAATGTTGTCTCCAAGTACATCATTTAAAACTAGAAATTTCCACAATAAATCTATGATAAGAACATGTCTAGAAATAGACCTTTTATAAGATCATTTGAAAATAGAACATCTCTGAATAGATTTTCTTAGCAAATTATCTTGGAATAGCTACCTCAAAAAAATAGTGAAAGCCAAGAATAGCCAGTTTGGAATGTTATTGGCTCCTCTGAATGAATCTAACATAGTTGCTTCACTCTAATGATGATAGATCCCTTGAAGAAACTTGAAACCCTATCAGTTCACCCCTTCCTTAGTGACGAGCTTCACACAATGACCATGAAGCACCTCAAATGAAGTGTTTAAGAAATTATAACTTTTCAGCATTTTCTTTCCAAATTCTCATTGCTTTATGCTTAATCTATGAACCTTGTGTTACAAAACCCTAGGGAAAGAAATTAAAACACATCCCCCTTCAATGAAAAAAACATTAAGTCTTTTGTTGATTATTCATATACAGTCCTTTGATATCTGCAAATTTGTCATAAACTACTCATATATCAATTGAAACTATTATTAACAACTTACTGACAGTGTTTTGGAAGCTTGTTGTTATCCACTCTCTCAGTGATAAAATCTTGCTGGAAACAAACAAAGCTTGACAAATCTACTGAAATTCTATTCCTTTGAAAATTGCAAATGCTGATGAAACCCTTGGAAATCTGTTGAAATTTTGAAACTCGAATGATTGCAAACTTCCCAAGTTTTTCACAACTAGTTGAAGATGTTGTCTATTTCAATGTTATGCTATTTTTTTAACTTCAAAGGATGGAAAAACATATTACAAAGCCTCACAATCATCCTTTATCACATTGATGACATTAGACTTGTAACAAAAAAATTTCTTACCTTTCTTGAAGTGTGTTTCCATACCAAAGACCCTTTTGAAACTAGGACAATTAGTCACAAAGTTTTTTCTTCAAGCCTAAATACACCTTCATTTTTGGCATGGCCTCACAGAGGCGTGCATCTTGTTGAATTGTACAAGACAACTGAGAGGTGGGGGGTGAATTGGTTGTAACTACTCACATTCACTTCAGATCTTAATCAATTCCACTTAAGCTTTAATTTGTTATTAAGTGTAAACATGAAATGGAAATAACAGAAAGCAAATACCAGAGACACAAGATTTATGTGGAAAACCCAATGAGGGAAAAACCACGGTGAGGATTATCACAATATAATAGTAATATAAAATTGGATACAAAGGCTCACATCCAAAGGGCTCACTGCCCAGAAAGGACTCACTTTTTGAATACAAAGGCTCATTATCCAAAAGGAGGTTCACTGCCAACAAGCAAAAGATAATAGAAAATACACCACAACAAGTTCCACACCTTCGTAGCCTTGATCAAATAATTGCAGACACCATCAGCTCACTACTTTCAGGAATCTAACACATTAAAGTATTGTTGCCTTGAATGACTTTGGCACACTCTAATTTTCACACTTGTTTCAAACTTGACACATTTCACACTTCTAATTCACAACATCTTGACTCGCATTTATACCATCTTCAATCTTAGAAACTTTCTCCAAGGTCGGCTACACATTCTTTATTTTACAAATTCAAATTAGGTCAATGAATCAACATTCCTACAATGGATAAGAATGAGAGTGGACCAAATAAATACTTAACTAGGACCCAAACAACATCTTGGATCAATCACATGCTTATTTAATTGATGCTTATTCTTCATGTAACGTGTAGACACCAAATCAGCCAAACCTAATGAAAACACCAATGAACTTTGAAATATGAACATCCACAACAAGATGATATCACGTGGATCACACAACACGCTTCACCAAACACTAGAACACTTCTTAGAAACTTTAAAATATATCTGCATCAATTGCAACAATATTCATACACAGAACTCCTTTCGCTAGTCCAACCGGGCTGTGCAGACACACATAGTAGCTCTAGAGCAAGTCTTTTAGAGCACCAAACCACAACTATGTTTTCCAAAACATAGATAACATCATTTTAAACCTTCTTCCAGATCCACAAGACCTGAGACAAACCACCAGGGGACTGCAGAGCAAAAACATTTCTCCTAGTCCATAGACAAAAAGTTCTGCCAAACCGATTCACACACAGGTGAACAAAAATTTCACTCTTCATCAACCTAGAAGATATAACTCAAGATATATTATCCAATGAATCTAATAAACAACACCACAGATCTACACAAGCATAGGATCAACATAGAATAAATACATAACACATTACCATAGCACATTTAGAACACACACACAACTTTGTCTTTATTGTTTATTAATTTTCTCAAAAGAACTTGATATCAACACACCTACAACACCATAAAGATAGTTTCATGTACTCTCAACATCTCTATATTATCTCAGCTATACATGTACCACCTACAATCACTTGATTCCTTTCTCTACAACAACCTCATCTATGTTGACATCAATGATAACATTAATGACAACACCACCAAACACATTCATACTTGCAACAATCTCCCCCTTTGTAATTGATGCCAACACATGATGTGAAAAACCATCAAAGACAACATACACACTCTCTTACTTCTTCTTCCCTTTCTTTTTTAGATTAGGCAACCTACACAATGTTTTTGCACTCTCTTCTCCTTGCAAGATTCTCTCTCCCTTCCAGGTTTTCAGATATAGAGGATTTTTCACATGACTCTCTCTCCCCCTTTGACATCAATGGTAAAGAAAAGTTTTGCATGAATCTTCATCCATATAAAAATTTGATCACTCCCCCTTAGGATTGAAGCCACATCTCATACTACAACAATGATACTTTCTACTCCCCCTGAGGAGTAGACCTCAATCATTAGTCTAGACAAATGATGAATTTGTAGATCCGCTAGACTGATGCACTTCCATGTGCACCTAGTTCAAAGAAGGAAGGGAAGTAACCCCTAACTTCTCCTTGAGATACTCAAAAATACCATTCAGAAAGGCCTTAGTGAATATATTTACAATTTGGTCCTTAGTAGACACATATTCAATCCTAACTTCATTTTCTGACACCTTGTCCCTCAAGAAGTGAGATCTGATAGATATATGCTTTGTCTTAGAATGCATTACCAAATTATTTAAAATATTTAATGCATTTGTATTATCACAAAAGATAGGGATAGGCTCATCACACATCACACCTATATCCTTCAATGTTTGTTTCATCCAAAGTACCTATGTACAACAAGATGTCGTTGCAATATACTTTACTTCTACAATGGATAAAGAAACTAAATCATGTTTCTTGCTTAACCATGAAACCAATCTTCCTCCAAGAAAGAATGCACCACCACTTGTACTCTTTTGTCCATCTACACAACCAGCCCAATCTGCATCAATGTAGGCATTCAAAGTGAAATAAGTATCCTTAGGATACCACAAATCATAATCCAAAGTGCCCTTTAGATATTTGAATATCCTCTTCACAACTATAGCATGTGTTTCTTTAGGTTTTTCTTGAAATATAGCAACCAAACATACTGCATGCATAATATCCGGTCTAGTAGCAGTAAGATATAATAGTCCACCAATCATAGATTTGTACATGCTCTAATAAACTTAGTTTGCATCCGGTCACCATAGAGGTACAGACTGGTTTGGAATCATCCATTCCAAAATTCTTCAGCAATTCTTTAACATACTTGGATTGTGAAATGAATATGCCCTTCAATTTCATTTGCTTGAAGTCCAAGAAAGAAATTCAACTGACCAGTCATAGACATCTCAAAATATTTTTGCATCTCCTCTACAAATATCTTGCACATACCTTCATTTCCCCCAAAGATAATATCATCAACATACACCACAACTATCAACATTTTGTTCTTTTCAACTTTCAAATAAAGATTGTTATCTATGGAGCCTTTGTTGAACCCTTGTGTCAAATATTTGTCCAACCTTGCATACCATGCTCTAGGATCCTATTTAAGTCCATATAGTGCCTTTATTCAACATGCAAACCATGTCCAGTTTATTTGATTACTAAAATCCTTTCGGTTGTTTCATGTACACCTCTTCTTCCAATTCTTCATTTAGGAATGCAGACTTGGCATCCATGTGGTATACTTTGAAATATTTGTGAGTAGGAAAAGCCAACAATTGAATGAACTCAATTCTTGCCACCAGGGAAAATGTCTCCTCAAATACTATTCCTTCAACCTATGAATAACCTTTGCATACAAGCCTTGATTTTTTTCTTACTACTTCACCATCTTCATTCAGCTTGTAGACAATGAAAATTGGTCTAGGCCTGTGACACCATTTTCGACATATTTCTAATTTTCATGGTCATGATTAAATAATGTAAATTATTTTCTAAAGTCGCCTATCTTCTATTAATCAAATAACCTTAATTATTTAATTAATTCATTATGACCTTTATTCTTTCTTGATTAATTAATAAAATGTTATTTATTTAATTACGTCACTAATTAATTATATCCTCCTTTCTAAATTAAATAAATTATTATTTAATTTACCCTTTATCACATTTATGACTATAATTAAATATTCATTTTGAATTATTTAATTATTCAATAACCTTTTCAACCATTAATTAAATAAATATTTATTTATTTAATTTAATCTCTTAATTTCAAATCTTGAATTAAATAATCATTTAATTTATAAAATTAATTATTCCTGGCATATTCCTCTAATTAGATAATTGCTTAGTTATCTGATTATTCATTTACCACTTAAGTCGAGGTTTAATTAAATCAGTCAGTTATCTCCTGATTTAATATCCGATTGTTTCTAACAAATAGACTTTTCGGTTCGATCAGTCAGTCTTATTCTTCTACGTGAAAATTATTATTAATTAAATAATTCATTTGTGCATTCAAACACAATGTTTCTTCTTTATCTTTTATATGCAATCATTATTCTTTCAAATTTTGAATAGTCTCAACACCAAATTAAATCATTATTTTATTTAATCTCTATCATGCAGACTTTTTCACTCATGTTATTACTGACACTAAATCTCTATCACACGACATTTATTAATTTCAATCATTGATCTATCTTTTGAATCTAAGTCGATCGTTCGAAAACTAATTTTCTATAAATTGACCTGACATTCGTCATTATTCCTCCTCCCGAAATTTATATACTTTTAGGAAGCCTATTCAATAATCTTCGATATTTTGCTTAGTCAATAGGCCATACTTAAATACTTATTAAAATCTGAGGGCAATTATATTACAATGGAAAAATGGAGAAGTGCAATCGAGGTCATTCAAGGATTTATACAGATATTCGGTGAGATCATTCTTGTTTATATGTTCATAGTTTTCCTTGTTCTTTGTTATTAGTGTAGGATTATATTAGTAATTGTTTTTATCAGATTAATCTTGTTTGCAATTATATTCTAGAGTTACATTTGGTGAACCTGGTGTGAAGACACTGTCTTCAAAATCCGTAGAAGTTTTTAATTTTTGAAGGTATAGGTACGAAGCGATGCATTTGCGGTATGAAACAACACAACTAACATATTGAGTCACATATGACATTACACGACATATTTGATATTCTGTGATGCATCTGCTCTTTTTTGAGACACATCTGATTGGTAATAAATTTTTAGAATTTTCATGTTTTTATTTTTAGTTTTTAGCTTTCTTACAAATAATTTTGCATTTTCAGTGTGTGTTTTATGGGGGTTAATGTAGTTTTTGTAGGATGATTCATAGAAGACAACATTCAAAATATTTTGTAGGATGATTGATGAAGAGAGAGAAAAGATAAACTACTAATCATGTGTTTTGCAGAACCTTTGATAGAAAAAAGATTAAACTACTAACGGTTTGTTTGTAGGACCAAATTCGGAGAGAAAATTAAAAAAAATAAAAATTCCTTGAATAGAGTAGAAAATTTTCATTTGGGTTTTAAAAAGAATCAGTTTCTTTTGTGCTTGGTGCATTTGTACAACTATGTTAGATTAGATCTTGATTCGGTAATAGAATTATCTTCTCCCCTTGTGCATTTGTGTGATCCTAGGTGTAAGAGAAACTATTACTAACTCTAGAATTTGGGCCTACTTTGGTGGGAAAAAATACTCACCCCAAAGCAACTCATAATCGGTGATGAGCTAAGTCCAAGCTACTCCCAATCGGTATAGAAATGTTAATGTTGAAGAAAACGCAACATTACAGGAGCTCCTATGGACCAACAATTGATTCCCCTAGTACCCTAGTGGTGTGTCTAAACCTGTAGAGTGTAACCTCTAGAGATTGGGATAATATTGCCTCTCGTGTGGCCTTCTGAATGGGTGCCCATACTAATTACGCCAATTGTTTTTAAATTAACTGAAAACCCCTATTTGTTGGTGCAAGAGGTCAGACCTCTAAATCTATCTCACGTTCATACAATTCTTAGTAGAGATGAAATTTTTTCCATGGGAGAGTCATGGGAATTGAAGCTTGACTACCCAAGAAGTGTGTTTCATGTAAGGGGGGCCAGTGTGGTCAAGCTTCTAGTCATCTGATTTGAATAAGCGTAGTTGGGGAAACCCAAGTGAGAATTCATCAAGTATTTTCATTATCAACCTTAGGATTGTACATGTTTTCTGGAAATATTTACATTCATGATTATCAAACCGAAACACTTTATTTTTTGATAGTTTACATTTTCCAAAATTTGATCATGAAACAGAGTCAGTTGTAAACCCAATTCATTAGAAAACCGCATCTGTCATAATGAGTCACATATGTTAATTGGAAAACCACAACTGTTAACTTGAGTCACATATGTTAACCAAAAACTAGTAACTGTTGAACTAGAGTCCACTGTCATTCACCAGAAAATTCTGAGTCACATCTATCATCTTGAGTTGCATATGTCATAGCGAGTCACATTTGTTAAAAACTTAGTTGCATTTGTCGTAGTGAGTCACATTTTCTTATCATTAAATCGAGACCTAATTTAGCAAAAACCCACATATCACCCTTTGAAATGCATCTACTAAATTCTACAATGCATCTGTAAACCTAAACTGCATTGTCCTATCAACATAAAAACTAGAATTCACTATCACAGTCTGAAACCAAACAGTCTTACCAGTCTCTGATTTTTATAGTCACCCTTGAATAGAAACCAAAAAGTTGCTCAAACTTTGCATAATTTCATCTTTTAGGTGTCGTTTAGTTTTAGTGATACACATCCTAGCTACAAGACTCAATTGCATATTAGGAATTTGCATATCTCAGAATATGCCAGCTTTTTGTACTTTGGACAAACCCATGCTTCAACAGACATTGTTTTTGAACCTAGTCACTTGTCAACATATCTTTTGTCCTACACGTGATTCCTTCCACCTCATTAGTCTAGTTTGGGAGTTCACCTTATCTTTTGGTCCTATTCCTACAATAGGTTCCTTGACAAAATTAAATTGTAGCACTGGTTAAGCTATAGGTGGTAGGTAACCTCCTCTTAGAATCATTTACAATCATTTACCTTAGGAGTTTGCTTAGAATTTCATATATTGTCATCCTAATATAGCATCATTTTAGACATTCCTTATTTTCCAAAAAATATGAAAAAAATAGCATCATTCATTTATTATATCCAAAAAATCCTAAAAAACATAGAATAGAACATATCATTCTTAGACATAGTTTTGCATTACCCCCATTTTGAACAACATTTTTCATGGTCGAAACAAGATATAAAAAGAAACATAGAGACATGGTCGATCCAAAAGACTTAATCAATCCCTTCTCGAACATGAAATCAGGGGCAGAAAAACCTCACAAAGCCTCGCTTGAAAACAAAAATCATTAGAGACACACATGGGAAGATTTTTGCAGAAGACATAAATGTTGCGGTCCAAGATCCTGAGTTTGCATCTTTCATAGATGAGTGTTTGGGACAATATCCCTAGATAAATCAAGCCAAATTATTAGTAGAAGGTGCCACTCTACCTCCAATTTGACATCCACACTTTGACGTCATCTATTCAAGAAACACAAGCCATGACATCAAGTGTCTCTATTCCTCAAATTATTGCTGAAATACCTGTTGTCATACCAACTCAAACTACCTCAATTAAATACACAAAACCATTTGGTATAACATAGGCTCTAAATTTTACTGTGGGAGCATATCCATCAAACCCCTTTGGCAAAAACATCAAAAGTAAAACACCCAAAATTGGCATAAACACAACACAGGCTATACCACATCAACACCAATACTGCCAATCCACACATAGGGGTTACAAAAATAGGACATATGCCCACACCAAATTAGAATCTGTCACAAAATATTGAATTTTAGAACACTTACATCAATCCTAATAACACAACCAACATGTCTTTTACATAGGTAGATATTTTGCAAAATCAAAGGTAAGCACTCCAACAACAAATAGACAGTATGTCAATGTCAGGAAAATGAACCATTTCAACACAAGATTTATGTCCATGTCCTTTTGACAAAGCGCTATACATGACTCCCTTCCCACACAGATACATTATACCAAATTTTCCTAAGTATAATGGGAAGAGAAATCCTCTGGAACACATAAGAGAATTTTCCACAACATGCATGGACATCTCATATGACCCCATGTACCTTATGAGACTTTTTCTAGAACCCTAGTTGGGATAGCATTGGAATGGTTCTCTAAACTACCGTATGGCATAAAATCATGGGGCGAATTAGCTGAAAATTTTGTGGAACAATTTTCTTTCAACATCAACAATGAAATCACAATAGCTACCTTATGTCACACCACACAAGAAGACGGAGAAAAATTTACCACCTTCTTCTAGAGATGGAGAAGTCTAGCTAGTTGATGTCCTTTTGAGATACAAGAGAAACAAAAATTCACCATATTTCTTGAAAATCTTCATCCAAAACTGAGAAGTGACTTATGAGTACATTGTTGTACCTCTTTTCTAGACTTGGTACAAAAAGGCATTATACTTGAGAAATCCCTTATTAACAAAGGGGAAATTAAGATTTCAAGAAGGAATCTAGTTGTTCAACATCAAAACACCCCTAACGATAGAAACAAATTTTGGTCAAGGAAAAAAAATGTCACAAATGACGCTATTGTTGATGCTAAGACCCTACACACAATACTGGTCATTACTTTTAGAGGATGCAATCCACCTTAGGAAATACCTAATAGTGTTGATCAAACTGCCAACTTTGTCCAAAATTCATAACAACAACAACCACAAAGGAGATTTCCAAAACATGAGTTTACCCCTTTAGGGGAACCAATCAAGACAGTTTTCAAAGAAGTGATAACACATAAACTCATACAACCTCTAGAACCAAAGTAGTATGATCCTGGACAGTTTAAACCCTCATGGTGAGATGACAATGCCTTTTTTGATTACCATCAAACTAAGGGGCATAGCCTACACCAATTCCGACAACTGAAGAACATCATACAATATTTTGTTGAAGATGGAACCATAGAAGTCAATGGGCAAAAGCATACTAAAAATAGTGACTAGAAGGTCTTCATAGATCCATTACATGACCATGGGAAGGGAAAGGCCTCTAGTTTGGAAACCAAGAATAATACCTCAACCAACTATTCCAATACTAAGTACGACTATAACCAAGGTATGATCATTAATCATATCCGAGCTGCTAATGAATATATCCATACCATTACCATAAAGAAGAGTCTTGAATGTGTTGTCAATATAAGAAGAACTAAGATAACCATTCTAGGTCCTTCATCAGAGCCACAACCACAATCTTCCAAGCCTAAGTATAATTTACTTGACCAGTTGGGGAAGACTCTAGTACAAATATCCATCTTGGAACTATTGACCCTATCACCAAATCATCGATCCATTCTAGACAAAGCCTTGCAAAGCACAAATGTCCCCACCAACTTAGATTTCAATCATTTCAAATATATGGTAGGATACTTAAAAATTATCATCATGCTACCTTCTCTCAGTAGGATTATTCAACTAAGAATATCAACCATAACGACCCATTACCCCTTGTATTTATTGTCCATCAAACCAAAGTTAGACAAGTCTTGGCAGACGGAGGAGCAGGGTTAAATAATTAGGTTTCTTAGAAGAATGTGTGGAAACCACTAAGAGTATAGTCATTAAGGCATATGATGATTTGGAATTATCATTCAAAGGATTTGTAACACTCCCTATCAGGATTGGCCCTGTGGTTATGGACACTGGTTTCCAAGTCCTGGATCTCACCCTTCCCTATAATCTTTTACTAGGTAGACCTTGGATACATGCTATGAAATCCATACCTTCCACTTACCATCAATGTCTTAAATTTCCATACAATGGCACTGATATCACAATCAATGGTGATCCAGATCCTTTTTAATACTGCACAATCCTACACGAAATACCACATTGACAGGTACATATAAATCAAGAAGCTTCATCCTCCACCTTATCCATGTATGGTGATCCATCAACTCTTTCCAAATCATATGAAACCCCAACACCATCATCCACTCCTAAGGTTGAGATCCAAGATAAGGGCTATGGAGAATATCACATGAAAGAATCCTATTGTGTCAGCCAGCTAGTTCCTCCTAAGTCATATGGTTTACCCATAGTTGATAGGAGACAGTCAATTGTCACAATACATGTCCCTCCTACTATGACTTTCACAAAATGGGGAGAGTTAAGTAAAGAAGCTATGGATCAAGAAGATGTCACCTCTCGGTTATATAATGAAGACAATGAAAACCCTCCACCGTCTATTCAATATCTAAAGATCAATATGGAAAAGGCTTCATGATAATGTAAATGAAAGGATACGATAGACATAGTGGGATAGGACTACATCATAATGGAAGGACTGAACTAATCATTGTCTCACAACAACCAAAAATGCCTAGGGCTAGGGTTTCAACCGATTAGGATTGGCATTCCTAGTACCTCGACACCATCATAATAGGAAGTGATTCTGAAGACATCGAGATATCCCATGAACCATACGACCCATTCTACTATGATTCCTCTGACTCAAATGAATATTAATGGGATTCCCTTTCCTCCACCAACATAATGGACTTGGATAATTTATTTGGAGAACTTGACCAAATGATAAATACCTCACCAAAATCAACCAATTCTCGTCCTAAAAATTCCTTGACAAAAGAAGAGTGGCTCAAGCTTTACTATTGGGAAACCCTTGATCCAGTCTCTTGGGAACCTAACGAACCAACTTCTGATGAGCTAGCCCTAATAGTAGTCCCAACTAAGAGTCTACCTATCCCTAGGAAAAAGAACAAAAATGAGTTAGTCCAAAAATTCTATGACCATATCAACCAATCTATCCTCATCTTGTCGACCTCCACATTTGATAACTTTGATGATGACATGCCCCTTTTATACCCCCAGCTTATCGATTGGAATCAACACTTGGCACCCCCATTTTATACATATTTGAGAACAACGAAGCAATAGTTGAGTTCATGGGAGTATGAGAAGGCATACCTAGAGGTTATCATAAGGTTGGATTTACCATAGACTTGGATAACATGGCATATTTTGGGGATTTTGTTCACACCTCTAGTCGTAAAAGTGAAAACAAAAAGAAAAATAATGAAAATGACAAGTCCCTAGGTGAAAATCGAAAGGCACCTTTGGATGATGAAATAGTAAAAATAAAGGATGCATCCAAGGGAAAAAACCTCTCTGAGGCACCCAAGGATGGAGATTTGAACATTCTCCTAGTTTCTAAGGAAAATTCACCAATGTTAATAGAATAATATGTCAAGATCAACATAAATATTGAAGATAATCCTCGAGTAATTTACTTTACAGCATCTTTGACAGAAACACAGCAACTAGAGTTTTGGGACTTCTTTACAAAATGAAAAATAAACTTTTCATGGTCATATGTCAACATGCCTAGGCTGGATCCAAACCTTATATTGCATCATCTACCATTAAAACCAAGTGTTAATCCAGTCAAACAAAATTTAAGGAAAATACATCCACAAATTGCTCTACTAGTCAAAGTTGAACTTAAGAAAATATTGGATGTCAGATTCATCAAATCAATAGACTATGTAGAATAAATTTATAATCTTGTGCCAGTAACCAAACCATCTGGGGGCAACTTCATTTGTACAGACTTCAGAGATATCAACAAGGCATTTCCTAAGGATGATTTCCCTTTACCAAACATTGACATGATAGTGGACCTTACAACAGGATATGAGATGATATCCCTCATGGATAGTTTATTTGGATATAATCAAATCAATATCACACATGAGGACCAACACAAGACAACTTTTACATGTCCATGGGGAACATATTTTTGGAACATCATGCCTTTTAGGCTCAAAAATGTTGGAGCTACATACCAACATGCCATGACAACTATATTCCATGACCTTGTACATAATCTCATGGAAGACTATGTAGACGATCTAATAGCCAAATCATTGACAATATTTTATCACTTGCAAGTTCTAGATAATATATTTCAAAGACTAGAAGCATACAAAGTAAGGCTAAATCCAACAAAATGTTTCTTTGGTGTTCAATCAGGAAAACTTCTAGGATACGTCATTTCTAGATGATGCATTGAAGCAGACCCAACGAAAGTAAAGGCTATAAGGGATATTCCTCCACCAACCAACATCAGTCAACTAATAACGTTACAAGGGATACTATAGTCTATCAAGCACTTCATAGTACAGTTAGTAGACAAAATAAATCCATTCCAACACTTACTCAAAAAGGGGGTACCATTTGTATGAACAATATAATGCCAAGAAGATTTTAAAAATATCAAGGATTACCTACTCACACCACCTATGTTAATTCTGCCTATAGATACCCGACCTTTGATACTCTATATTTTGGCAACTCAATCAATACTAGGAACCTTACTCACACAAAATGATGATGAATTTCATGAAAGATTAGTGTACTATATCAGTCATACTTTGGTGGGATATGAGCTAAACTACAGTCATATAGAGTGTGCTTGTCTTGTAGTAGTTTTTGCTACTCAAAAAATTAGACACTACATGCTAAGTCGTCAAACCATGTTGGTCACCAAGATAGATCCTTTAAAATATCTCTTAATTAAAGTAGCACTAACAGGCCGATTGGCTAAATGGGTAATGATACTTAGTGAATATGACATCCAATATGTGGAAAGAAAAGCTATAAAAGGGCAAGTTATTGCAAATCAATTGGTAGATGCACCAATTAAGGCCAAGCATCCTCTAGTTGTAGATTTTCTTGATGATTTTAGCTTCAACGTTGACAAACGAACCACATGGAAGTTATATTTTGATGGGTCACATACTAATCGTGGTTCAAGAGTAGGTATATTATTTGTTACACCACAGGGCGACACTATTCCTAAGTCATTCAGAATTGCTTTTCCTTGCACAAATAACATAGTTGAATATGAGGCCCTTGTAACAGGACTAAAAATGGTAGTCCAATGGAATATTAAGCATTTACAAGTTTATGGAGACTCTCAACTGGCAATCCGAAAAGTCAATGATGAATATGAAACTAAAGATGAGAAACTTGCCCCATACAAGCACATGGTAAACAATTTTAAGCAATATTTTGATAACATCAGCTTTCAACAAATACCCAACATTTATAACAAGGTAGCATATGTTATGGCAACCATTGGCTCATTATTAGACATACCTAGCAACATGCCTAAATTCGAGTTTTTGGTTGAACAACTTTTGGCCCCTACCTATGACATCCCAAATTTTGCGATGGTGTGTGTGCTTGTTGGTCCCACTTCCCCATGGTACAAGGACATATATGACTACCTCCATGCCCAAATCCTACCCTTAGACTTGTCAAACATCCAACATGGTAAATTTACCTATAAGTCTTCCAAATATACCATCATGGAAAATACCCTTTATAGACGTACCTTAGATAATACCTTGTTGAGATGTCTTGATGTTGAAGAAGCACAAGAAAATTTATGTGCGGTACATGAGGGTATATGTGGATCCCATTCTAGCAGTCCTACCTTAGCCAATAACATTATGAGACTAGGCTAGTATTGGCCTACCATGGAAAAATACTCATATTTCTTCATCAAGAAATGTCGACAGTGCCAGGTACACAAAGACTTGATACACGCACCAGCACAAGAGCTTTGACCGATAACTTCACCATGGACCTTTTCCCAATGGAGACTTGACCTCATAGGTAAGATACACCCTCCATCCTCCAATGGCCATAATTTTATCATAACTGCAACCGAATACTTCACCAAGTGGATCGAGGCTATTCCTATGACCTATATTACTAGCACACAAATTTCCAAGTTTATCCTAAATTACATCATTTGTCAGTATGGTGTTCCTCAATCCATCATCATGGACAATGGACGCCCATTTAAAAACCAAGAAGTAGACCATCTCTATGAAGAATTCTACATTCAACACCCCTTTTCCACTCCTTATTATCCACAAGGTAACAACCAAGTTGAGGTGTCTAACAAAACAATCATCGGAATCCTCAAAAACATTGTCAATGATGTTGGTCATGACTGGAATTTACAACTTAACCCTGCCTTATGGGCTTACCTCACAAGCATTCGTACTCCCACCAACACCACTCCATACTCCTTGGTATTTGGTTTTGAAGCTATCTTACCTATTGAGGTTGAAATTCCTTCCCTAAGGGTATCTTTGAAAGGCCATATTGATGATGAAGAGTACCATATGTCAAGACTGCATGAATTAGAATTCCTAGATGAACAAATAAAAAAGACACTAGATCATCTGCAAGAATATCAAAATCATCTTCATTGCAGCTATAACAGGAAAGTTTTGAATCAACACTTTGACATTGGTGACTTGGTCTTAAAATGGAGAACCCAAAGAATCAAGTGAAAAGAGAAAAACCGGGCAAGTTTGAACCAAACTGGTTAGGGCCTTATATTGTTATAGAAGCTTTCACATCAGGAGCGTATCAACTTTCTACCCCTGAAGGAGAACCACTTTTATCACCAATCAACAACCTTCATTTGAAGATGTTCTATGCATAGCTTCTGAGATCCTTTTCTTAATATAAAATTTAAAAAAAAAAATAGAATAATAAATTAAAAAATGTTTACCTTGATGAAAACCTGGCAAATAGGCGTCTTTGTAACACCAAAAAAATTGAAAAAAACAATAAAATAGTAAAGAGAAATAATACATCCAATAGTGAAAACCACTTCAGTGGTGCTCTGGATAAGTACCATGGTGAAAACTTGGCAAACAGGTGCCATGTGTAGTCAACTTCGCTCCTTCGTATACCATCATTCCAATAAGACATTTCCACCATCACCCATAATAAATGGTTGTCCTTTCCATAATTTGGAATAATTGACATCAAGTCCACCCTATCTCCCCACTCCATCCTATTGTTCTTATACCCGACTAGGGGAAAATACTAGACCTGCGCCATGTGGACCTTGCACTTGTTGTCCCAACATCATAAAATGTCCTTAAAAAAATCCAAAAACACCATAAAATGTCCTGAAAAAATCCAAAAACATCATAAAACTCCAAAAAGATAAAAATCAAAACATGTCAAAAATCTTGAAAACAGAGTCAGAGTTAGCTGTGGCAAGTCAATCGAACTACATTACCTCTGCAGCTAGACGTAAGAAATTCCATCTAACAAGGTTCCCCTAAGGCATTAGGTATGTCTTTCTAGGTTTTTCATGTAACACACATCAAATCATGACTCATTATTTTTACATGTCAAAATCATTGGTCGTATCGAACTACGAGGTCTCTATGTGTATAACGTAGGCAAGGCCATCAATCAATGAGCCCCCAAGGCTGCACTAGGTCAATCCATTAGGGTTTATCACATTTACTAATCACACACACCATATATCATCAAGATCAGTAAATATTTTTCAGTCAGTTTTGTTAGTCAAAGTCTAGTTGAACTACAAGGTCTTTGTGTGTATGACACAGGTAAGGCCATTAATCGATGAGCCTTCAAGGTCGCACTGGGTCAATCCTTTAGGGTACATCATGTCGGTCAAGATATGTCATACACTATCATCACACACAAAACAACAGTCAAAGCGTCAAGACAATTCATGTATCAACAAAACAAACAAGTCAATAATGTCATCAAGTCAAATCAAACAAATGCCAAAACGATCAACTTATGTATTATACAAGATATTTCCTTGACAATAAACATTATCATTTAACAATCATCATAGCCTGATACAGCTTGTCGCATCAATGACATCAAACTCAATGTCTTATACAATACGTGTCTTTTTGAAACCAGGCATCGTCATGACTTACACAGATAGTCACAAAATTGAAACTAGACTCAATGTCTTTACGGTATGTGTCATCCTTGAAATTAGGATTTATCAAACAATCATCTTATCAAACAAACAATCAAACAAGATCAAATTTTGGCAAATATTTTTCATGGCTATTGACTTTATGGCTTTTTTTGTCTTATCTTTTTATTTTACTTTTTCTTTGAGTCATGTTACTAGATTTCTCCAGGATGTCCCACAGAAGGATTTAGAGAAGCAAGGATGTTTCATGACTATTTTTCATTCACTGTTGTATGACGATTTTCTGTTTACTTGGTTTTCAAGGTAGGTTACTAGCTTCCTCAAGGATGTCACATGAAGGATTTAGAAGAGCAATAATGTATCTTGACTATGTCTTTTTCTTTGATTGTTGTATGTGATTTGTCTTGACAAAAAGACTAGGGAAATTTTTCCCTTAGTATGAGTCTGGACACTCCTTATCTACGACTGTCTATTTTAGCAAGTGGATGACTTTATACACCTTGGTCTATCTCATATCATGATGTTTACTATCCATTTGTGTCATGTCCCACCCAATGATGATTTAATGCAAGGCTTAGTTTGTATTTGGAAAAATATCAAAGATTATACATTCTTCTATTAACCATTATTAAATACTAACATTTCAAATAATTTACGCTAACATTTCTTCTATCCTGCATAATGACAGAGTCTTGTGACACAAAAAAATTAGGTAATTTGCATGTGCATTTATTTTACAACCATCATGTAGACATCGTCATATATATATAGTACACCATACATCTAAGTTGCATTTTGAAATATATAAAAATATGCATATCCATCGCATTTAGATAATCATAACATGCATGCATTAACCAATCAAAAACTGTATAAATTTTAGATACATCTACATGGCAGTATACATAATAAAATAATATCATCATAAGCATAGAACACATTCATAGCATTTTTAAATACTGTGCATTCATCATCACATATAATAAACACATCATCATAGGAAATAAAACATCATAATGTAAACATCAATATCCATAACATGTACATACATCATCATATAGAAAACTGCATAATCATAAAGAACAACTGCATAATCATATAGAACAATTGCATAATCATATAGCACAATTGGATAATCATATAGAACAAATGCAAATCATATAATCATCACCAAAAATGATATAAATATATATATTGATCAAAATAATATGTGTCATAGTACAATGTTAGAATGTATCAATCCAAAGGGAGCTCGCAAGCTCTATGATCAAAGTACAATGTCTACAAATATAACATGTCACTATGAAGTGCTAACACTTCTCCCATGAGGAGTCTAAGGGGGCGATTATCGATGAGGTACTCATTGTGTAGAAGGAGGCCCGCTACATGGTCCTACCTCAGGTGGTCCCACCACAACATTTATGCTTTGTGAACAACTATGAGACCTGCTCTGGGAACTACCAATGTGTTCCTAGGAATAGCTGGGAGTTCATCTCTTAGGAGGTACCTCTACCTCATAAAGATCTCTATAGTACCTCTCCCACTCACTAGCTTTGACTAACTCTCAAGAAAAAGTTGCAGCCAGTCCAGTGCATAAAGCCCTCAACTCAATAAACCTACCCTCTATCTCATGCCTCCTAGCCACTTCCTAATCTCTATCTAGGTAGGCACTATCTTGCTCCATTTGCATTGCATCATGCTTTACAATAACTACCCTCACCCTCTCCTCCAAGGCCTCTACTCGGGCCTACAACTCTGCTACACTGGGATCCCTAGGAGCCTTCTCATCCCTTTGTGGTCTCTCTCCCACCTCAACATCCAAATCCTCCACAATCTAGTCTCATAGCTCCCTCTCCTACTCCCCATCACCTCCCTCTCCTCATCACCATACCTTGCCAAAATCCTAAGGGAATCTATCTCCATGTCCTCTCCACCAACCTCCTCCTTTGCATGCTCATCCCATGTGATCTCCTCAATTGCATGCTCTACCATATCTCTACCTCCCCTCCTCCACCAAAGTATAGCATCGGTACATCTACCCCCTCACTCTCCTCCTCATGAACGGGTGATAGTTTGTGTCCTCTCCCACCTCTCCTCCCCTGTTGACCCCATTGGCCATCTCTCCAATCTCCACCTCTACCATCATCACCTCCACCTCTACCACCTCTACCTCCTTTATCCCTGGCCCCACCACCATGCTGACCCCTAGGACCTATACCACACCTCTCAACTACAACCGGCTGATCTGGATCTGTGTATGGAATAGGCCTGTGCACTGCCCACCATGCATCATATGCTACCATAGTGCCTGGATCTTCCATAACACCCCTCCAACCCCACTAAATAAGATGTAAAGCCTGAATATCTACCTCTATTGTAGCCACTAGAATCATCGACCCCCACAATGAAACCTCTCTCAAAGATCGGGAAAATTCAGCTTGCCCCCAAGGCTCATCCTGAACCTCTCCAAACTGTCTCAATACACAGTCAAGCAGGTACCTCTCAATAATGTGAACACTAGATACAATCAGATACTGTGTCTGTCTACAAAATGGTAATTTCTTATCCTCATCCTACCATCGGGCACAATCCATATAGGGTCTCCAAATGAACTACACAAGTGTATCTAAGGCATGTCGCCAGTAACCAGTGTCACCAACATGACTCTAGGTAATGGTCCCCACATAGCAAAAAACATATGGCGATTCAGCATCAAGATTTGAGGTCATTGGGGGATGAAACAAAACAATATGTTCCCATTCCCAAATCATAAGCAAAGTAGTACCACAACTCATCAACTATGTATCCCTATATGCATTTTCATGTAAATTAAAATACAGCATGGCTAGTAAACATGGCCCCCATGCATATACTACCTATCGCTCTAACATCCCCACCAGCATCTCCCCCCACCCAACAGGAAAACCATGACCTCAATGGTCAGGAAGAACAATACCAACAATCAATGTACATAACATACAATCAATCCTCTCATATCTCTTAGCTAATTCATGCCATCTAATCTCATAGTTCCCAATGCCAAGCTGTCTAATATCATCATAAACATAAAATCGTTTGATCTCACTATATCCTCTTTGGGTATCATACATTGCTCTCTCACCTCTAATAGGCAATCTCAAAATCCTATAGACATCCTCTAAAGTAATTGTTGCCTCTCCAGTAGGCAAATGAAAAGAGGTCTCATAATTCCATCTCTCATAGAGTGTTGTCAACATAATTCTATTTGCCCGAATAGTGAGCATAGTACAAACTTGGTGCAACCCTAACCTCCATATCAAACATGTCTCTACACTCACTAATTGGTCTCGTATCTCAAATGTTGTTGGCCATGATTCTTGGGTGTAAATAGGATCCAATACAGTCTGCAAATGCATCAAAATACTTTATGTAAAAAATACAAAGCATTCATTTTTTTACATCACAAAAAATTTCAAAAGTTTGATAGTTAAATGCATCATTTCAATATCAAATGTGGTGCGCATGTGTTGCAAAATCTCAAATGTGTCATTATAATTTGCACATGCATTACAAAAGCGTAAATGTGTCATTTAAACATGCATATGCATCATTTTAGCACAAATGCATCACACAACCAATCACACATACCTATCATGCATATGTGTCATTGTTTGGAAATGTGGTGCACTATTATTGTCATACCTAATATGCAAATACGGTGCTCAAATCCATATGCGACACTATCATTAACAAATGCAATGCATACATATAATGTGGTGCAGACAAATTCAAATGTGTTGATTACCTAAATGACCTAAATGGACCTAGGTGTGTTTGCACATATGCATCATTCTATGAACACATGTGTCATGTATGAATGCATATGTGTTGATTCTATAGCGACGCATATGTAATTTAAACATTAAATGCCTAAAAATGCATGAAAATAAGAATTTAAAAAGGCAGTTTAGGAGTACATATCGGGGTTCCTACATCGGTTAGGCATCTGAAGATCTGGATGTAGTAACCACGGTGTTCTACGTACAGTACTGGATACATCTTTGTTGCGAGCTTTGAGCCAAAATCATGGTTTTCTAAATATCTAGGTTGCAAATGAATTGATTTTCTACCCCAAATTCAATTTATACCTAGGGTTTTGCAGGGTTTTTTCAAACCCTTTGTATTGGACGCATAATACTTCTAACATCCATTTCGCTTGCCAAACCACTTTGAAATCAATTTCTTTCACCACCATCAAACTTCTAACTATCAAATTACCTAATCGGGACAATTTCCAAAAAAAAGAAAAAAATTGTCATTTTTCCTAAGGGGGCATACCCTAACCTATTTCACACTGGGCCATGACTAGGGCATGTGTTAACTATTTTCTTTGACACAAAGCCAAAATGAAATTGTATCAAAGAGGGGCAAACTGTAGACACTGAAAATTGGTCTAAGCCTGTGACACCATTTTTGACATATTTATATGTTCATGATCATGACTAAATAATGTAAATTATTCAATTATTTTCTAAAGTCACCTATCTTCTATTAATTAAATAACCTCAATTATTTAATTAATTCATTATGACCTTTATTCTTTCTTGATTAATTAAATAAATGTTATTTATTTAATTACGTCGCTAATTAAATATATCCTCCTTTCTAAATTAAATAAATTATTATTTAATTTACCCTTTATCACATTTATGAATATAATTAAATATTAATTTTGATTTTTTTTTATTCAATAACCTTTTCGACAGTTAATTAAATAAATCTTTATTTATTTAATTCAATCTCTGAATTTCAAATGTTGAATTAAATAATCATTTAATTCATAATAGTAATTATTCTTGGCATATTCCTCTGATTAGATAATCGCTTAGTTATCTGATTATTCATTTACCACTTAAGTCAAGATTTAATTAAATCGGTCAGTTATCTCCTGATTTAATATCTAATTGTTTCTGAAACATAGACTTTTGGTTTGATCAGTCAGTCTTATTCTTCTACGTGCAAATTATTATTAATTAAATAACTTTATTTAATTAAATAATTCATTCATGTGTTCTAACACAACGTTTCTTCTTTATCTTTTACATGCAATCATTATTCTTTCGAATTTTGAACAGTCTCAACACCAGATTAAATTATTATTTAACTTAATCTCTATCATGTAAAAATTTTCACTCGTGTTATTACTGACACTGAATCTCTATTGCATGGCATTCATTAATTTCAATCGTCGATCTCTATTTTGAATCTGAGTCAATCGTTTGAAAACCAATTTTCTATAAATTGACCTGACATTCATCATTATTCATCCTCTCATAATCCATATACTTTAAGGAAGATTATTCAATAATCTTTGATATTTTGTTAAGTCAATAGCCAATAGGCCATACTTGCATACTTGTTAAAATTTGAGGGCAATTATATTAAAATGGAAAAATGGAGAAGTGCAATCAAGGTTATTCAAGGATTTATACAAATATCCGATGAGATCATTCTTATTTATATGTTCATAGTTTTCCTTGTTCTTTGTTGTTAGCGTAGGATTAGATTAGTAATTATTTTTATCAAATTAATCTTGTTTGCAGTTTTATTCCAGCGTTACACAACTTATTCTTGAACACCGTTTTGTACTAATTACATTCTTGTTTACCGGTCTATGAACCAACTCCCATGTCTGATTCTTCTTTATCTATTGCAATTATTCTTTCATTTCTCTAACCCAATTCTCATCTTTGCATGCTTCACTCACTGTTTTAGGTTCTATCTTAGAAAGTAGACAAAAATTTGTCTTAACTGATACCACTTTACTTCTTGTCTTTACACCTTCACTTTTATCTCCAATTATTTGTTCTTTTGGATGATTCTTTTGTACATACTTAAGAGTCTTAGGAGCAGGTTTCAGAGTCTCTTCTTCTTCACTCTGTTATTTTTCTTCCTTTTCCTCTTCTTGCACTTTTCCGTGGATAGGATCATCTAGTTCAACTTCACTTATTTCAACTAGTTTGTGCATGTCTTCATCAATTTTCACATTTGCACTTTCAACTATATTTCTTAGTCTTTTATTGAAGCATATATATGCCTTGTTTTTAGTTGAATATCCAAGGAAAATACCTTCATCACATCTTGTATCAAACTTCCCAATATTCTCATCATCTCTTTTAATGTAACATCTATTTCCAAACACTTTAAATTACTTAATAGTAGGAATCTTACTAGTCCATAGTTCATAAGGGGTCTTTGTGTTGTTAACTCTTATCTGAACTCTATTAAGAATATAAAAAATAGTGTGGATTTCTTCTTTCCAATATACATCAGGAACATTTTCCTCTTTCATCATAATCCTTGCAGCCTCTTAAACAGTTTGGTTCTTTCTTTCTACAACTCTATTATGTTGAGGAGTTATAGGAGCAGAAAAATGTCTCTTTATACCATGCTCTTCACAAAATGCATTAAACTCACCAGAAGTGAATTATCCGCCTCTATCAAACCTTAAACATTTGATTCCCAAGTTTACTTCATTCTTTACCCTTTCCTTGAACACTTTGAATCTATCTAGAGCTTGAGCTTTCTCCCTAATAAAATTAACCCATGTCATTCTAGAGTAATCATCAATCAAAATCATAAAATACTTTTCACCATTAAGACTTCCTATTCTCGTGGGCCATAGAGGTCTGTATAAATCAATTCTAGCATTTTGGTAGATGAATTTTATTTTCCTTTAAAATTGCATCTTGTTAGTTTTCCCAATTGATAGCTTCTAAAAACAGTATTGGTCGGCTTTGTAATTCTAGGCAGATCCCTAACAACTTCTCTTGAATTGATCTTGATTAGATTGTCAAAGTTTACATGTCCCATCCTCTAGTGTCATAGCCAACTTTCATTAACTTGAGAAACAAAGGACTGACCATCACCATTAAGCTAATAGATGTTTCCATACGTTCTTCTTCTTGCGGCTACCATAGTTAAGGACCCTTTTCTGATCTCACAGGTGTTATCTTGAAACATAAGCTTGAATCCTTTGCTACACATTTGTCCAACACTCAAAATATTATGCCTTAAGCCCTTAACATAACAGACATAATCAGTACTATGTTTTCCATCGAGACTAACTGTTCCTTTTCCAACAATCTTGGCACCAGAATCATCTCCAAACATGACTAATTGTCCATCACACTTTTCAAGTTTAGTGAACTTACTTTTGTCTATGGTCATATGATTTGAACATCCACTATCAATTACCCAATAGTCTTCATCTTGTCTAGCATGAAAGGAAGTAATTAGAGTACCTTCCATCTCATCCTCGTTGTTCTCTAGACCAGATTCCCTTGCACACCTTTCATGGTTAGTAGACACATATTTATTCTCCAAGGCTAGAAACAAGAATTCATCTTTATCATCCTCAAAATCAGACTCATCATCAAAAATTCCAACATATTCTCTAACATAATACAATTTCTTGAAATTCGTGCCCTTTTTGTCTTTATTATTATCTATGTTCTTCTTGTGTACATCTCTATTTGGACATCTTAAAGAATAGTGACCAATATTTCCACAACTAAAACATTTAAAGGGTAACATACCTTTGTACTTATCAGTACCTTTCTTCAACTTCCTTGTAAAGTTTTCTTCCAAGTCTTATGAACCATCACTATTCAGATCATCTTTTATCTTAGTTTCTTTGAAGGTTGTTTCAGTTTTCTCCCTTTCTTTTCCAAAATTCCTCATCTCAAATGCAGTCAAGGTGCCAAATAGTTGTTCTTTAGTGAATTTCTTTGGATCATATATTTCTTCAATAGAAGAGACCTTGTCACTATAATTCTCTAATAGGGTCATCAAGATCTTCTCTATTACATCTTCATCTACCATCATACCACCTTGATTTTTAACTTCATTTTTTGCAATTTCAACTCTCTGAAAATAGCTTGCAATGTCTTCACCTTCTTCCATTTTCAAGTTCTCATATCTATTCTTTGTTGTTAGCTTCTTTGATAATTTGACTCTATCATTTCCTTCAAAGATATCTTTTAGCTTTTCCCATACTTCATAAGCAGTGCCTAAAGAAATAAAAAAAATTCACTCACTCTTAGATAAAGCACTAACGTAGCATACCTTGCTTTTTCATTTTCCTCATAGGCAGAAATCTCATCCTCAAAAGAAGGACCACTTTTCGGCTCAACATATTTTGTCTCAACAGCTTTCCAAGTCTTGAATCCAAGAGAGATCAAGTAACCTCTCATCTTCACTTTCCAATCACTATAGTTAGCTTCATCAAATATAGGGATTTGCAACTTGTGTGCTATCTGATCTACCTCAAGTGGTTAAGGTCTTCTCTGAGGAACCAAACCTCTTATACCAATTATTCAATTACACAAGAAAACTGAGAGAGGGGGTTGAATTAGTTGTAACTAATCACATTCACTTTTGATCTTAACCAATTCCACTTTAGCTTTAATCTATTATTAAGTGCAAACATGAAATGCAAATAACATAAAGAAAGTACCAGAGACACTAGATTTACATGGAAAACCCAATGAGGGAAAAACCATGATGAGGATTAACTCATAATATAATAGTAATGCAAAACCATATACAAAGGCTCACTACCCAGAAAGGACTCGTTTTCCAAATACAAATGCTCACTGCCTATAGATAAGACTCACTGTCCAAAAGGAGGCTCACTGCCTACAGACAAAAAGATAATAGAAAATCCACCACAAAAAGCTCCACACCTTTGCAGCCATGATCAAAGAATTGCAGACACCATCATCTCACTTCTTTCGGGAATCTAACACATTAAAGTATTGTTGCCTTAATTCACTTTCGCACACTCTAATTTATGCAATTTTTTCACACTTGACACACTTCGCACTTCTAATTCACAACATCTTGACTTGCATTCATACCATCTTCAATCTTAGAAACTTTCTCCAAGGTCGGCTACACATTCTTTATTTTACAAATTCAAATTAGGTTGAAAACTTAACATTCCCACAATGGATAAGAATGAGAGTGGACCAAATACATACTTAACTAGGACCCAAATATTATCTTGGATCAATCACATGCTTTCTTAATTGATGCTTATTCTTCATGTAACGTGTAGACACTAGGTCGGCCAAACCTAATGAAAAACCAATGAAGTTTGAAGTACGCATATCCACAACAAGATGATAACACATGGATCGCACAAAATGCTTCACCAGACACTAGAACACCTCTTAGAAACCTTCAGATACATCCACAGCAACTGCAACAATCTTCATACATAAAAATCCTTCCACCAGTCCAACCGGACCGTGCAAACACATAGTAGCTTTGGAGAAAGTCTTTCGGAGCACCAAACCATGAGTGTTTTTGCTAGAACATAGATGACATCATTATCAACCTTATTCCAAATCCACAAGATCTAAGACAAACCACCAAGGGACTGCAGAGAAGAAAAATTTATCCTAGTCCATAGACGAAGAATTATGCCAAACTAGTTCACACATCGGTGAACACACCTTTCACTCTTCATCAACCCAGAAGCTATAACTCAGGATATATTATCCAATGAAGCCCATAAACAACACTACAAATCCACACATGCATAGGATCAACACAAAAGAAATGTAGAGCACATTATCGAAGCACATTCAGAACACACACACAACTTTGTCTTTACTATTTATTAATTTTCTCAAAAGCACTTGATATCAACACACCTACAACACCATAAAGATAGCTCCATGTACTCTCAACATCTCTATAGTATCTCAACTATACATGTACCACCTGCAATCACTTGATTCCTTTCTCTACAACAAGTTGAACTGTGTTGACATCAAAGACAACATTAATGACAACACCACCAAACACATTCATACTTGCAACACATCTATGGTCTTGAGGGTCCTTTATCCATATCATGTCTTGAGGGTCTAGCATGCACTTCACAGGTGACTTAATTTTTTGCAAAAACTTATATGGTTGTCTTCCTTTGTATGGGTAAGCCCTATCATGGAGATGCATCTTTCAACTCTAAAAAACTATACAATCTCTCTCTATAATGCATGCCCCTAGCTATAAACAAACACCTTTTAAGACATTTATTACTCTCTTTGCTTAGGCACAACTACAATTTTTGCAATGCTTTAACTTTTTTTCTCCTTCGGAATAGCATGCTCCTAATTATAGACAAACACCTTTTAAGATGTTTATTACTCTTTTTGCTTAGAACCACTTCTTCACATAGAACTACAATTTTTGCAATGCTTTAACTTTTATTCTCCTTCGGAATGGCATGCTCCTTACTATAGACAAACACCTTTTAAGATTTTTATTACAATTTTTGCTTAGGCACACTTCTTCACATAGAACTACAATTATTGCAATGCTTTAAATTTTGTTCTCCTTCAAGATGGCATGCTCCTGACTATAGACAAACACTGTTAAAGACATTTAGCACTATTTTTGCTTAGGTGCACTTCTTCACATAGAATTACAATTTTGCAATGCTTTAACTTTTCTTCTCCTTTAGAATGGCATGCTCCTTTAAAAAAAAGATGCAATTTCTTATTTTAAAACTTTGTAGCCTTCATTGAGGCATGTGCCTCTCCATTGTCTTACACATTTTTTAGATTTTATCTTTCACTTGAGTTTGCACATCAATGATCACAAGTGTGCCCATGCATTGGCTGACATTTTTTTATTTTTGACTTAAAATTACACTCTTTGGAGCACGCACTTCCCAAATATTTTACTTAGTGGCATCTCTTCAAGGTGGTCTGCTAGACATTTTTTTTCAATTTCAACTCAACTTGTCCTCCTTTGGTTAGGTGTGCTCCTTTACACTAGCATGCACATTTTTTTGATTTTTGAATAAAATTTGAACTCCTTCATTGATGCATGCTCCCCTTCATTAGGCTGCATTTTTTCATGCCTAAGAATTATTTTTCCTTCTCTCCCTCATCTAAGCTTCAATCCTTGTATTTCCAAATATATTGAAAAGCTCTTCTTTTTTACCCTATGAACACACTAACTAAAGAAAAAGACATTGATGACCATCACAAGAGTTCAAGTATGGCTCACAAATGAGGAATTTTAAGATTTTGACTGGAAGGATGACTCAATATGAAAAATATTGTATGGGTACAACAAATTTGAGAAGGTAGCAAAAGTTGAGGCAAATACCAAAGCTAATATAGGTTGTTGCCAAATTAAGGGAATTGGCCAAAAAGGAGACACTAACAATTGAGTCTTTAAAGTGGTGAAACAATAAAATGAGAAGACAAAATGCAATGGGAGTTGGATATGTAAAAAGATGAGGATGGGAAGCTACCCAAACAAAAGGAGGAAATGCAAAATCAAGAGGAAACCAAAGTGACAAGAAGAGGCTAGAAAGAGAAGATAGGAGAATTGCCTTAAAGAAGAATTTGTTGCAAAAAAAATGAAGAGGAATTGAAAAACTAAAAAATGATCGAGGGGTATTTGCATAGTTTACATAATTGGATTCAGAGAGTACTCGACAAGCCCAAAAATTTTGACTTGGAAAAAACTCGGTAAATACTCTGCAAAATTTCTGATAAAAACCCTTATTTTGCAAAATTCAATTACAAAATGCATCAAATTAGTCTAAAAAATATGAGGAAGTGTATTAAATTTTATTGTTGAATACATATGGATTACAAAATGGAATCAACATATGAAGCTGCATAGTGAAATTGGATACAATAGCTAGCTACTAACTATTAACTATTATGAATTTATGATGATTGTATTTGAAAATCATCATCATAAATTTCATATCTAAGAAAATCAGACATTACAAGTTTTTACATCTTCCTCTTTCCTTCCCTAGAGAAATATTGGGAGGTAGAGGGTAAGGTACTTGCACTCGATTCTGACTCCCTGCTTGTTGTAGAAGATTGTGGCAGTGGCTCCACCATGCTAGTAGGTGGCAGTGACTCCTCCTGCAACATATCAATTTCATTCAAACCAATATCCCTTACTTTTGTTGAAGGAAAATCCTACATAGCTTGCCTTTCAAAATGAGAAATCTCACCCTCTGTAAATAAGGAGGCCTCATCATCTTGTACAATCCAATCATTGTAGGGATCAATGTCACCCAAATCAATGAATTCGTCTGACTAGTTATGCACCTTTCTTATGTGAAGACGAAGGTTATATTGCACAAAAACAAGATCATTGAGGTGTTTTTGAGTCAGCTTATTACGCTTATTCATGTGAATGGCATCAAACAAATTCTAGTTGCATTCACAACTAGAAGCACTACAAGGTTGAGACAAAATTTGAAGGGCTAGCCTTTTCAAAATTGGGGTATTTCCACCTGAATCTTCCCACCAAGAACCTGCAAATAAAATATTCAATTTTTTGTAAATAAAAAATATTCCAATAAGTAATAATAATTGTGATTCATAACTTGTAAGATATAAGGCTTCACTTTTTCTTTATTGGTGTTTGGATCTCTCTTCCTTGTATAGCTAAATTGGAAGAAAACAAAGGCCCCCTAACTGCCTTATAATTCTAAAGCTCTAAAAGGATGAGGTATTTCAATGTGAATGAGGTCTTTCATTTCACATGCAGGTGTTATCCTCTCAATACATGTGGATAGGCCCTCCATAACCTCCTTGTTAGCATCTGTGAAGCCATCAGAGAAGTAGAACTTGGGGTTGAGAAACTACCCCACTACATGAATGGGTTGGTGGAGTTGATTGTTTTCCCTTCAATCAATGATCTCCCAAATAGGGGAAAATCTATTTGCATCCCTTGATGGCACTTTCAAATTTTTCAAGTTTGAAGTGCCTATTCCCTTTCAGTTTGATGACAAAGGTTAGGTTTGAATCTTGTTAAATTTGCTTTGAAGGCCATCTTTGTCGATTAATATTTTGCAACTCATAGGTCATCTTGCAAATACATATGGTAGAATGTTTCCTGGTACATATGGTAGTGCACCTAGTTAGTTTCATGATTTCTAGATGAGTTTTGGTGGGCTATTAATGTTTTTATGACTACGATCAGGCTAAATTTGGTATTTTGAAAAGTTGCAAATTTCAAAATTTTGAAGGAAACCCATTTCTTGTTTTGGTCTAAAACATCTTCAATTTATTTTTTTATCAAAACCAAAGGCCATTTGATACATTATTTTAATATTTTTTGGTTGTAGTGAACATGTCCAATGGGCCAGTTTACAGAGGTACCTAAATTTTGATGGTTGGGTGAAATCTGATTTAAAACCCGTGTTTTCAATAATTGATTGTGGTCCCATGCAAAAAAATCTTGACTCTAGGGGTCATCGTTTGTGCGCAATGAAATTTCACCATTTGGCCCACAAGTGAAATTAAAATTTGCATTTTTTCTAATGTTTCAAATGCTAATGTTTAAACTATTCTAAATATTTTAAATATTGTGCAAATATGAAAATGCATTTAGGGAAAATATAAAACACATTTTCAAATGTTTTTGAAGAAAGAAATTTTAATTCTTGCTTCCTATTGGTTGAAGTCACATTAGCAACATAGCTCACGAAAACTCCATGGCTCATTGCTAGTTTTGGATGGAGAAGGAAAAGAAAACAGTAATGCATTGTTTTCCAACTATGAGTTTTTTATTAGACAAGATTTATTTAATGTTTCCTTGGCAGTGGGCAAGTTTGACACTTTCTCCAAGTATACATCGCTCAGCGTTGAAATGAGAGGTTGTTCATTTTCAAAACAACGATGTTGTGTTGTGAAGCAATGTAATCTCATTGGGAAACATTTGTAACATTTCATTGGTGCACAAACAAAGATTTAGGGTAGATTGATTAAAATATTTGAGGGAGAAACTTTACAAACTTTATAAAATTCTTATGACAACAACTCCATTGCTCATCTCCTTTTCACGCACAATGCTAAAAACAAAACAACAATGGTATTAGATGAGAAATGGCCTTTGTCTCATTGCTCATCATTGTTATAGGACTCTTCCTCTCTCCATAATAGCAATGCCTTTTATTTGGTGATGGGGTTAGAATGATGGTTTTTTAACACATCGCACATCGTTATTTTGCATTTTTCCTCCTTTTCAAAGTTGTGATGTTGCTACCTCTAGCTATGGCTTTTCAACACATGTGGTAGATTGATTTATTATGTGTATAATAGGGATCCAAGTCATACCTCAGAGGATATTATTTTTTGAAGGCAATAGTTTCTAAGATTGAACGATTAGAAGGATTCATTAAGTGAGTTGAGGTCCCTATATTGTTCTTTATTTAATAACTTGTGAAATAGAGAGAATAGGGGATCCCTTTCATGAAACCATAGCCATGAATGTGGAGGTTGATGGAACAACATTTCAATACTTGAATTGATGTTGACATGGAACAATTATTTTAGCATGTGGAGAGGTGTCTAGGAGACATTTTGAACTTGTGAACGGCTGTAAATGTAGTATGTAATCACGTTTTTAGGCTTGGTGTAGTTTTTTAAACACATGTACAGGTTGGAAAATGTCTTCTCAACCTCCAGAAAGGTGCCTCAACCTTTTTTATTGCCTTAAAAGAAATTTAGGAAAACTTTTATACATTTTTCAATTGCCTATGAGGTAGAAAATGCCAAACAATACTTTCTCACGACCCAGAAATCAAATCCAGCACTTGGGCAGTAGTTCTAGTGGTATTTTAAATATTTTTAGATGCCAATGGGTAGATAAATATCCAAATGAATTTTGTAATGCCTCACAAGTGTTTTGAGTGCTTCCATAGTGAGTGTTGGGCATGGAGAATAGTGGTTTGCAAGTTGAATATGCATTCAGATGGGTTCCAGATAAATGTTTGACAAAATGTCAAATTAATTGCAAAGTGAAATGAAAGATCAGAGGGTTAAAATGCAAGTTTGAAAATCATTTTTAACAGCTTGGTGAAATGGGTTTTAACCCAAAAGTGAAATATTTTCACTTTAAGATGAAAATGAGGCCAGTAAGTGGGTTATTACAGCCAAGTAAAAAGTTTTCATGGGATTAATAAGTTGAAAAGGAAAACAAATTTTAGTTGCAAGAATGAAGGCAAATTGAAGAGGGAAAATGAAGTGAAAAGAATCTTCTAAATGTCAATTGGGTGCAGATCAAGGTTGACGAGGTGTGTCATGTGTCACCATGAATTGATTTCTAGGGATTTTTTGATTTCTTCTCATTTCTCTTAAAATGAGAAGCAGTTTCATTTGTAAAGGGTTCTAGGATTTTGAAGAATCTATTAGGGGTAGGCTATAAGGTTTGTGTAGGGAAATAGAGGTAAATGCTTTGCAAATGTTCATGTAGTTGCATTGTATATCTTGGTTGCAACATAAATTAATACATGCTTGTGCATGCTCTCAATGTATCTTGTCTCCAAATCTTTAATTAAGTATTTCTTTCAATAATATAATCAAGGGTTGTAAATATTTTCATGCACATTTGTTGCATCTAGATTATTTTCAGGGTTAGTGTTTTCTCAAGGAGCAATGTAAATTCTTTCCATGAAAATAGTGAGAATATTTTGTTGTAGGTTGGATTGTTAAGTAGAAGTTGCACTTTTAGTTATTAGTTGATCTCATTAACATAAGGTGTTAATGGTTGAGTGATCATCAAGATATGTTTAGAATGTGGTGAAGTATGTGTACATGCATTATGCCTTTGTAGCCTTGCATAGGCATTAGTTTATTTTGAGTGGTTTTCCTTCACTCTCAAAAAATCTCTTCAAATATAAAATCAAGATTTACTTTATGCAATATTTATCTCTAATTATTTGCATACTTCATACCTAGGTTTCGTAGATAGCAAGGATAGTGCCCTCCATTTTACAAATACATGAACCCTTATCATTTGTGTGAATTTTATCTACTAGGTGCTAGAATAAAGCTTTGTTTCATATCCACATTCAGTACCATATAGGGTAACCCACCTAGGTTTTGCAGAGCTTGAAGTGTAGGGGAGAAAATCGTGAGATCATTCTCTCATTCATTGGACAAATCTCTCTTTGAATCTGAGCATAAGACATAGCACACCTTTAGGGTTCAAGGCTATGCAGATTTGGGAACCAATATTGCCCATGTAATAGTGTCGGATGGCCTCTTTGGCCCTATCCATTTCCTCAAAAAGATATGCCATTGCATTTTTCTCACCATCCACCAAGTGCACGACCCTCCTCACCAATGGCTCAGTCATCTACAAAGTACAAAGTAGAACCAAATTTAAATTACACCTTACAATGAAACAAAATAGTTATAAAATTAAAAATTAAAAATAAAGGATTCAATTTGAAAATTAATTAGAGTTGGAGTTACCTTGACAATCTATAATGCTCTAGTCACAAATTGATGATCAAAGATTATTTTTACAATCTTTTCTCCATCAACCTTCTTTGAGTAAGTTGAATCTACCAATGGTTCACTCACAAACGTTTGCTTCAAGGAAGTCAATAAACTGGTAATACTTTGCAATGTTACAAAATTAGATGCAAACCTTATAGCACCCGATCGCATGTAAACTCTTTCCCCTTGGTGTGATATCTCATCAATTGCAGAACCCATAGGTGATTATATATATATATATATATATATATATATATATATATATATATATATATTTATTTATTTATTTATTTATTTATATCTCTTTTCTTCTACAACTGGTTTCACCCAGACTATTTTGCCTATGTCCTCTAAAAGAAGGTCAAGGCAATGAGTTACACAAGGGGTCCAAAAAAGTGTTGGATGCCACTCTTTAAGCAGTCTACCAGTTGTCACATATGTCATTGCATTGTCAATTACAACTTGGACGACATTTTCTCCCACCTCTAAAACAACCTCCTCCAACATCAAGCTCAATTTTTTTGCATTCTTTACTATGTTGGAGGCATCAATTGAATTTAGAAAAACCATTACACCATTTGAAGCTACTATAAAATTGATAAAAAGTGTGGTTTCTTCCATCTATCCAGCCATTTGAAAGAATTGAGCATTCATACCTTTGCCATTGTTTATTTTCAACTTCCACAATTCCTTTTGCATCTACAATAGCATCTTCAAGTAACCTACCACTTATATCTCTTGGACTAGGGGACTTATACCCTTTCCCTGTAATCATCAGTGTTGTCACCAAACACTCCCAATATGGCCTCATTGCCATTTTGAAGGGAAGATTGTTATAAAACCAAAAATTTGCACAAGCCTTGTCTACTTCTTTATGCACCTTCCTATTCCACCCAATACCTTCCAATGAAGGTTGTGATCCTTGAACATTTTTAGGCATAAAAAACTGGAATTTTCTCAAAGTGGATGAGGTACATATACATGGACCACAACTAGGAGCAATGGCTTCTTGTATGGTTGCTTGCATCTTTTCCTTCTCCAATTGTTTTCATCTAGTGGTACAAGAACGAATATCATCTCCCATTTCACCTCTTTAGGGGCTACTATACATGTCTTGGAATCATGACAAGGAATGCCAACAAGATGGTATTTGAGGTGATTGGTGCCTCCACTAACCCTCTTCTTTCACTAGGTACAAATAGCACTCCCTACTACTAGACTATAATAACCATGTTTCCAAGTGGGATTAGGGCTAATAGGGGGTCTCCTTTCAATGGGTTGACTTGTGGCTACTGAGTCTGAACCAAATGCAAAGGTCGATGCCATTGTGATTAAATATTAACCTACAATATTAGAAGTTGAATAATAAATATATTACAAGTTGTAACAGATCCAATGCAAAGGAACAATCAACTAATTGTTGAACATTATTTAATCAAAGTGAAAGACATTTCATTTAGAATGCTATCTATTTTATTTCAGTTCTTTCATTCTTATATTTGTATTTTTTGTTGGATGCACATTGATTGTATTACTTGTATGCAAATTTCAGTCCCAACCCTGTTGCAAATTTGTAGGTGGGAGCAGCAGATTATCATTACATGGAAATTGCCCAAAATTTATATACTATATTTAATAATTTATTGCAGATATTCTACTGTAAAATTACTTTTAGACTTTCAGTCATAGTTCACAGATGGGTGAGTAATCTATGTGGATGAGCATAACTTGTATGTATGTTTCTAGATATATATGTATTTGTATGCATGAGTGTGTAGCTTGTAAGTATGATGTGTGTATGTAGGTATGTATGTGTGCAAATTGTAGTGTGTGTATGGTGTGTGTGTATAGCATAGGTATAAGCCCAATGTATGTAACTATATGATCATGATGTGTGTGTGTGTGTGTGTGTGTAAGTATGTATGTGTGATATTGTGTGTATGTATGTGTGTGTGTACACACACACATACACACAATGTCACACATATTGTACATGATGTGTATGTATTTATGTATGTGTGTTTATAGTGTAACTATACACACACATACATACATACACACTGTCACACTCACATATTGTACATGCACACACATAATAATTATATACCTATAGGCTATAAGATATAGCTGCTATACACACACATACCTAACAATTAACATACCTATACACACACTACACTATGCATACATACATATCTATACACATATACAAGCTGCCAAGTTTGCATGCATATGCACACACAGACATATCCATACACACAGTCACACAACTTCTTGTTTCACTTATCAATGTATCATGATATCATATTATCATCAATCATGTATGCATTTCAGTATTAAGTTTAACTATTTAACTATTAAGTATATATGTAAAAAATCAAGATTTTAAAATTTTAATGAATAATTTAAGTTTGTATATACACATATTAGGATATGTTGATCATACACAATTATACATAAATATGTAATATGTATCCTAATTTATGTATATACAAACTTAAACTGTTCATTAAAATCTTTAATGTTTACATATATACTTAATACTAATAGTTAAATATGTTTCATTATGATAATGTTCATTAAGATTAAACTATATACAAATTTAAATTGTTCATTATCCAAACTTAAAATGTTCATTATGATAATGTTCATTAAACTGTTTAATGTTTAAAACTTTACACATTATCAATCTACACAAACTTGTTGACTGTGTATGATAATGTGTAATATCAATCAACAGGTTTGTGTTTATTGATAATGTGCATTGTGTAACACTACAGTGTAAAGTATAAACATTAATATCATGAAACTTGAAAAAGAATATAAAAAAATGAATTTACCTATAGCTACAAATCATGGCCAAAAACTAGTCCAAATCATAGCAAAAAAAAATCCAAATCGTGACAAATAACCAATCCAAATCACGTTAAAGGATGCAATGCCTATAAGGCCCGCCAAATGGGGATTTTATAAGCACCAAATTGTGCCATACATGCATCCAAAATGTGTATAAAGCACACAAAAATAGGTGTTTGAAAAGCACGTTTCGTTTGTTACAGTATTTTTCATGAGTACTAGGAGGGTTTTTCGTGAGTTTATTGAAAAAATTCAGTGATTTTTTTTCCTCTTGAGTGGTGAGTAAAAGAAAGAAGTACCCACCCAAGAAAAAAATAGGAGAGTACTTGGTCACCCGGTGATTAATCGTTGAGTCTGTAATCTATGGGTATTTGTAACTTTGTCTCACATTGCAATGGCACTACTTTGCACCATATGTTTTCTTCACTATCAACTTCAGGGAGATATTGTGAAGTCCTAACTCCTCTCTAATCAAATCACGCAACTCTAACAATGCCAACCTTGTTATGCAGTGTTCTATAAAAACAAAGTACATGAGGCAATAAAAAGAAAGCAGTTGTGTTCCTTGTAATTTCCAAGACACTCGTTCATCTTCCATTTTTGTAAAAATAAATAAAATGCAAAATATTATTATTCTATTAGATATTAGGATATTGATTACAATGAGTTTCATCTCCTTATATAGAGTTTGGAGGATGAAACTGGATAAACATGCAAAAAGATAAGCATGACATGACTCACCCTAAATGCTAAAAATAGTAAACTCACTTAAGTCATTAAGATGAATTTATTACAAAATTAAGCCTTAACTATTATAAATTGAGGTTTTTTCTTAGCGTAATACCTTGTAAAACTTTAATATTGTTGATCTAAATATGCTTTTCCTTTGTTACAGATTCTTTGTGGGTGATTATCTGATTAATCCGTTTTACTATTTGTAGAATGTAGACAGAAGTTGATAGAAGAAGTAGAAAGGATATTAGAAAGATTACACAAGCATGTACTGTGGAAAAAACCCTTTCGGCTAAAAACCTCCACCAAGAATTAATCTATTATTCAATCTTTGAAGTAGATTACAATAGCTTCAATTCTTGCTTGAGAATGCCTCTTTTGCCTTCACCAAAACTTCTTCACAACCTGCAAATAAAACTGATAAACACTCTCTTCAACTTGCTTGAGATAAATAGACTTTAATCAACATTGTAAACTCCAAATGAGTTACAATAACAATGCTCAAGCCCTAACCCTAAAATGTATGCCTATCTCTTGCAAGTAGAGTTGTGTCATGAAGAACAATGTCAAATCATCTCCTTCATCCATTTGGGTATCCCAAATTGAAGTCATAACTCAACCTTTAATCTATAAATATATTAAGGCTTCATCCTCAAAGTTGGCACCTAAAAGAGGGCCCCACTTAACTAAGCCTTCAAAAATATCTCAACATGCAAAGGAGTTGATTCCAAGAAGCCAACTTGGGCACCCAAAGTGGGTCCAAGATATTTCTTCTTAATTGAAACATTTCTCAACACCATTCATGCAAGAATGGTCATCCCCTATTAATTGAAGGTAGTACCTATTATTTGTCATGCAACTCAAGTTATTAGCCATGCATTCCAAGTTAACTAAATTCAACTAGCATTCAACTAAAACTAACTGAAGATAATTGAACCATAACTGAACTAAACTGAACTAAACTAAATTGAACTAAACTAAACTGAACTGAACTGAACTGAACTAAATTGAATTGAATTGAACTGAACTTCAACTGAACTTCACTGAATTGAACTAAACTGAACTTCACTGAACTGAACCTCGTACACATCACCCCCTATTTTATAGGACCTCAACATGCATAAATCAAAATCCCTATTTTGTAGGAACCTAGGATGCAGTTTTGAAGTGTACTCAATTTACCAACCAGTTAACTAAACTCAAGGTGAGTTGCCACCTACCATATGTGAGCCCATGTGCTCCTATTCTATAGGATCTAATTCCAAGGCGTTCACACATGCTTTTAACATTTAGAATTAATTACAAATCTCAATTAGCATGATTATTTCATCAAATATTAATCTCTTCCTAATCCTAGTGTTGTTGAACACATTCTTGGGACTTAGGATATATGGTGAAATAAATAATGTTTAGGATTTCAATTAAATGGCATCATATTTCCAACATTATCTTCTAATAATCATTTAATATTATTCTAATACCATTCATGTCTATAAATGTACTATGGCTATTCTACGAGAATTAATAACAAGTTAGCACAAAGACATCATGTGGCATACATTCAATCTCTCATAATTTGCACAAACCCTTTTCATAATACAATCTTGCAATTTATAATTCTAATTTGGCAACTTCTCTCTCTTGAGTCTCTCTATTGACCAAGCACACAGTGTAACATTTGTATGCTTGTATTTTCTTCCATTCATAGCACATTTGAATCCATAAGAGTGTGTTTTCTATTGCGCACCCTTGGGCTTCAAATCAAGAAGGTAGAAAAAAGGAAAAATACAAAAAATAATAGACAATAAGAATGCCGCCAAAGTAGAACAAGAAAAAAATTGCAAATTAATGGAAAGAGGAAAAAAGAAGAGTTGGAAAGTAAAGAAATAGAAGATTGAATGTGAAAGGCTGTTAAGAATTAAGAAATTCTAAACCTTGAAGGTTTTGAAATCTACTTTAGAAAAGGAAAGTTGATTTTTTAAAATTCTCAAATTCATAAGGAAATGAGGCATGCTTTAAACAATTACGTTAAAAAAATACAATAGTAAAGTGAATGTTCCAGAAAACAAGATTATTAGATAGCATCAATTAAAATGCCTACATTGTTAAATTAAATTTCAAAAATGACAATATAATGGTTAAAGTAAGCAATCATAACCTGTAAGAAATGCAAGTTAAATAAAGTAATGGACAAAAAAGTGCTAAAGATAATTATTAGATATGTTACTGGTCCATCCCCTCCTATGCCCAAATACAGGTCCAATTCATACCCGGTTTGGATTCGGAGCCAATTCATAAGGTTTTGTTAAATACAAACAACTATGCATTTGTCATAAACAAATTTTCACAAACCTATGAAGAATCTAGTAGAAAACTTGTGTGCTCTATACCAAACCTTATGGATATCACATCCAAAAAATTTGAATATCTTTAATTTTTTGGTCATGCATTTTGTAATGTCCCATTTTTGTCAATTTCCAAGTCTTCCAGAGGTTAACTAGTTAGTAAGGGATAACTCCAACATTCTTGGAGAAGCATTTGATTAGTCTTGCAAAATAAAATGTTCTTTGGTTCGAGTTTAGTTGGTTAGTTGGATCCCTTAGATGCTTTTCAAATCGATTTTTGACCTTTTGAGTGCTCTCCAAACTTCCTGGAGGAGCAAGCTATTTTTAGAAAGTTGCCAAGTTGATTTCGATCATCTTTCTACGGTTTTAGTTTCATCATGGTGTGGTCAAAATTGGATTTCGACGATGTTTCAGTACTTTTCACAACTTGGGTCAATTATTAAGTTATTTTAATTAATATTTCACTAATGTTGTCTAATGCTGAGAGATAATTAAAGGAAAAATTAGTGTAATAGCTTGTTGGAAAGGTGATTAAATGTTTGCACATAATGAATTATTTAATTTAAAGCAAAAGATTTTTTTCAGGAAAAAGCAATAAAGCATTAAAGTGCTTTTTTGGAAAAAAAAAACACTTTTCCAAAAAAGCAACGAAAAAGCAAAAATATGCTTTTTCAAAAAAGCAATGAAAAAATCTATAAAAGGAGGTGTTGGGGGTTCATTTGGGGATGCTAAAGATTACACATATAGTTATGCTACCAAACTAAACTTGTGATTTCTGTGAAAAATCATTTGAGGACATGAAAAACCCTCATTTGATTCTTAGTTTCAGATTCAAAAGATAATCCTTAGCTAGGGGAGTGGTTCTGTTTAGGAATCGCATTGTGCTTCAATGGAGTTCAAATTCCAAGGTTTCAAAAAGAAGATAATTCAAAGTATTTTGATTGCAGATTTTGGGATTTATGTTTTGGTGAATGTTTGCAAAGATTTTGGATGTGGTTAGGAGGTGATCTTTATTGGTTTGGAGGGAGTTTGATGATTCATCATGGTTGGCTTGACCTACACTAGTTGTATATCAAAACCAATAAAAAAATTTCTTATCATAATAGACTTAACACTACACATGTAGTAGTCTATCCAATGATTTTCAGACTCACAGTGTCCTTTCCTTAGGTCTTTGGTGTTGTTGGATGAAGGGGGTTGCATTAGGAACTACTTAACTGTCTTTTATTGAACTGGAGTGGAGTATGTCTTTAGTTGTTGGGCATCAACTTAAGGTTTCAATGGTTGCATAAAATGGCATTTTAAATGATCTCGGGTGACTATTTGAACTACAACAGAGGAGTAACAAACTTGCAACCATCCAATCAGCTCAATCTTGTTCATACCAGCACTCTTATTTCTAGGTATACTAAATTGGTTGTTGTTTTGGTGATTGTTCTAATGTTAAGGTTGATATTTATCATTGTTGTAGCAGTTACTTTACATCAACAGTAGCACATTTCATTTCATAGATGATTTATTTGAGCTAACATTGTAACACTCAGTGGTAATACCACCAGTGATCTACTCATGATATTTTGTGTTAATCACCCCATTGAATAAGTGGCTCTTATTACTCATCCCACTGATTAAGTGGATCATTGGTTCTCACTCTATAATGCCCCCAAATAGGATACTAAAAATAAACAATAATTTTTTGAAAACTAGGCACAAAACTAACAACAAATTTCTTCACAAACTAGGGCATAAATCTAAATTTTATTTGCATTAAAGTAGTTCCAAACAAAATTAGAAATTATGATTGAATTTAATAGAATATTATGAATATTACTATGCTCAAAAAAATGACATTTCAAACCCTTATAACTATCCAAAAAAATTCAAAATTAAATATCAGACATTTCCATGAAGTAAATATGAAAATTTCATATCAAAAATGTTCCAGATATAGGTCAGAATATTTTTTAACCCTAGCCACCCTTCTAAAAGTATTTTTGGGTGCTCAAAATGACTATCTTTAAGTCTAAAATTGTCTCCCTTCAACAGTCGTCCTTAGAAATACTAGAAATGAATGATTTGCAGTAGTGAACACCTTCAGATCTAAGTAACCAGTGTTGATAACATTGTAATTTTGGCCTCCAAACTTGATAAAACCTTGCAGACTTCAAAAAAAATATGTGAGGGTTTCACAAACCGAATTTCTTCCATCGAAACACTCTTCTAACTAGGGAGAGCTCGTATGTCTCACCAAAACCAGGGATTCCCAAGGTTTCAATCCTCAAGCCAAGTTGCAGTAGTAATAAGTAGAAAAATTCATCACACAATGCCTCCAAAAGATCCCTTTAGGGTGTTATATAGCAACTCATAATCATATGATTTAATCTCCACCATTCATCTTAACATCTTTAATCCAAAGGCTAACATTAAAACCCTACAAAAATTGTTCTTATCTTCTCATAGAATTTAGATGCCCCCTTACCACATGTTTTAAAGATGTCATTTAAGTCATTAAAAGGGGACAACTTAAGTCCCTTGGATAGGCATCAGTTTAAGTTACCTAAAAAGATGTGCCCAACATAAAAATAACTTAATTTCACTTAAGTTGCATCAAAATACATGCACTTAACTTAAAATTAGAATTAAGAACAAGCCAAGGACTTCAATTTTTACCCAATGATGCTCTGTGTTCTCTTCCTCTTGAGTAAAACAAGGAAAGGATAGCTAATTTGCTGCTAATCATCTTGATTTGAGTTGGGGACATTACAGTCCTCCCCATCCAAAGAATGCTTTTTCTCAAGCATTTGGAGGCTTGGATGCTTAAGAATCTCTTATCATTTCCATATTGCATCAACAACAATTTTTTCCATTTGATAAGGTATTCAGAAATTACCTTATTCCTCAACCTTTTCTCCCTTACAAAATTGTTTTTAGAATAAGTATCAATTTACCCTCTTCATTCATGGGAGGAAATTTCATAGAAGGTGTCACATGCTATCCAAGTGCCTTTTTGAGAGATGACACATGGAATACATTATGGACCTTGCTTGTAGATGGAAGCTCTAGCTCATATGCTACTTCACCAATTCTCTTAGTTACCTTGAAAGGCCCATAAAATATGGGTTTAAGCTTTTCCACCCCACTTACCTTCAAGGAAGATTGTCTATAAGGTTGAAGACGCACATATACCAAGTCTCCCACTTCAAAAGACCTCTCAACTAGATGGCGATCAACATATTTCTTTTTTTGTTCCTACGCAATTTGAATATTCTCCTTGAGTGCTTTGAGGATGTCTTGATTTTCTTTAGCCCACTCAAGAGCTTTTCGAGCTCCGGAATCAGAAAAAACCAAATCTATAAATGTAGATGCCTCATAGCCATACAAATCTTTGAAAGGATTCATGACAATGCTCATGTGATATATAGTGTTATAACAAAATTCTGCCAAATGTAACCATTTTTCCCATGATTTTTGTTGTCCTGAAACATAGTTCTTCAAATAACCTTCAAGCCATTTGTTAACAATTTCAATTTGACCATCTATTTGAGGATGATAACTAGTTCTATGATCAAGTTTTGTTTCATCCAACTTCATCAATTCTTGCCAAAAAGTGTTGTTGAATATGCGGTCTCTATCACTTACAATATTTTTTGGCACTCCATGAAGTCTGAAAATTCACTCAAAAGACAGACTAGCAACTTGTGGTTCTTTATATTTGAAAGGAATGGGCATAAAATGAGCACCACAACAAAAATATAGTCCTTACCATTCACCTTAGGTAGCCCCATAATAAAATCCATCGATATTTGTTCCCATTTCCGGTTGAGTATAGGAAGATTATCCACCACAACAAAAATGCAGTCCTTACCATTCACCTTAGGCAACCATGTAATAAATCCATCGATATTTGTTCCCATTTCTAATTGGGAATAGGAAGTGGTTGTAGCAGCCTTTCTGGAAAAGAAACTTCAGCCTTGTTTTTTTGACACTCTAGACATTCCCTTACATGTTTAAGAACACCATCTTTCATACCCTTCCATGAAAATCTTTCACGAATGTACCTATATGTCTTCATTTAACTAGGATGACTAGCAAGTTGACTATTATGAACAACAGTAAGAATCTTATGCTTTAGCTTACTTTTAGGCACTAAGTAGATTCTATCCTTGTAATAGATGATGTCATTCAACATTTTATATCTTTCAACATCAGATTTACCATCTAAAATATCACAAGCATGTTGATTCTTTCAATATTAAATTAGTATGTAATCCTTCCAAGTAGTTGAAATTTTTGAGAGAGCAAAATGTAGGATTTCTAGACAATGCATCAGCAACAACATTATTTTTGCCTTTGACAAATTCAATGTAAAAATCATACCCTTGTAGCTTACTTACCCATTTTTGTTGTCTCTCATTTAGACCTTTTTACTCCATGAAATACTTGAGGCTATTATGATTATCCCTCGCTATAAACTTGCTACCCACAAGATATTGCGAAAACTTTTCCAGTGTGTGCATGATTGCCAACATCTCCTTATCATATGTAGAGAACCTTCTTTCAACTTCATTCAATTTTCGGCTCTCATAAGCAATGGGATGCTTGTCTTGCATCAAAACAACACCAATACCAATAACACATTCAAGCACAAAGGGTGTAGAGAAATCTAGTAAAGTCAAAATAGGACAATTACTCATTATCTTCTTAAGATGATCCATGATTCTTTGAGTCTTATCCATCCACCTGAAATCATTCTTCTTGGTCAAATATGTCAAAGGAGTGGTTAATGAAGAGAACCCCTTTACAAACCATCTATAGTATGTGCATAGATCAAAAAAACCCCTCAATTGTGACATGTTCTTGGGTGGTGGCCAATCAAGTATAGCTTGAATCTTCTCTTTATGTACCTTCACTCCACCATTCCCAATGGCATATCGCAAGTACAATAGCTCAGTCATACTGAAATCACATTTAGAGGCTTTTGCAAAAAGAGAATTAGCTACTAAGATACTCGATACCTAATCAAGGTGTCAAAGATGTTCTTCCCAAGTCTTTCTATATACTAATATGCCATCACAAAAAACCAACACAAATTTCCTCAATTTCTTATTAAGCACATGGTTCATGCAAGACTAAAAAGTAGCCAAAGCATTTGATAATCCAAAGGACGTCACCAAATACTCAAAATGACCATAGTGACACCAAAAAGTTGTTTTATGTACATCTTGCTCTCGAACTCGAATCTGATGTTATCCTAAACAAATATCTATTTTGAAGAAATAAACCCCTTCATAAAACTCATCCAAGAACTCATCAATACACAGAATAGGATACTTGTTCTTGATGGTGTTCTTATTAAGTGCATGATAATCTATGAAAGGACTAAAGCTAGGTCGTATATGTCCTGCATCCAATATTCCCAAATAGTCTTTTCAATCTCATCCTTGAATATTTTAGGATGATGATAGGGATTCGTAACCACTCGTTTTCTATCCACAAGCTCAATGACATGCTCAAATCCACAATCTGGAGGTAGTCCATTTGGTAAATTTGAAAATACCAAACTATGATTGTCCATCATGCCCTGTATGTCTACATGATATCTACGTTGTCCTATTTCTAAAGACTTCTCTAAAATAAAAGATTGCACTGCCCACTCAACCTTTGAATGCCAAAAAAATTATCTCCATCCTCTTGGCTGAAATAACTCTAGGTGCCTTTGAACATAAGCCTTGTAACACGACCTTCTTACCATCTACAATAAAACTCAATTGCATGGTTTTAAACTCTGTGACATATGGACTTATAGAATGTAACTACTAAACACCCAAAACAACATCGGTGTCCTCAATGTCAATCACATAGAAATAATTAGTAAGGTTGTAGTTGCCCAAAGACATACTCAATTGTGGCACAAAATCAGCACAACGCAATGTGCCCATTCATTGTCTTCACTCAAAAGCCATCATCCTCTTCAACTTTCAAACTCGGCTTCTTCACATAGGATGCAGCAATGAAGCTATGGGTGGCCCCACTATCAATCAATACAATAACTTGTTGTCCTTGTATGAAGCCCTTGACTCTGAAGGCATTATAATGAGGAGTGGTAGAGAGAGTTGCAATTGCACCCTCAATTTGTGTCAAGTCATTCTGATGCTCATCTGCGTTGGACTCCCCATCTAGCTTCTCATGTTTCTCATCATGAACCTGGGTCTCCTCCAACTCATCATCACGAGGCTCCTTGAAGACCTCAATCCAATGGGCTTTGACCCCATTCTCACACCTATGTGCAAGGGTCCAAGCCTCATGACAATCAAAGAAAACCTTCTTCCTTCTCAACTCTTCCCTCAATTCACGAGATGGACCATCAATTGGCTTGGATATCCCACCTATGGTCTAGTATACTCTGATTTCTTGTCCTTTTGTGGCCAATTCTACTGTGAGGATTTTTGCGGAAACTTACTAGAAAACCTAGCATGTAGTGTAGATAACTCTATATTCCTTGCATGCTTAATAGCTTCTTGCAAGGATGGTGGATCAAAAGCTTTGAACCAATGTCTGAGAGGTTCTGGAAAGCCCTATATGAACCAAGAAATCAACCTCTTCTTGGACACATCAGAAACCATAATTGATATTCGCTAAAACTCTGAAATATATGTATCAAGTGCCCCAACCTGTCTCAACTGTGCCAACTCCCTCGAGTGCACCTCTAAATCCTTATGGTCAAATTAATCTATCAATGTAGCACAAAACTAATCATAAGAGACTATTTCTCCATGTCCTTGTGTCACTAACCCACGATACCACCACTCATGTGCAACTCCGTCAAGTTGAAGAGTAGCAAAATTGATGACCTCAATCTCCTTCATTTGATTCAAAGCAAGATAAATGTCCAATTTCCAGACCCAAGCTCTAGTCGTACACTTGGATGATCCATCAAAACTAGGTAGGGATAGTTGTCCCAACCTCTTCTGCAACCCATAATTTTGCTTCCCTTGATTTTGTTTTTGCTTGGGCTTCGTGCGTTTGGTGACCTCCAAATAACCCCTAAAAGAGATGGTTGATTAAAAATCTAATCCCAAAGCTTGATACTTAGCTAGTATTTTAGCATCTTCATTATTCTCAATAAGTTTCTCTTGTGTAGGTTCATCTTCTTGTATGAAAGTAGACATGAATGGTCTAGATTGTGATGAACCTATGGATTTATTGGAAGAACATTCCTTATTTTTTGCAGTTTTGCTATTTACTTCCCTCTCTGTATGCACCATAGAGCTTCCATATGTTGTGTTATGAGCCAGCTGACTTAAATAAAGATTGTTATCATGTAGCAGCCTCACCATTTCTGAAAACATTTGTTCTGCTTCCTCATTTGATGATGGTGACTAATTGGGATTTTCCATTGATTCCTTTAGCTTTTCCAAGCTATGACCTCCCTTTCCACGCATGTAGTCAACCCAAACAGGCTGTCAAGTTCTTGCAACTTTGATACCACTGTAATATCCCCAAATAAGATACCAAAAAGAAAATAAATAATTTTCTGAAAATTAGGATGCAAAACTAACAAATTTCTTCAAAAACTAGAGCATAAATCTGAATTTTATTTGAATTAAAGTAGTTCCAAACAAACTCAAAAATTGTGATCAGATTTAATAGAAAATTATGAATATTACTATTCTCAGAAAAATGACATTTTAAACCCTTATAACTGCCCGAAAATTTTCAAAATTAAATATCAAACATTTCCATTAAGTAAATATGCAAATTTCATACCAAAAATGGTCCAAATTTAGGGCAGAATATTTTCTAACCTTAGCTACCCCTCCAAAAGTGATGTTGGGTGCTTAAAATGAATATCTTTAAGTTTGAAATTGTTGCCCTTCAACGGTCATCCTCAAAAAAACTAGAAATGAATGATTTGCAGTAGTGAACACCTTCAGATCTGAGTAACCAGCACTGATAACATTGTAATTTTGGCCTCCAAACCTAATAAAACCTCACAACCTTCAAAAAATAGTGTGTTAGGGTTTCACAAACCGAAGTTCTTCCACTGAAACACTCTTTTGACTAGGGAGAACTCGTATGTCTCACCGAAACCAGGGATACTCAAGGGTTTCAATCCTCAAGCCAAGCAAACCCTTTAGGGTGCTATATAGCAACTCTGAACCATATGATTTAATCTCCACCCTTCATCTTAACATCTTTAATTCAAAGGCTCACATTAAAACCCTAAAAAAATTGTTCTTATCTTCTCCTTGAAGTTGGACGCCCCCTTAGCACATGTTTTAAAAATGTCACTTAATTCAAAAAGGGGACAACTTAAGTCCCTTGGCTACGTGATGGCACTCTCAAATTTTGCAAATTTGAGATGCCCATTTCAAAATTTTGCTTCTGCACTTTCAGAAGTGCACCTGAACAATCAGTCCCAACTGACCCACTTTGAAGGCTTGTATTTTGAAGCCTGTTGATTGTCGTGCAAAGACTAGTTGCAGACATACTCAGTTGACATATGTGAGCAGGCATATCAAATTTTAGCTTCCCACGATAAGTTCTGACAGAGTTTCGAAAAGTGAAGTTGGAAGGTTTTTGCACTGTTCAGCTGTTTGCAAACAGTTCAGTTTGCAAAACAGCTTCCTGTTTGAGCTTGGTTTTCACAACCAGTTCACTGTTATGTCAGAACGAGTGTTGTTCCACATTCCCCATATCAACATGATCCCGAGTGTCAATTTTCAGAACCTCATGATCTGATTTGCTATTTTTAGCAGATCGAAACCAAATGCAGATTGTTTTGTTTTGCAGCTGCATTCCTGACAGCGTGTCTGAGTGGCCACTTTCGATCGTCAATAACTTTTGATCGGTGATGTCTCAAGCAATTTCCTTTTACACACGTGCTCAGGGTACCTTAATGATTTACTATGTCTGATGACAGCTCGCCATGGGTTAATGTGTTGTGTTCGCAAATTAGCAGTCGGGTGTGTTCTAATTGGTTCGGAACAGCTGCTATTTTAGAAAAGTTTAATCGGGCTAATTTGCCGATTAATATCCGGTTCCTCGTAATTGATTTCTCTGAGCCGTCTATTGCATTATACTTTTGGGTCAAATGACTATGAGCTTGCAAGTTTTTACGGTCTCACGAGGTCGTTTGCCCAATTTTCAAGATCGATTCTTGAAGCAACTTGACCTGTTTTGACCATTTTGCAAAAGTGTAAGAAAACAGTTTCTGAAAGCAACCCAGTTTACCATTCCACTTCAAATGCATCCAGTTGTTGTTTGGGACTGATTTGAGGGCAAAGCTTGTTTGAAAACGAAAATTTTTTTAGTCGGACTCACATGGAACCCGACATGCTTTGCACAATTATTGCTATGTACAAAAGAGATCAATCGGGAGCAATCAGGTGCAAGGTAAAATGCATCCATCAAAGCATTTGAAAGAATCAATGGTGGCAACGGAATTGGAAAAAAAGGAAAAGGTAATACTGATGTGATTGTATGTGAAAAACAGGGAACACTACTGTGAAAAGAAAAGGGTAGCTCAATGGACTGACTAAAGTGAGGATTCATCAACTGTTCTATATGTGTATTTTTATATGGAACAAAAGGGTATGGACGACCATCACAACATAAAAGTAATGAGATCACATGGGACGCCATTCTGGCAGGATATATACAGAGTGAATGCATTGGAAGTGTTTTGGAGACTTTCCAAGAGCCCGATGCCTTGGCAAGGATGAGAATCATCATTGTTTGGTGGCAGAATTTCCAAGTGAGGAATCTACGTCTGGCAATACACTGTCATACAAATACAACCAACAGGTTATGCATATCCATCAAAGCATTGGTGGCTCAAACCAGCAACATGGGGCACCATCATTCTAGGAGGGAGATCCACGTGAAGCTCAGCTAGAAGGTTAAGTAGATGATAGGAGATCAACTCCAAGTAACAAACAATGGATATCCATTAAAGCATGGGAGGGCGCGATCAGCATTCAAGAAGGCATGCGCATGAAGGGGGAAAGCCACCACCGCTAGCCAGGTGAGAACACAGCATAAGGGAAAGCCACGCCAGTGAAGGGAGGGACCCCATGCAGCAGGAAGACTGGGAGGAGACCACACTGCAGAGAGTGGAGGTGAAGGCGTTGTAGCAGGTAGGATAGCCCGCGCCCAAAACAAAAGGGGAAGACCAGTATGAGAAACCCGCGCTGATGGGGAGATGGAGAAAGCCATGTGGAGTCCGCGGCCAGGAGAAGAGAAGACCAGGTGTGTTGGCAATGAATGGAGACCAGCACATGGGGTAGGGATCAAGGAACCACAAAGTGTCCGCATACCAGTAATGAAGAGGAGCTTGCAGCAAGTGAAGTGTGAGACGCTGGCCTGTGAACCACGCACCAGGAATGGAAGGGAGCTCATGCGACCAACATTTGGAGATGGAGATCTGCCGCCAGTGATAGAAGGGGCCTACGCCAGGCACCGGTGAAGGGGAACCGCGTACAGCAAGAGATGCCATGGAGGCGCGAGCAGCAGAGAATGGAGGCCCGAGCGGGAGAAGAGGCATGCAAGGAGTCCAAGGTGAAGGCCCGCGTGCAGACATGGCAGGAACGGGAAAACAGAAAATGCGAAGGTTAGGGCATTCTCGCGAGAATGCCAATGACGTGACCAAAATGTATGCGGGGTGTGCGAGCAAACTTGATGGGCACGTGAATAAATCAAATGGCACCGTCAAAAGTTTTTAAATGAATCCTACTTCACGGGCCTCGCAAAGATACTGGTAACATTGGAAAAAACTTGCAAGGCTCGCGAGATTAAAGCACATGGTTGGTGGGCCCGGATGAAGCTTTTGGGCTTTAAAAGGGCCGATGAAAATTTTATATGTTTCATTTGTTTTTTATAAAAGCAAAACATTTAAAAGGTATTTAAATGTGTCCAGGTAAAAAGTTTAAATATTTGTCCACTAGTGAAATTGGGTGAATAGTAAAATAAAACAAAATGAGAGTAACCATTGGGACTTTTATTTTCACATGAGTAAAAATGAATTGGAGAAGAACAGGTCATATATTTTCACAGGCACAGAATTTTAATTTCCCTAGGTGTAAAATAAACACAAGTATAGGTGCATTTTAAATTTTACTGATGGATGTTAAAATGGAGAATATTTTATGATAAGGGAGGAGGAGTATTTTTATCCACGCGTAAAAAATTGTTTAAAATGGGGAGTGAATTAAATGTTCACTGGTGGTGTTTTATAAAGTGATTTTAGTCATTTTATAAAAGAAAATATATGCTGAGAATTAAAATGCAGCAAAAGGGAAAATCAAAATAAAGAGCAGAAAATAAAAATAGTTATGCACAGGAAGAGAGATATTTTGAGTAGCTGGATGAAATTTGGAGATTCTCCACATGAGCAGATTTTCTGTTGCTTGGCAATCATAAGTAGATGTTGTTTGAGAGAATGTTTGTTGGTGCAAGGAAGAGGAGAAGATATTTTGCAGAATTATTGATCAACAGTGAATGAAGATACCAGATGGCAATTGTTGATCAAATTTGGGGTTTCTTCTATTTCCTTCATTCTTCTATATCTTCTTTCATTCTCTCATTGTAAAGGGTTCCGAGTCTTTGTATTGGGTTGGGTAGATAGAGGTTTGTTAACTCTGAGTTATTTTGAGTCTAGAAGCTATAATTTCTGATTTTATAAGCAAATATAGCCAGTTTGTGCATATAAATCATGAAATGGGTTTACATTTTCATGAATATCTTCAATTTGTCTCCATACCTGTACAATTGAATCATATGAATTCAGTAATACAAAGTATTTTAAGTTTATCATCTCAAATTTCATGAAATTGTGTTATTTGTTTATGGGTCTATTTCAAAGAAATGGTTAAATACTATGAGCAGATAATAGTGATTTGAAGTGTGCAGGTTGGATTTGATAAGGAGAAGTTAATTGATAATATGAGTGGGATTGTTGGTGTAAGACACTAACAGTTGATGCAAAGCATCAACAATTATAAATCCACTGGTTGAATGCCATTTGCTGATAAAGTTGTCTTATTTATGTGACTCCATGGCCTAGAATTGGCACTGATTTATCTTGCAACTTAATGCATTTCATAAACAGTTTTAATTGTAAAATCATTCTTGTTCTTAGTGTGTGGACAGTTGTGTCTGTCATGTTCTCCTTGCTGATTAGTGAAATTCATTCAATAGTTTGTCAATATTGAGTGACATTTTAGGTTTCTCAGCAATTCTGTAAGAGCATAATCTGTTAAGCAATATCCTGTTACTTGTGTGTCTAGATTGTTTGATATTGCTAAAAGGTTACCCCCCTAGGTCTTACAAAGCCTGAAGTGCAGGGGAAATGTGTATCCATTCCATTTCCTGTCAGTTGGCCATTAGTGGTTGTAGTTATCCTTGATAGGGATTGGCTACCTCTTAGAGATCTGCAATCTCAATGTGGATTTTAAACACCAACACTAGGCATCACTTTAAGTTGCCTAAAAGGATGTGCCCAACATAAAAATAAATTGCATCAAAAGACGTGCACTCAACTTAAAATTAAAGAACAAGCCAATGACTTCATTTCTTACCCATTGATGTTTTATGTCCTCTTCCTCTTGGGTAAACCAAAGAAAGAACAGCTAATTTGTTGATAATCATCTTGATTTGAGTTGGAAACATTACAAACTCACAACTGAAAAGCGAAAGAGTTGCTCTTGCTTATTGTATTCACTCATCACTAAAAAGTGGAAGAGTTAGCTTTACATTTCCAGTATTGAATGAGTTTTCCCACTAAAAAGTGGAAGTGCTAAGCTAACCCCACTAGATAAGTGAATTACTTTAACTGTTTCATTTTCAAGTATTATTGTTATTCCATACACCATATGCTCTCACTTCACGCATACTAAGGAACTTGGTGATCAAAATGTGGAAAAAAAATTGTTTAACAATCTTCAATTGTTGAGCTAACAAGATTTTCAAAAAAATTAAGGGTGATTATTACACATTTTAATAAAGAAAAATAGAAGGGCAAAAAACCCTAGATGTAGCAAGAATCATGCAAAAAGCCAAATCTAACTATCGATAGTTTCAATTTGTATAATTTATATTATTATAATATTGATATTATATAGATGCTTGTTTAAGCCATGAAATGGGGAAAATTAATATTTTGATTTCAAAATAATATTTGTTATGTTAATAATAAAGATTTATTTAAATAAATTATTAATATTACTATTAATAAAAAAATTAATAATTTATTTTTTAAATTAATTATATATTAATATTAATTTTATTATTAGTTATAATATTATTTATTATAATTAACTATAGAGCTTATGAATATTATAATAAATTAAAAAACATTATGAAATCTTGTGCAATATATATTATATATATGATATTTATATGTTTTTGTACAGATGAATCCAAGATGAACCCAAGATGAACCCAATCTCCAACAGAATTTCAACCAAATCCACAAACCAAACCCCCGAACTCATACTCGAACTGGTAACTTATATTATTATGATATAAAAATGTATTTGTCGAACCATACCAATTCAAGTAAATCTTTAACACTATTTATAACAGTGATTCTCCAAGTCTCAAGGAAGGGGAGTGTGGTGGGAACGGGTTTTGGGGGTCGCATTTTCTTTTTTCAAATTTTGGGCATGTCTGAGGTACAACTACTAAAGGAATATATATGATTTATATTTTGATTATTTTAAAACAAATAAACCAAAAATAACATAAACAAACCAAAATAAGTTGAAATTCCAAAAAAGTATAGTAACATTTCACTGTTTGCATAATCCATATAACAGATTGGTAATCATGATACGGAAAAACGATTTATATTGTAAGCTGCCAAAAAAATAAATGCTGTATCATGCATAGATCAGTATACTGAACAACGAGATGAATAATTAGATTCATCATCAGATTGATATCTTGCTAACTGCTCCTCTTCCACTCCTCCTTTTCCTTTTCTTCCATTTACCTCTTTTCCTCCTCTTTTGGTGTATGTTAAACAGCAATAGGCATCAGTTTTAAAACCTTTTTGGCCTGCAGAGCCACCCACCTTTAAGATTTCATTTGTTGGTAAATGTTTTTTTTTGGCTGTTTTTTATGCATCTGATTTGAGTGGCACCCTATAAGGGGCACCATGAAGTCACAAAGAAGGAAGGGGCGCCTTAGAGGACATCTCGGGGAGATCCCCAAGGCTTTTTAAAAAATGGGGAACGGGGAGGGAATGTCCCCTCCAAGTCCCAAAATCACCAGGCATCCGAGACATCACTCAGACCCTGGGGTTGGATTCCCATGGAACACTGGTTTATAATGAGTTACAAAAACATAACATGTTCACAGCTAAAGGGTAACTTATTTATTGTTTAATTATCATTTAAAATCCAAAATTGAAGGAAATGTGCAAGATACTTAAGTCAGCAAAATACAAGACTGTCCAGTTAAATAGGCTACAAAAATGTTATGGCAAATGTTACATCCAAGACTCCCACTACTCCAGAAGAACACAATTCGTCACATAATAGGGTACAACCAACATCTTTACTGATGCCATATACAACAAAATCCTTTGCCGGCCATTTTTGCAGAAACTTAATACAACTGAATTTCATTTACTAGACAAAATTGACATCCAAATTCAAGATAACTGGATGTCTTGCAAGGGGCCCAATATAAAGGCATAAATTTTGTACAAACCTCTATGAACTTACACAAATTGAAGGTCCATTTGGACTAAATGTGCAGCGGCTCACTATAATCTACACAAAGGAGTTCCAACCACTGCTCCTTAAAAGAATTTCCATCACAACAATCAATTCAACATGAATATACAGGCCAAATAAACCACTACATCCATCAAATTCAATTGAAATTAGCTTCCTCCAGCTTCAGTTACCCATATTTCAGCCCACCAGGAATTTCTGGTTGCATCAGTGAATAGAAATCCTATAGAATCCCATCCTTGTAACAAACGGTCCAAGTCTCTGATAAGATGTGTTATCTAGAAGAAATAGTAGGCCCACACCATTTGATGACACACCACGCATGTACCTATGTCATGAAATGAAGGAATAAACACAATGATAAAGCAATGCATCGCTCTTCAAGATTTTTGATACATTATACAAGAGAAACAAGAAGATAAGGAAAATGTTCCTTGAATTTTATACATACCTGCTTTGGCATCTCCGTACAGCTCTTCTGAAAATGTATGACAAAATCCACTGAAATTCCAAAGCAAGAGAAAGGCTATTTCAGTACCGAACAATTTAACTAATGACAGTATAAGATTGCAAATGTAAAGCAGCAAACTAACACAAGTAATAATAGAGAACCCAAAACTAAAGATTATATTGTCAATTATATTTGTGGAGGTACTCCCATAGATATATATAACTGGGGATTTGCATTTGCTAGGGCACTTACATAAATAATACATAAAGTTGTGACCGATGCTGTTGTAGACATTCCGCAAACTTTCATTGACTGACATAATCTTATATAATAGTTTTTTGTGACTGTTCAATTATTTATACACAAGGCAATCATATGATAGAGAAAGATGTCTCTCCTAGTGCACCATGTTTGATGTCTCGGGCCCTTTGGTAATCCAAGGATTCCTTAAAACAGAAGATTTTGGGGTCGCTTGTACTTAAAAGATTGGCAATTTAATCAAGGTTGTGTAAAGCTAGAATTTCTTTCTCTTTATGTGTCTTTTAATCAAAATAAACGAGGGAATGTCTTCTGAAAATGTCCATCTGAATGGATCTTTTGGGTAGGACTGCAGGAAAAAATTATGTTATTTAATTTACCCTCTTTCCTGGCAAAGTCCTATTTCAGGAGAAACCTAGATCATCACAGGCAGTTGTAAAAAGTTATCTGCAACCATTCGCCTATGGAAGATATAAAGTAACCTTTAAGAAGGATAACTCTGCATTGGTTTTTGCCTCTGCATTCAAATTCCCTGCACAAATTGTCACTCTGATACCAAATCAAATGATATTTTTATATTGCACAACTGAAATGGGACAATGAAAGCTATAATTCACACAAATGATAATAGATGCCAGCAAAGCGCAAAATAATGAATAGCTGAAACAAGAAATCAGGGCAACCTCAAGGGAGCAGCCTCACACATATAATAAACCAAAAAAAAAAACAACTTATGGTTTGTGAATGATCCAATGAGTCAACCCAACGGAAATTGAAAAATAGTAACTACTAGAACTAGTCAAAGGTTATACACGTACATGTTAGCCAATCCACAGACTCATTATACATAATGGCATATGGATGGCTAGAGCTATGACACAATAGTTTCTGAAAAGACATAGATTCTTTGCCCACTTGACATAAAGGTTCAGATGCTAGCTTCTCTTATTTGCATAGGGACTCTCCAGGTAAGTCTGGTGATGCATTGACGTTAGCTATCATATACTGCAATTCCTTACAAAGTTCATATAATTCATAGTTTTTCTTACACATGCCTTGGGCCCTTTAGGGGTTACAGCCACTAATTTTAAAAGGCTGTACTGCAAGAACTGAAAACAGGAAACATGACAGAAAATGGGGTTAAAAGAGGTTTGAACACAGCTAAAATATATATACGTCTGTATGTATCTATTTATGTATCTATCCATCTAAGTCTGAATATATTTATGCATGCATATGAAAATTACAACCTTCTGAAAGATTTGTCAACAATCCATCACAAAAGCTTCAAACATCAGATAATAATATCACAATTCCCCAAAAACATGAATTTTTATATAGCTAAAGACAATAACCAAGACATAAACACCGAGAAAAAAACATTGAAAGTTCTCTTTCTAGAAGTAAGAGAACACTGAGAAGAAAAGAGGCACTGATAATTTAATCATCTACTATAAATAAGATATCATATCAATGGTTGTGTGAAGAAATATTCAGTAATGACTGCAATGTACACAGTGTGCAAGATCTCTGAAGATGAAATGTGAAAAATCTATCAAAAATGACAATAAATATCAGACAAAAGGATCTTGCCCTTCCTTCACTAAAGTTCAATGTTAAGAAACCTGACTTTTGCAGGTCAGAATAGCCCACAACAAGAAATGACTGTAAACACAAAAAACAGTTTAGAAATAACCTTTTTGTCCTATAAAGTATTTATTGGCCTAATAAACAACAAAGTTGACTAGAAGTCATATTTCGTACAATATGGCTAAGGATTAGTACCAATGACCCTCTCACTACGATTTACGATTTCTTGTGTCTCATGTTTAATTGATTGGCTTCAAATAAAAGAAACTAAAAAATTTATCCTAGACGGAATGAAATAACATCAATGTATAAGAACTATAATTTAAGAAATTGTATTTGCCAGATATTGCATTTGATCAATAAGCAAGTCTTACTCAAGTAAATACAAATGAGGCATAGCTAGACTTGAATAGAAAAAAAATATTCTCCGTGGCTTTGGCACAAAAGGTGGAAAGCATTTGGACCTTGACAGTTCTCAACACATTTTATCAAATAAAATATCCAATTGAAACATTAAATGGTTCAATTGGAAATGATATAACAATGACATAATTCTCAACCAAAGAATATTCTCTTAAGACTATAAAGGCGGATTACCCAAAGAAAAATTCAGTTTGATAAATCCCACAGCTTAATGCTTTTAAGGCTCCACACCCAAATGATGGGGTTACAAAAAATATTAATCAAGTTGTTTGGGTCTCTCCTGTACTATAAAAACCAATATACAAGAACAGGGGCAACATATCAGATCAATGAAATGAAAAGTATTTGCTGAGTTGCTAAGGGTGTAGGTTTCAAAACTAATAACCACAGAAGATTAAGGGTTCCACGAAAGAGTATGATTCGTAAGGGTATTTAAGTCTTACCTCAATTGTAGTTTAAAGTAATTTTGTTATCATTGCAAAATTATTCAAGAAGAATGATCTAAGTTCTCCAAATAATTAGTGATTGTTGACTTTAACTACTGATATTAATTCTAAAGGATGTTAGACATCTTTCAAGAATCAGATGTTATTTACCAGCCAAGGGAAGCAAAGAAAATGGTTGATACTCTAGCAAAATCAACATCTAAACTCCTTCCAAGATGTATAACAAATCAAAGCATTGAGGCTTAAGTAGTTGTAGAGCTCACAAAGCTTGTTTTGCTTCTCCATGCAGCAAACGAAAACTTCAAAAAAAGACCAATAAATAGGGTAGAAGTATGCTCCCCTCTTCCACCATGAACAAGTCTTTCTTTGGTCAAGATGGGATCGACAAAGATAGCACAAGGTCCATCATAGTGAATGTGATGCTCCCTTTGGAAATGGGAGGCCCTCGATCATATGTTGGGGACTCCTTTCAGGAATTTTAGAAATTTCAATTACATTTGCCTTCTTTCATAGAAATCTGGGGATAACAATGGGATGAAAATCCTCATTTTTAAATTCCCCCTTCGCTAAAGCAAGGTTGCTCATTGCTCAAATGCCCCTATATTGATGGTTCTTAACTCTTTACACTTGATATTGCCATAAACTTGCAATCAAGATGGGGAGAGGGTTGTGGCTTATTCTCAATCTTCCTTACCTAGCACTGGGGGTATGGGATTCAGCAAACAAGGAGAAACCAATGAATTGAATGGGCTTGTTGTGGGCTCAAAATGTGGATAGCATTAAGGGATTTGGAATTTGGGAAAATGAATGATCCTTACTATAGAATTATTTAATGCTTGGGATGCTTCTGTTTAAAATCTAAGTCGTCAGTTTTGGTATAGAAATGAGTAGAGGTATATCAGTCTAGCAATATTTTTCCCAGGTATGGGTACATTTATGTGTGTGTGTGTATTTGAAAATGCCACAACAATGTTGCTCCAAATCTGATTATGCAATGATGCTCCAAATGTCTCAATGAACTGCAATTTAGAACTCTGTCATTAGTTCTCCAGAAGACGAGTTGGGGTTTCGTCCAACTCACCACATTCACAAGGGTTTTCGTCCTTGGAATGAAGCACAACCAAAGTTGCAGCCAAAGAGAAGAACCTCCCAAAAATGAAATAAGATATGAACGGATGCCCAAATGACGTCAAATGTTCTTATATTTATAACCACCTTTCCCCTCCAAATCTAGCCGACCTCCTCAAGGCAAAATATTTATTTTTTTTGCTTTTTTCCTTTTTCTCCTCCAATCTTGGCCAACCCCAATAAAGTATTCTTATTTTATTTTATTTATTTTTATTTTTTAATTATATTATTTATATTTTAATATTATATAGTATATATCCCAATGTTTAAAAACATTATTAAAATAGGGTGGATTTAGGGCAGGAAAAAGGGGACATTACAGTCTCTAAGGTTGATGGATCACCAAAGACAGGGTTTTAATTCTACTATGTGAAGGCCAAATGCACATATGCCAATTTCTTCTACTTTAGAGGTTCAAGTAGCGAAGGCTAGGGGGAACGCAAGATGAAAGTGATGCTCCTAACCCAATAGCAAAATTATTTGATGTACAATTGAAGGATGAGGTAGATCATGCCACATTGACAAATTCTTTTTTGCTGATGGCATTCTATTCCATGTGGCTCGCTCTCCTTATTAAGGGCAGGACCATCATATGTGCCACCAAGGGAGACAAAATTGAGGACCACAATCTTGGATAAAAACTATTTCAAGTTAAATATGTTAATGAAAAAAATGAAAGAATCCTAGGTCACAAGTGGATGCAGCATAGCCATGGATGGGTGGACGGACATTAGGCATTGTCCACTCATCAATATCATGGTTGCATGTTCACAGGGCCCTTATTTTCTTAAGAAGATTGATTGTTCAAGGCATCGCAACGATGTCAAATTTCAGTTGCATATCCTCATAGATGCTATAGAGGAGGTTGGGCCACAAAATGTGGTCCAAGTAGTGACAAATGTGGCCCATGTGTGCAAAGTTGCAAGGAAGTTAATTGAGGCAACTTATAGACATATTTAATGGACTCCCACGAATAATGCACTCAGAGACATGGAAAAGATTGTTTGGATCAAAGCAATGGTCAATGATGCTAGAGATGTGCAAACGTTTATCTGCAACCACCACACTTCACATGCACTCTTCAAGACTTTCTCTAAGAAGGAATTCTTGAAACCTATAGAGACTAGATATGCATCATATTTCATTCTCTTGGAGAGGATGCTTGAGTTGCAAAAGGCATTGCAACTAATGGTTATGACAACAAATTGGAATCAATGGCCCGAGTCCAAGACAAAGCAAGGGAAGAAGGTGAAGGATGTAGTGAAGAGTGATGTTTTTTGGGGTGATGTAAAATATATTGTCCCCATTACTCCAATCTTCCAAGTGATTAGATATGGCAATGGCAATGCACCTAGCATAAGAGAGGTGTATGAGCGCATTGATTCTATGCTAGACCAAATGAAGTTGTCGTGCGAGAGAACGACCCCACATTAACATTCTACAATGAGCACATTCAACCAATCATTCGTCAAAGATAGGAGAAGCTCAACAATCCCTTGCACATGGTTGCCTATGCATTGAACCAGAAGTGGCACGTATGATCCTATAGAGGCGCCGGCATCATTCATACTAAGTGGACAAAATTTGCCTCTTAGGGGTTATTCTAAGGAGGCCAAGATGGATAGGGAAACTATGGCACAAGTGAACCCAATTTTGTGGTGGGCTATGCATGAGCCGTCTTCTTTGACTACCTCTCTAGCCATTTGTTTGCTATATTAGTTTTCTAGTTCTTCTGCTGCTAAGAGGAATTGGTCTCCTTAGAGCTTCATCCACTCTCTTACGAGGAACAAGCTTACATCTAGGAGAGTAGAGAATCTTGTGGTTGTACATTGTCTTGCATCTCATTGGCTGCAAGACACTTATGTACAAGGAGAGTCCAATATTGCAGTGGAATGTAGGGCTAGGATGCTAGCATAGGTTAATGAGAATGCTACACAAATAGAGCTGTTTGGTATTAATTTGGAGGAGCTTGACTATGTGGAGTCCAACAATTCTAGTGATGAGGAGTATGGAGATGATTAGAGGCCTCACTTCACTCTGTTTTGTTATTTTGAACATTTGTCATTGTAATCATCATTATGAAATTTTGAATATAAAATAAATTTTGAATTTGAAATTTTCATTGTTAAATTCAAATCATTAATGCTCACTTCAAAATTCAATGTTTAAACTTTAAAACTAGTTTGTTGAAGTTTCATTTGTAATTCTTATACATCTTTTCATAACTATTTTTCAAGTACCATATATTTCAACGCCACCACCCCACCACCATCCCCCCATTGTCCCCAAATTTAGGCCCTTAGCCCCCCTCAAAACCCATTCCCATGTCCCCCTGTCAGCAAGCTCTGTGGAATTATGGAAAATACATTTGATACTTGATACTAAAAATATAGTTAACAAAATTGAAAATACATTTAATATAGGATACTATGATAGTGATAAAGATAATTGATAATTCAATGTTATATGTCAAATCATTACAAAATTTTAAAAAAGAGTAAATACAATCAAAAATTTGTATCTTGCTCTCGAACAAGAGCATCTTGATCTAAGCCATCACTTGGTTTTGAACCACAAGCAACTATAGTGTCACTCTAACTACATTATGTGTAGCAATAGAAGCCTCATCATCATCTAAAGTGACTTGGCAAGTTCTAAAACAAATGCATCCAGGTTGGCACCTGAAGGGCTATATCCCAATTCTCCATTGTCCCTTTTCTCGTAATCAACATCCTTACGTGATAGGAGGCACAAGTTGGAAAGGGCATAGACCAAATCTACTACTTTTTTGTGGCCAATGAGTTGCACTTAATTGAGTAGATAAAAAAGTATGTACTCCAAATCTGCTCAACCGAAGAATAACTCACAATGTATTGAAATTGGAGAGAAATACAACTTAAAAATGCAAAAGAATGGTAAAAATGTTAAAAATAAAAAATGCTTGCCTATGGAAGAATTTTGATTGCAAAAGGTTGGAGGAACATATAACTTTTCCCATGGAGGTACCACCATGTACAAGCATTCATCATGTACTATCTCAAAGACAAGATGAACCTAACAAACCTAGTCCTAACATTATCCACCATTTTTGGATCTAAAAGGATTCGTCAAAATGCTTTCTTGTATCATTCAACAATTTCACTATCTCTATATAGTGTTCTCCTAGGCAAAGAAAATATCTTTGTGCTATAATATTTGGGAGATAATGCAAATGCAAGGAGATGCAAGGGTGTGGTCATTTTGTTCCAAGAGTCAACAATAATTTTTTTCACCCTTAGGAAAAATATTTTTTTGGGGTCATTCTATCATGTCCCCTGATCGCAACTTGCACAAAAATTAATCATTGACTAAGGAGATCACAGCCTAAGGAGACTTCAAAAAAGTCGATAGAATTAACTAATGGAAATATTAAATGTAGCGACTCCTTAATAATGATTAAAAGATTAAACAACATTAAGTTTAAACAAAAAGTCATAAACTTTGGAAAAGAGATCTCTATTCCAAAGGATGCATCATTTCATGAAGATATGAAGATATAAAGGGAAGTCCATTTTCTTGGGAGGAGGCACCACATGGTGATTAGAAAAAGGAAAATAAGAAATTGGAATATAAAATATCTATTGGAAATAAGTATTGTTTCAGCAAGAATATTATTGGGAAGTAAGTTTGAGAATGTAAATTAAGAATAGCTATATATATATATATCATAATTGCATAATGATATTTTATTACCAATTAATATAGTAGATTCTTTTAGCAATCTATTTTGAATTTATAAAAGTGTTTTGCAAATAGGGAGACTAATCAACGCTATGAGTTCACGAGAGGTGAAGTACCAGTCTTTTGTTCATCAAGCACACCACCTCGAGATGGAGCGCTCGTGGGTTGGGAGGCGTATGAGTGCTCCTAGGCTTGTTGAGGAAGGCAATCTTCATGTATCTTATCAAGCACACCACCCTGAGATGGAGCACTCATGGGCCAGGAGGTGAATGAGTGCTCCTAGGCTTGATCAAGGAGGATGGAGTGCCTCCAAGGTGGACTGAGGGATGGAGTGGACCTGAGATCCTGTCATGTTCGTGGGCCAAGAGGCAAATGAGTGCTCCTGGGCTTGAGAATCTTCTCAAGTATGCCACCTCGATATGGAGCACTTGTGGGCCGAGAGGCATATGAGTGCTCCCGGGCTTGAGGGTCTTCTCAAGAACGCCACCCCAAGATGGATGGACAAGGATCCACCCATGCTCTCACAATACAAGGACAACCATCTTTGAGATTGCGGTTTGCAAGTACTTCAAGTGAGTTCCTAATATGATTGGCTATAGGAATATGCTTTGGAATAACCATTAATGATGTTAACATATTTTAAATCCAAATGTTAATGATGCTATGAACTATAGATCTAACTATTATGATGTTTTAGCTATGATGTATTGCTCTCAATATTATGATATTTTATGTGTTAATCTGAATATAACCATAAAGTTTATACTTATTGTAGACACTAAAAAATGTCTTGGTTTGAGAGCATCATTTTTCCATCGCCTTGGTCTTCTTCCCTGTGTAATTAACTTATTTATTCCTCTTTGATCAATTAAATAAATTATCTTTTTAATTGTGTCACTAACATTTTCTCTCTTTGTGATTAAATGAATTATTTATTCTACGTCATTCGTCTATAGTTAAATAATTATTTATCTATTCATTGGTCTTCTTCATTTCTTCTATGGTTAAATTAATTATTTAATCCTCTTTTTCTATCTCCTCTTGTTTAATTAAATTGGTTAAATAATCATTTTAATTAAATATCCCATTTTTTCCTTCTTCCACAAATAAATAATTTATTCCCCACTTGGTCAAAGATTCTCCTCTCATGAATTAAATAATTTTTAATTCCTCCATTATCTCCCTCCACTCTCTCATTTTCGAGTCTCAACCATTGATTGTCTCTAGTCTCTTCTCAAGCTTGATCGTACATTTTGTAGTCATCCCTAGCCCACTACTCTGTGGTAAATTTATCCTCAACCGTCGATCTTAGAATCTTTCTAGAACTTCGATCTCGTTCGTCCATTTGAATGGCTTTCTTCTCCTCAATTTTTTATTTAACAACCACATATCTCTAATATTCATGCTTATTGTTTGTATTTGCATTAGTGTTCCACGGGGACGCGTCCCCCCCAAAAAACCCCGCGTTTCCTAAAGGGGGACGTCTCGGAGACTTGGGGACTTGGGGGAGACGTCCCCCCACCAAGCCACCACCAACGCCACCATCCCACCACCAGTGTCGCTGTCTCCAAGATGCTGCTAAGACTTTGAGGACGTTGGGGTGTCCTCAAGACGTCTAGGGGACTCCTAGTTGTCTCCAAGATGTATAATTCTTATACTTATACATCTTTTAATAACTTTTTTTTCAAGTACTATATGTATTTCAGCACCCTACCGCCCCCTCGCTGCCGTCCCCAAACTTAGGCCCCCCGTCCCCACGTCTCGAAAACGCGTCCCCCCCGTCCCCGTCCCCAAAACCCCGTGGAACACTGATTTGCATACAACGAACTAAGGGCAACTTGCAAAGGCTGTTTGAGGAGAGACAAGGAAGGTTATTCAACTTCAAACATGGGGAGTTTGTTATTTCATTGCTCTTATATTGCTCTTCTTGTTTGATTGTTCTTCCTTGCTTAGATTTGGATTCTAGCTTAGATTTAGTGTTGTGGTTGTCACTTTGTCTTTGCAGGCCTAAATTTAGGAATATCCCAAAAGGGGACATTACAATTGATATCAGAGCTTTGATCCTGCCAATCTGAGGATCAAAAAATAAGTATATGCCTTGGAATTTCAGACCAAGGCTATGAGACCTACATGTTCTTCTAGTTACAATTTATTAGCTTGTAAGATTCCCAATGAAGGAGCAACCAATCATTCTCTAACAACTCAACATAGTAAATGACAAATCTAAAAATATAACTTGACTTTCATTTCTCAAATAGAATTCCACATGTTGCAATCACTAGAACTTAGGCATAACCAAGATGCAAAGATAGATTTAGATTTATTAGTGTTTTACATAATTGGCAATTCTTTAGCAACTTTATTCTTAAAATCATATAGGTGATGTCAAAACAAGTGAGATAATGGCACCCAAACTTCAACTAATTGGCAATAGTTAAGCTATTTAATCAAGGTTGATTAATTCATTAGTGATTAAAATCAACAGCAGCCTCAAATTCAAGGCTGAAGGAATTTCAAACACATCTACGGATAAGAATTACCATAGATAAAGCCTAAGACATCCCAATAAGAATTGCAATCATCGTTGATTAAAAAAAATTGTAGGGCTGCAAGATGTCTCTTGTTTCTTCTCTTTGAGGATGAGAGAAAACTTGTCTTAAATTACGAACGTTACCAGTTACCAACTCTTGGTTTTATTATTAAGAGTTGCATAAGCTACAAGAATATTGGACAATAAGTTGTCCTCATACGTTAGAGGATTGTATTAACCTTATTGGTAGTCAAGTTGAGGCAAGTATACTAACAACCACTCTCCAAGGACATCAATGGAGTATAGAGTCGAACATAACCAAGACAGTCATCACTAGCTGTAGAGTTTTCAATTCCTATTGCTTGTGGACAAGCAATATTGGGAAGGGCAGACTGTCATACCCCCTGATCACATCCTGCACAGAAACTAATAGCTGACTAAGGAGATCGCAGCCTGTACAAAAATTAAGATAATTGCTGACCAAGGAGACTTCAAAAAGGTCGATAGAATTAACTAATGGAAATATTAAATGCAGCGACTCCTTATTAATGATTAAAAGATTAAACAACATTAAGTTCAAACAAAAAGTCATAACCTTTGGAAAAGAGATCTCTATTCCAAAGGATGCATCATTTCATGAAGATATGAAGATATAAAGGGGAGTTCATCTTCTTGGGAGGAAGCATCAAGTGGTGATTGGAAAAAGAAAAAAAAATGGAATATAAGCTATCGATTTGAAATAAGTATTGTTTCAGCTATCATAATTGCATAATGATATTTTATTACCAATTAATATAATAGATTCCTTTAGCAATCTATTTCAAATTTATAAAGTATTTTGCAAATAGGGAGGTCAATCAACCTTCCGAGTTCATGAGAGGTGAAGTATCGGTCTTTCCTTCATCAATTGGTGGTTGGAAAAAAAAAAATTAGAATATAAGCTATCAATTGGAAATAAGTATTGTTTCAGCTATCATAATTACATAATGATATTTTATTACCAATTAATATAATAGACTCCCTTAGCAATCTATTTTAAATTTATAAAAGTATTTTGCAAATAGGGAGGTCAATCAACCTTCTGAGTTCACAAGAGGTGAAGTATTGGTCTTTCCTTCATCAAGCACACCACCCCAAGATGGAGCGCTCGTGGGCCGGGAGTCATATGAGTGTTTTTGGGCTTGTTGGGGAAGGCAATCTTCATACATCTTATCAAGCATGCCACCTCGAGATGAAGTGCTCATGGTCCAAGAGGCGAATAAGTGCTCATGGGCTTGATCAAGGAGGATGGAGCGCCTCCAAGGTGGACTAAGGGATGGAGTGGACCTGAGATTCTGCCATGTTCATGGCTCAAGAGGTAGATGAGTGCTCTTGGGCTTGAGGATCTTCTCAAGTACGCCACCCCTTAATGGAGCACTCGTGGGCTGGGAGGCATATGAGTGCTCCTAGGCTTGAAGGTCTTCTCAAGTACGCCACCCCAAGATGGATGGACAAGGATCCACCCATGCTCTCACAATACAAGGACAACCATCCTTGAGATTGTGGTTTGCAAGTACTTAAGTGAATTCCTAATATAATTGGCTATAGGAATATGCTTTGGAATAACCACTAATTATGTTAAAATATTTTGAGTCCAAATGTTAATGATGCTATGAGATATAGATCTAACTATTATGATGTTTTAGCTATGATGTATTGCTCTCAATATTATAAAATTTTATGTGTTAATCTAAATATAACCATAAAGTTTATACTTGTTATTACTAATATCAATTTTTAGCGATTATTATTGTTTCGCAAGCCTAAATTTAGGAATATCCCAAAAGGGAACATTACACATTCTCCTCCTCTTCTATTACGACCTTTATTTTTTCTATCATGGAGTATATTCCATCAAAAATTTCCCCCTTCACCAATTGATCTATATCAGCAAACCTTCATAAAACTCAAAAAGTGGTCCACAAAAGCCCACCAATCATCATCTACGATCAATGATTTGACCTTTTAGGCCCTCTATGAATTTGAGTGCCTCCAAACACTCCATTGGTTGCTAATGACCGTGACTCTCAATGCCTCTCACACCTTTACAAGTCTTCTCAAAATGATTGTGTGCAATATAAATCATGTCTCAACAACCTAATGTAGTGTAAAAATTATGTTTATAACAAAAAAAACTTAATAAGTAAATGTCATAAACTAAATTAAAAAATTAGAATAAAATAAAAAATTCATAAACTCCAAATTTGAGAAAGCCCTGAAGTTGCCTTGTGACATATGATGGTTTGTCACAAACATCTAAATCCCCACACCCTAGGTGTCGATTTCTTTCATCCACTCTATCAAAATGCAAAGCTTTTGCATTGTCAACTTGAGTGAATGGACAATACATGGTGTCCAAAAAATGCACTCATACCTTTCCTCAACCAAAGCACCTACTAACTTGAAATTTTTTGCATTGTCTAATATAAATTGGAGAACATTCTCAAAATGCACCACCTCTATGGACTCAATAAGGACTTCACTTGCCCCTCACAATCAACTGATCTCAAAAACATTGCCCCTTTAGAGGATGCTACAATGACATATACTAAAGGTCAAGTTTTGCAATCTTTCCATTCATCAATAATGATGGACACCCCTATTTCAATCCATGAATCCTTGATTCATTTTAATGATGTTTCTATAACAACAACAAATCATTTGCCAATGAGGTGATGCACACCTTCTCATACACAAAACTTGTGCAACCAAAAGATGTTTAACTAATTGCCATCACTATTTCCCACCAATATGGTAATCTCACTAGGTTGATAGGAAAACCATTGGCATAATGCAATGTGCAATGTATTCATCTAAATTGTTCCTCACCTCATTTTGAAATGCCTTATCCAATGTGTCTCTTTTGCCAAGAGAAAGAGTGGGATCTTCTTCTTGGATAAACGATGTATCCAAGAAAAGATGTGGAGCGACCACTATTGAAGGAGACCCAAGCCTAATTCTTTCTTCACTAAAGGATGCGAATTTAGTTTTTCTCTCAATCATAGTATCAATTTCTTTTTGTTCTCTAATATATACTATAATTTGATCCTTTCACAACCCATTCCTATTCACCCTTTGACAAATTAATTCCATGGCTGGTCGTAGCACATAGGTGAGCTTTCACTCAACTATACAAGCTCTTATACTAGATCCCATAGTGACACAAACACTTGCCTCCTAACAATGGTTCAATCATCATAACATATTTTTATGAAGGTGATGCTTGATCATATTTGAACTCTCTGACTACCACTATGCCCACTAAACTTGAACTAGCAACCATTCTAAATAGATTGTTGTTATAAGAAAAAAAAATTGAAAATGTAACCCTTGAATACATGAACTTGGAAAAATAAAACACAAACAAAAATACAACCCTATTATCCATATAACTGTAATAAAGAAAGACAATTTTAAAAAACATTCAAATGTTTTAAAAATTATTAAAAAATTGCATTTTTCTAGACATAAATAAATAAAAATTCTTCAAGAACTTGTAAGAATCTCAAAAAATACTTAATAAATCTCCTTTCTGCAAGTTAGTTCCCTCCCATAGCACTTAGCAAAGGTCTTTGACACCTTTGCAATCCTTCACCTTTAAAAAAAAATTGTTAAGCTTCACAAATGCAAGAATGGCATTTGGAATATTGGTTGTTTTTATGTTTTGTGATTGTAAAATGAATAAATAGCAACTATTTGAGGTCACTTTTAGGGTTGTCATTCATGTTAAGGATTTTTAGGTTATTAAGATGTATTTAATGTTTAAAAATTATTTTCCATCAAAAAAATGGATCTGGACCTGTGGATGTGGTTGGGAGTGGCCAGTCATGTTACAAACCCATAGGGTAGCTACCCGAGGCGGCAAGGTCACGCCCTAGCCGTCTCGTCCACATATCAATGCTTGCTCCCAAACCACAATTTGTTCAATCCCACCATAGCACCAAGACTACAAGAACCCAGTAATGTAGTTTAAAATCATATTAGCGTTAAATTGCATGCTATACATAGTGTCCCTCATTTGTATTATTAAATGTAATTATATCCTAATCGGAATAAATCTCTACCTCTTGCTGTATAATGGATTTATCTATGTTAGGAGCTCTAATTTGTAACCCTAATCATTCATCCAAATGATAGTTCCAAATTTTTGCCACTATAATTTAGTAAGCTTCTTGCCTTCCTTGGTCTTCATTTCTCCTCTACATTCACAGTGCTCTCTGCTATTATGGCTTACCATATTGAAAATTCTTGTCTTTACATTATTTCTGCTGATAACAAAATTAATTACTAGAAATATGGCATGCAAAAAATATGAGACACCATAAAAAACTCTTTCAAGACATGTTTTCTGTTACTGTGAAAGGAACCTATCACAAGGTAACGATATGTGATTGAGATCCCTGTTTTTGAAGTGAATTTGGGTAAAGATCCTTGGCATGCTAATGAGTGTGTTAATTTTGATGCCATGTTATGAGAAAGATGGTTTAAGTGGTTGGGAAATAAAATTATTCCCATAGAGAAGGGCATATCTGCTATGTTTTATCAGAATAAATGTATCTTCCAACTGTTGGGAAAAGAGTATCCTTCCTCCTCATAATCTCCACATCATTGCTCGTGTCAATTTGGGTCCCTCTCAACTAGAACTGGATTCTTCTATTCCTTTTTGTAATGGTGCTTACAAAGCTAATAGGGGTGATGGAAGTAACAGAAGGCCTCCCAGAGTGGTTTCTTATGGTAATATCTCAGGTAAAACATATACTCTGGGCACCTAAAGTTTTCTTCTAGAACAAAAACCCGATGGTCATGGACAATACCAAGACCACCTAAAGCTCAAGTAGAATGACAACGTTGCCATTCTGTTTTTTGTGCTGACAAGTGTCAAAGTTATTCAGTGCCAATCGAAGGAATTGAACAAGATTTAATAATGATAACTTGCTCTATCTGTAGCCTGACCCTGCAGATGTGTTCCAGATATATTTTACAGCAGAGCTGAAGCAGAAAAAATGGTGGAGAATTTTAGGAAAAGGCTCCATGCTCGTCATATCATGAGACCTCTCTTGACCCCTGGGGGAAGATTTTCGATTAAATTTCTCTTGCTAAAGATTCCAATGTCCCACCACATGTTGGTGCTGGTATCAAAGATAACTAATGATCAGCATATCAAATGAGGATAAAATGAGTTTTTTAGCAAAATTTAATTTTCTTAGTTCTGTAAAATCTGTGTTTGTCTTCCAGATTGAAGACAGACAGATCTTGATGATTAGATGTGTGTACATCTTAATGTTGTAATGTAGATAAAACGGTAAACCTAATGTTGCAGATGCATCATGCATGAATGCATATTTTATAAGGAGTGGTGAAGCGCTAACATGATAGAAAAGCATACAAAAAAAAGAAAAACTTCCTCAAAAGTCGCAAATTATATACAAACCACAGGAACAACGACCAAAGAATACATAACTAATAAAATTCACGGAAAAAAAAATCTATTAAAAGTAAAAGTCCAGCTTAAAGTATGTTGCAGAGAAACTCTACAGGTTCCTACTTCCCAATGCTCATTCTGGAAATGTTTGAAATCAAAACTCAAAAAAAATGCCCACAAACTCATTATCTAGAGTCGTCAAATTTCTAAGTGTTTTGAGATTTAAAACTCAAGAGTACTTGTGATTAATTTTCCACACCAAGTTTTTCAACCTCGAACTCGTTGATTTGTAAGGTAGACTTTTGGCAAGTCCATGGTGAAGACTCACCATACACAGTAGAGCTGCAGGTTGACTATTGGACACAAAATAAATTAAAACACTGAAAAATGTGGTTTTTTAATCTTTTAAAGAAAATCTGACCATGTTATTTCCTCACCCAGCATTTCTGAATGTGAATTCAAATGAGTTTCTAGGAGATTTGAGAAGCACATTTTTGCAATTTCAAGATTCCAGATCAGAAAAAAAAAATCCAAGCATTGCAAGAACCTTATTTACTTCCTAAATGTTAAATTTAGGTTTTTAAACACATTCTAAGTTATTGTTTACAAACTAAAATTCAATTTTCATTAAGTTTTAATGCCGATTTAAGTTATTGTTTACAAACTAAAATTCTAAATTTTTTTACTAATTAAGAGTTTATCAAAATATGGTACAAAAAGTGTCATTTTAATTCAATTATAAATGTTATTCATTAATGTTCAAATACAAGCCATTTTATGTTGATTTTGTTTTACGTTTTGGGAAAAAATGTTATCTTTCACTAGTGTAACATGTAGATTTTATGTTTCAAGTTCAAAGTGCTACTTTTTAATTTTTAACTCTTTCTTTTTGGTATTATAAAATGCAGCATTATAATTTTTTTTTTATAAATATCAAGTTTGCACTTAGCAAGTTAGCATACAATGGCACCAACATCAAGAAGTGGAAGCCAACCTGCTTGTGGAAGGGATGCCACTTGGAAGCATGGCACACCATGACCAACTTCAGGAACTATTTTTTGCAACTACTATGGACAGAAGATGAATGGAGGCATCAATCATGTTAAGTTCAACCTTGCACACATGTCTTGTCACAAAGGTTGTCTCAATGCCATGAGTGAGCTAGAACAAGAGATGTGGATAGGTGGATAGCCCTTGCATTGATGGAAGTTGGAACAATAGAAATTACTATTAGAGAGGATGAGGACAAATGCAACCATAGATACAGTGATTAATCCCAACTTGGCCCAATAAACAAAGGTGAATATGACAGATTATGGGCTCCAGTTGTGGTTCACTCATGTGGGGCACATCCACCTCGTATAGCTAGAGCAAAGCACAGCCACAAGGTTCTTTTATACCTCAAAACACACCTGAAGCACAACCTTCAGTTCAAGGTACAACATTGAACAAGGAGATGCATGAGAAAGTAGATATAGGTTGTGCTAATTTCTAATTTTGCAACAACCTTCCTTTCAACATCGCAAAGAGCTCATATTGGGAATATTTGACCACAACATTGACAATTGCAGGAAAGGGTACAAGGCACCCTCTCCATATAACTTAAGTGGGCATTTGCTCCAAAAGGTTGTTACAATTACAAATGAAAAATCAATTTTGAAAGAACAAACGAAAAAATGGCACAAGTTTAGATACACCATACTTTATATGGGTGATGAAAAGAACCACACCCTCATCAACTTTCTAGCAGCTTCAAATAGTGAGATGATGTTTTTAAAGTCCATATACACCTCTAATAAGATCAAGAATGCAAACAATTTGAGTCCAATACTGGAAGAGATTGCATTAGAACAAGGCATTGAAAATGTTGTGAAAGTTGTAACTGATAATGCAATAGCATACATGGTGTCAAAGAGAATGCTTTAAGATAAGCATCCATCACTTTTTCAACCCCTTGTGTTGCCCATTGCCTTGATCTTCTATTGGAAGACATCATCAAAATTGATTGGATGAAACTATTGGTGGGAAAGGACCAATGAGGCCATCTAAAATTACTATAAGAGAGATAAATAGAAATTTGACCCATTTGGGAGATCATTGATCCAAGGTGGAACAATCAACTACACCAACCCATTACTGCTTACTTACAAACTTTTGAATATCTTAATTACAATTGTTTGGTGGGAAGATTGAGATGGAAAATAACCCAAATCATCAAAAGCTAGCCCTTTGTATTGTCTCAACCTTGTAGCACTTTTGGATGTGAGTGCAACTAGAATTTGTTTGATGCAATTCACATGAAGAAGCGCAACAAGTTGTTAGTACAATGCCTCAATGACCTTGTTTTTGTGCAATACAACCTTTACCTTCACTCAAAAAATGTAGAGGATACAATCGGTCAGGAAGCTATAGATTTGAATAATTGATCAATATAAACACTAGACTACACAAAAATGAGGACATCCTATGTTTACAAAAGAAAAGATTATTGATTTTGAGAGGCAAGATATGGAAGGTACAACTGCAGCAGAAGGATGAAGCATTGGATTGGATGACATTATTGCAAATGACAAACTTAAGGCAGAGGAGTTATTGCAATCCAGTTTGAGGGTGGAGCCACAACCTTTTAGCACAACACTGGAGCCACACCTGCCTAAAAAGAGAAGGCCCTCGCCCCAATTTTTCATTAGAACGAGGAAGAGGAAATTGTAAATTGTTGTAACTTGCATGTATATGTAATTTATGATTATGATTTTCAATCACAAATCATAAAAACATAATACAAATCATATTTGTCAGCTGGTAGTTGTTGTATTCACATGATGATTCAACATTGTACTCTTTGTGTATTCACACCTAATAGAAAACATTTTCCCAACACTTTATGTTTTTTTAAGGAATTTAAGTATTTTTTAAATTGCCAAGTTGCCAAGTCCCAATTTGGGCCTGCCAAGTCCGAGTTTTTGAACTATAGTCAAATAAGTACAAATTTGGATTTTTTGATTCATTGTGAGTCCCACACAACCCCCTTTAATAAACAAGGATGTTAAGCATTTTTAAAAACTATGCTCTAAGATAAAGAAAACAAAATCTAACTTTTATGCATCCACCTTGACTCTGACAAGAGAAAAATACACAACAGGACAAGCATAAAAATGGGATGTTAATCCTGAAAACCCCAACTTGAACATTTCCTTGGCAATATTTGATCTTGAGAAAAATAAAGATCCGCCTAGTGCAACTATTGCTGAAGTAACTCAGGTTGGGCCTTGTTTTGAGCTTTAATGCAGTTGCTTTTTTTGAAAAGTTTGGACACAGAGAGCTAAATTCATGATGTATACCCACTTAAATCTTTCTGGCATGAATGTAACCTCATCTATAAAGGCAAACTAAAATGTTTTTTTCATGTATTCCTCTTGTTTGAATATTTGTCTACAATTTTTCATATTACAAAAAATAAAAAATAAAAAATCCCTCATTTCCTTATACCTTTCCCAGTTTCTGGTGACTTATAGGAATTCATTTTTCCAAAGGAAATTATGCCCACTTCAGAGTTTCCAGAACACGGAGCTAAATTGGAAATTCATTATAAAAATGAACAGAATAAGAATGAACTGATAAAAGGTTTAAAAATAGTCCAGGAAATATCATCGTAGATTAAAAATAAGTAAATAAGCTTCTAGATGCAGGCTTTCAGATATCAAAGGTATAAAGATGAAAGGGAGATTAGAAGAGCAGGGAAAGGAAAACTGTCTTATGCTACAAAACAACCTGTTAGCAATGCTTGATAATGCTAATGACGATTGTCAGAATAATTATTACCTTTATTATAGAAAGGATTGACAGGCCCTCAGATGGGGACAGTCTTGTTGAATGAGTTTTTCTTTCATCTAATATTTGCACTTCATAATGTTGCCGAGCTATTTCCTTCAGCAGTGCTAAACATGATGAATTCTCTTTCTCAAAATACATTATTGCCTGTTTCATGCACAGCCTCTCATCCTCAAGGGCCCGAATCCTGAGAATAAGTTGTTTGATTTCACTTTGCACAGGACCCTGATCAAGCTCGGTTCTCAATTCCACAGAGAATGTAGTAATGCTCTTTCCTTCACTTCTCTCTTTAGGATTAGGTGACCTTTCTGGTTGTCCAATGTGTCTCTGAGGTGACGAAACATCAGGAACATCATCCACAGCTTGAGTAAGAGCAGGATTTCCAGTTTTTGACCCTTCTGGCATCATCTTCACAATTGTCAATTCATCATTTCCATCTAACCTCTCTTTGATTGCATCTCCAGACAGCATCCAAGGAGGCTTAGGTCCTTCCCGAGGAGACTTAGATCCTTCCCTAGAACTGGGCAAATGGGTTTCATGTGGAATACTTAGTGCCTTTTTTGTTAAAGTGCATGCTTCAGGTTTCTGGGGCAAAGAATTGCATTCTCCAATGTAGGCAGCATTCCCCTTCATTGGCTTGCATCCAGTACATTTTGAACTGTCATTAGGATTTTCAGAGATATTACTCATACTAGACTTGTTTTCATTTATATTATTCATGACTTGAGAATGGAGGTCCTTTTTCCCAGAGTACACACCATCGGCTTTGTCAATTAATAATCCATCTTCCCCTTTTGAACTGTCTTCAGTTGCTTCTACCGATTTATCAGATGAATTCAAACTGTCTGCGGATGGCCTCCGAATAAATTTATCTGAATAGACTGACAAATGTTTTGGTCGCAACATCCTCATTTCACTCCATTCACTATTTGGGTGCTCACTGTGTGTCCCTTTCTCTAGCTGCTGCAGCCTCTCTTCTAACCTCTCCACATATTCCCATATTTCAACATTTTTAGAATCGTGAACATCAGATTTTTGCAAACCATGCCTACCATTCAAAGTATGTTGACTTGAAAAATTATAATCATCTAGCTGCAATGGATGAGAGGAACAAGAGCCAATCTCTTGCACCTGCAAAATTCTTGGCGAGTATGTACCTTCCCACTCCAACTGTGGCTGCAAGGAATTCTGAGTATCACTTAACTTACCTAGACATATCCTTCTACTATTTGTTTCCTTAGCTTGCCTGTAGGCAGAATCTCTTGTCTTTCTATCATAAAAATCAAAACTATCTTGTTCTGCTGAAGAATGCTTCCCACCGCCAGAAGATTCAATCAAATAGTAATGATCATCTACCTCATCCAAGCAAGATCTCTCCGGTGACCTATTCGCATTCTCATATTCATAACCACCAATGCTCAATATCCTGTGCTTGAAAGATTGAACCTCTAATTCAAGAGCTTTAATCATCTGTTCCTTTCTATACAACAGATTTTCGAGAGAAACCAATTCCTGTTGATCATGGGCAAATTTCCCTTCAGCATACCGCCTGAATTGTGAGGCTTCCATATGCACCTGAGCTTTTTCCTTCTGAAGACGTGAAATAAAAGTCATTGCTTCCTCTGCTGCAGATGCTGCAGCATTTCTCTCTTCATCCAGCTCACTAATGAGTTCTTCGATTGTTATTTGCTGCCTATTAAGTGCTTCTTTCATTGAACCCAACTCACTCAACAGCTCCACATCCACTTCTGAATTATCTGAAGCTCTTTTGACTTCATAATATGCGTCTTCAACCTTCCGCTTCACACGACGATCCCAATTATTATTTCTTTCACCCAGGATGAACTCCTTCATTGAACTGCTATCAAAGTTTGCAGTCATAGTTTTTGTACAAGAGAGTAAGAAATGTGGATATCGGGTTTACCAAGCCCTAATATAAGAGATTGGAATGACAAAATAATATTCCACCACAGCAGAATCCTTTAATTCATGTTTCCTTACAAATCTTTCTGCTCCTTTATTTTTCTTCAGATGGACCGTTCCCCAAAGATCTTCTGTCTCCCTACACAGATCAAGTACAATAGCAAAATTTAATTACACAAACACGCTTCCAAAGCTATGTCCTATCAAATCTCTGAATCATTTTTCAACAAATGCAGTTCAAGATAGATCAATTGTTACAAAACTTGTCAAATATGAACCACTTCCACCAGAAAAAAAAAAATCATTTCGTTGCCATCTCTAACCAATTTAAACCAAAATAAAACAAGATTCTCCAGATTATTTGATTGTACTAGATTTATCAGAACACTTTTAACATTATTTTTGCCATTGGGCTAGTTCCATCCGCAAACATTTAGCTTACTTGCCGTGTTGAACAGACTCTATTCCAAATTCTGGTAAAATTGTCTGGATTGTTGGATTCTCACAAATCTAGCAACAAATATTGACTTTACAATATGTTCGTCTCGGTTTGACCAAGTAGAACCAAGAAAATGTTGAGAAGGTTTCCTAAAATTTTTGCATACTTCACAATTCCGACAAATTTAACACCGAATTTACGTACAACAAAGCGAAACCCTAGAAAACTTCGAAAATGCTTCCTAAAATCGATGCGTACTTCATGTTCTGACAAAATTTAAAACCGAATTTAAATACCCCAAAACAATAAACCCTAGAAAACATAGAGAAGTTCTCGTAAATGCTTCACAATTCTGACATATTGAACCCGATGACGTTTCCCTGACTCCTTTTTATCAAAACTGTAAATATCTACCCTGCAAAACTTGTCCTTCCTTGTCAAATTTAGCATCGAATCCCCGTATTATCCCCAAAGATTTGAAGCTAAGGCTCGCAGGCATTGTCCTGTTACGTGAAATATTTGCATTCATAGGCCCATGACACGGTGCCGATACACACTACATCACCGTCGAATACATCCATGGGCTGAAAGAGTCGAGAAATACACACCTGACCTGTAACTGCCGCAATTTTTTGTCTATTCGTGCGCCGCAAAAGCCATTTGATCTCAATGTTGCAGATTGGTGACACGAAATACATATAAAACACGGGCTGGAAAGGCGTATAAAATCATTTTCGGACACTTTCCTGCACAGGAAACGCTTTCAGCTCAAAAGGCTTCTTCTTCCCTGCGTCCTTTGGATTATTAATTAATCGAGGGGACTAACTATGGTTTGAGCCCTGAGGCCTAGTTTACATCAATTCTTGTATTTGTCTTGTTTTTGAATAGTTGGTGGAGAAAAGGAATGGGCAAAGCTACATGTTTTATATATTCAATCATTAGTTTTGTCAAAGAAGGCGCCCATAAATAACTTTGGGAGAGCTTTTCAAAGTCGCATGCCGATTTCGGTACAATCGAACATTCCTTGCGAAATGATTGAAATGAAAATAAAAATATATCTAGTTATCATATTTGTAATGCTAAATCTTGGGAGATACCTAGGTAGTTTATGCCGGTCATTTCAATTTGGATACTTCTAGAAAAGAAAATAAACTTTGCCTAGACTATTTCAATGGAATTCAAAAATATATAAGTAACAACTGATTTAAATTAATAAATAATAATTATAGTGAATGTAGTAAATTTGAGTTCAATGTTATTTTAAGAAAGTAAATGGGATATTTAATTTGATGATTTAAGATGGATGATTTTGATGATGATTATGGAGTTTGAAATTGTTTGATATCTAGAAATGATACTTCTATATGTATGTCAACTCAATTTTTTTGCAAGACTTATTTATGCTTATGTGTGGATCGAGTCAATGCCTCCATATCATTCCTACATATGTGGATTCATCCTATGTTGTGCAAATTTAATCTTATTAGTTATGTGATATTGCTCTATAATTTGTCAAATTCACTACTCTTTCTACTCTGCCCTCAAGACTAGAATATTTATGAATACCTTTAAAGAGTTCTTGGAATTGCTAGGGGATGGGTTTTCTAGCTCGACCCCTAGAAAAGACTAGTTTTGTGATCTTGTAAAGGATCCACAAACACCAAACAATGTCCAAGAATGAAGATACAAACTTTAAATCATTTTAGTACAACAAACTTGAAAGGAAGCAATGTTAGTGAAAATGCTTCCTACAATAATATTTTAAAGAGTGTTATGCAAATTTTAATCTTTTAACAATTATAGAAAGCATAAACATGTTTAAACATGTTATAACTGTGACCGACGACGTAGTATGGGCTAACTACACTTGATCCATGAGGATTCAAAACATATTTAAGCCACTATGCATCGGTCCCAATAAGACCATTCAATGTAAACTAAGCTAAGAATCCATTAAAACTAACATATTAAAATATGAAAGCTTCATAAAACATATATTCTAATCCATTGAAACTTATCCTATTAGGGGAGTGGTGTCACATTGATGTGGAATGGCAACCCTTTCCTAATCCCTTGGATAATGAGCTTGTTTCGATCCATTCTATTGAAGAGAATCGACGAAACCGGTGAGAGCTGTGTGATAAAATGTGATGAAAGCTATTTTAACATGATGAATGTTAAGATGGTTGACATGAGTGTATGCAAAGCTATTCTAAATGTATGCAAGATTCGAAAGATTAAACCTATAATTTCAAAATATGTTAAATGGATGCAACTAAGTTACCATGGAAGTCGTTAATGGATGTTCTAAGCTAATATGCATGTAAAATGACCTAAAATGCTTTTAAAACATAAAATGTGAGTGCAAAATGAGAGTGATTTTAATAGCATAAGTTTAAAATTAAAAGATGGATCCCTATTCAATAGATGCGAGCTCTATTTATAAAATAGGCAAAATGAAACTGATGGCCAAGATCAAAAGAATCAATCAACAGTTAGAATGGAAGGAAGATGGAGGCATGGATCATGGATTCCTATCAAGGGTTGAGGATGCAAGATGATATTTAATCAAAGGCTTGCATTCATCCAAACAAACACACTTTCAAAACTTCCACAAAAAGTCTTGTTGAAAGTTGTTTCAAAAAAAGAATATTCCCTTTTTCAAATGAGTGCAAAGGGAAAGAATATTTCATAGGAATATTCTCCTTTTGGAGGAAAATTAGTCATTTAGCTAATTAAAACCAAATTTTAATGTGCAAAGGGAAAGGAATATTCTATGAGAATATTCCCTTTTGGAGCAATGTGCAAAGGAGGAATATTCTCAAGGAATATTCCCTTACAAGTGGGAGAATTAGGATTAATTATTATATTTGATGATTTAAAACAATGTTTCAATCATGCAAATTAGGGGAATTTAGGATATTCATTAAATAATTAACTTATTTAATGAAAAGGGGTCAAAATGACATTTAATTAAATAATTAAGATTATTTAATTAAACAAGAGGACTCAAGGTGTTAACATTAGATATTTTGATTTATCCAATTTAACAAGATGAAAGGTTAGCATGAAAAGGGTAAGAATTAATGTTGGGAATAAGATGCCATTTAATTGCATTCTAAACATATTTCATGTATCTCCTAAGTCCTTGGAATGTGTTGCACAACACTAGAATTAGGAAGAGATTAATTTGGAATGAAATAAACATTTAATTTGGCATTTGTAGTTATTCCTAAATAATAGGAGCATGTGGGGATGCCTTGGGAGAGCTCCTATAAAATAGGAGAACATGGGCGCCTACATGGGAGGTGGGATCCACCTTGGTTCAGTTAACTGGTTGGTGAATTGAGTACACTTCAGAAATGCATCCTAGGTTCCTACAAAATAGGGATTTTGATTTATGCATGTTGAGTTCCTATAAAATAGGGATTGATGTTTACGAGGTTCAGTTCAGTTCAATTATGTTTCAGTTATCTTCAATTGCATGTTAGTTAACTTCAGTGACTTGAGTTGCATAGACAGATAACAGGTTGATACATTCAGTTAACAGATGGAGGATCATGCATGCATATTGTTTTGCATGAATCAGTGACAGATATGTTTCAGTTAACAAAGATTAACTTGTGCTCACCTTGGGCACCCAAGTTGGCATCTTTGAGTTACAACTATTGCATGGAAAAGATATTTATAATGTTTAGTTAAGTGGGACCCAGTTTGGGCGCCTACTTCAAGGATGAGCTTGCAGAAGATATTTTTGACAACTATGAGGTTAACACTTCAGTGTTGGGCACCAACTTTGAGGGAGACTCTTGTTTGACTTATGCATGCATATGATAACTCAACTTGGCAACCCTAGGCGTGGATTTTCTCAAAAGGCTTTGTGATTATATATTTGATAACTCTTATGAATTTGTAAGCAAGAATATTGTCTATTATTGCAACAATTGTATGGGAGAGTTTTGTGAGAAAATATTGTAGGTTGTGAAGAAGATTTGTTGAAGAACAAAGGAAGCATATCAAGGAGAATTGAATCAGTGTTATTGTAATCTTATCAAAGGTTAAATAATACAAGCAAGACCAATTCTGGTGGAGTTTTTCCCCGAAAGGGTTTCTCCAGGTATGAGGTTGTAGAAGATATTTTTGACAACTATGAGGTTAACACATCAGTGTTGGGCACCAACTTTGAGGGAGACTCTTGTTTGACTTGTGCATGCATATGATAACTCAACTTGGCAACCCTAGGCGTGGATTTTCTCAAAAGGCTTTGTAATTATATATTTGATAACTCTTATGAATTTGTAAGCAAGAATATCATCTATTATTGCAACAATTGTATGAGAGAGTTTTGTGAGAAAATATTGTAGGTTATGAAGAAGATTTGTTGAAGAACAAAGGAAGCATATAAAGGAGAATTGAATCAGTGTTATTGTAATCTTATCAAAGGTTAAATAATACAAGCAAGACCAATTCTGGTGGAGTTTTTTCCCGAAAGGGTTCCTCCACGTACATGTTGTGTCCTTTCTATTCAGTCTTATATTTCTTCTACAATATTCTATCTACTTTCTACAACATTAAAATTGATCTAATTCAAGATTAATCATACACAAGAGATTGTGACAAAGAATACTAAATTTGAATCTACAGTTACACGAGATTTACAAATTTTAAGCTACATTTTTAGTACAGTTTTACCTTTCATTTTCAACATTTGGTATCAAAGCTAACAGTTGGGGTAGAGTTTGGGACGCCTTTCTCTTAAAATTTTGAAGGATTTTTGGTTGTAGTGGGAGCTTTTACTATTGTGTTATTGTTGATTTTAGAAAATAAGTTTGTTACAATGAATTTTAATTCTCATTTAGATATTGAAAGATTCAATGGATCTAATTATGAGATGTGGAAACTAAAAATGGAGGATCTCCTTGTAGAGAGAGATCAGTGGTTAGTTGTTGGTAATGAGAAAAAGTCGCCTACAATGATGCCAAATGAGGATTGGGCTAAGCTTGATAAGAAGGCAAGAGGGACCATACGATTATGTCTTGTTGATGTTGTTCTCTTAAATGTTTCAAATGAAACTACTACATATAAGTTGTGGAAGAGAATAGGTGATATCTATCAAACCAAAAGTCTTACTAATAAGTTGTATCTGAAAAGACAGTTGCATTATTTAAAGATGAAAGATGGTGATTTTGTTGCAAATCATTTGAATGCTTTTAATTTGATTCTAAGTCAGTTAGCATTTGTAGATGTAAAGCTAGAAGATGAAGATAAATGCATTTTGTTACTTTGTTCTTTACCAGAGTCTTGGGAAAATTTAATTGTTGCTATCAGTGGTAGTGGTGCAGATCTGAAGATGGACAATATAATTCCTACTCTCCTATTAGAGGAGATGAGGAGGAAGTCTAAAATGGAAATCCAAGATGCCTTGTTTGTAAAAGGTAGGCCTAAGAAAAAGGAACCTGAGGGAGACAAGGAAGGGAAGGGTAAGTCAGAAGGACTGAGTAAGGTCAAGTGTTGGAACTGTGGGAAACCGAGACATGTGAAGAAGGATTGTAAGAACAAGAAAAAGAGTTTTGATACTTCTACAGAGGAATCCTCGAATGACAGTAATCATGCATTGATCATTTCATGTAAAAATGTTAGTGATGACTCTTTGCTTGATATTAAAGAGTGATCTTCATGAAGAGGATGGTAGTCATGATGCCATGTGTAGCTTGTACCACGGTTCAGTGGAAGTTGTTGGCAGTGACGTGGATGCATCATTGGTAAGGTTACCTTCATGTGATTGGGAATATGTTTTTTCTTGGTTTAGAGTGGTTGCTATTATGTCATGATTTACTCTTGATATGCATTTAGAGTTTGGCATGGTACTTGTTCTCTTGAGACTAGGATGTTTATGTATGTTATGATGCATGTGATCTCCTTGGAGGAGATGGTTAGATCATGTTGTCATGTTTATGTTTATGATTCATGATTGGAGCTTTGACATTGATCTTCTATAGTTCTCTTATGTACTGGGTACATTAATCATTTTCTTGATTATTTCATGATAGTGTTATGTTACATTTGGAGTTTGGCATGGATTGGTTGGTTACAGGTCCTCATGGATACTTGGAGAAATAGGTGAGGCTTGAGTTCTCTTATGGTAAGAGATATATGTTGGAATGGTTACTTGTAAGAAAATATTTTTCTCAACAGGTAAAGACCGAGAAGCCTACACCTTGGTTGGATGTGAGTTCAACACACTCGGCGGTTTCACATGCCTCCAAAGAGGCAGTTTGGTTACAAAGACTTGAGAAAGGTATTGGTTTTAATTGAAAGAAAATTAGACTTGAATGTGATAGTCAGAGTGCTATTTTTTTAGCCAAAAATCCTATGTATCATGCTCATACTAAGCATGTTGATGTTCAGTATCGCTTTGTGCGAGAAATGGTTAAGAGTGGGAAGGTATTAATTGAGAAAGTTGGCACTTTAATTAATGTTGTAGATTATCTTACAAAACCAATTCCTACAGATAAGTTCTCTTGGTTTTGAGTATTAATCGTTTTCTTGGAGCTTCATGATTATGCAGGTTGCATTTGAAGTTGGCATGGATTGATTAGTTGGTGTGGGAAGGCCATTGGTCTTGAGTCATGTACTTGATTTAGAAAAATGATTCCTTGTTTAGAATAATTGCAATGTATAATGTCAAGTTGGAGAATGTTGGGAATAGGATGTCATTTAATTGCATTCTAAACATATTTCATGTATCTCCTAAGTCCTTGGAATGTGTTGCACAACACTAGGATTAGGAAGAGATTAATTTGGAATGAAATAAATATTTAATTTGATATTTGTAATTATTCCTAAATAATAGGAGCATGTGAGGATGCCTTGGGAGAGATCCTATAAAATAGGAGCACATGGGAGGTGGGATCCACCTTGGTTCAGTTAACTGGTTGGTGAATTGAGTACATTTCAAAAATGCATCAGGTTCCTACAAAATAGGGATTTTGAATTATACATGTTGAGTTCCTATAAAATAGGGATTGATGTTTACGAGGTTCAGTTTAGTTATGTTTTAGTTATCTTTAATTGCATGTTAGTTAACTTCAGTGACTTAAATTGCATGGACATATAACAGGTGGATACATTCAATTAACAGATGGAGGATCATGTATGCATATTATTTTGCATGAATCAGTGATAGATATGTTTTAGTTAACAAAGATTAACTTGGGCCCACCTTGGGCACCCAAGATGGCATCTTTGAGTTACAACTATTGCATGGAATATATATTTATAATGTTCAATTAAGTGGGACCCAATTTGGGTACCTACTTTGAGGATGAGCTTGCAGAAGATATTTTTGACAACTATGAGGTTAACACTTCAGTGTTAGGCGCCAACTTTGAGGGAGACTCCTGTTTGACTTGTGCATGCATATGAGAACTCAACTTGGCAACCCTAGGCATGGATTTTCTCAAGAGGCTTTGTGATTATATATTTGATAACTTTATGAGTTTGTAAGCAAGAATATTGTCTATTATTGCAACAACTGTATGAGAGATTTTTGTGAGAAAATATTACAGGTTGTGAAGAAGATTTGTTGAAGAACAAAGGAAGCATATCAAGGAGAATTGAATTAGTGTTATTGTAATCTTATCAAAGGTTAAATAATACAAGAAAGACCAATTTTGGTGGAGTTTTTCCCGAAAGGGTTTCTCCACGTACATGTTGTGTCCTTTCTATTATGTCTTATATTTCTTCTACAATCTTTTATCTACTTTCTACAACATTAAAATTGATCCAAGATTAATAATACACAAGAGATTGTGACAAAGAATACTAAATTGAATCTACAGTTACACAGGATTTAAAAAATTTAAGCTACATTTTTACTACAGTTTTACCTTTCATTTTCAACAATTAACATAATTAGATTAATCAGATTAATAGATAAAAATGATGTGATTAATTAAATAGCTAAGCTAATTTGATAAATCAAGCAAAAAGAGGATGGGCTTTATGATGAAATGATGTTAGTATAACAAATTCGAGTGCATGATATCATTCAAGACATTTTTAAGTGTCTACATTTTGCCCCTCTTTGAAGCAATGTACATGTTACGTTGGTTCAAAGACTAACACTTTTTGAATTAAAAAATTGCTGCTTAGATCAAAAAAAAAAAAAAATTCTAATTTTTGGATGCCACACTATTGCCCCAGCAGAAGTAATAAGATGGTTCCCTACCCCCTCGTGAAATTGGGCGAAAATTTTGAATTTTGGGTTGATTTCTCGACAAAAGTTAAATATAGGTTTAGGTGCTAAAACAAGCCTAAGAAACACAAAAAATAGCTCAAAATACGTTGTGTTGGGTGGAAATAGGTAAAATAGGTCCAAACCTTAGCTTCTGGCTCAAATTAGGGCAAAAAACCCTAATTTTTAGGCTTAAATAGGTGAGCAGGGTTACACCTCCAATTCATTTGTGCATTCAGTCTTTAGAGATTTTTGCATTTGGAGCCTTGACACCTTGGCAAAATGGCTCACCGCATGCTTCCTCTTCACCTTTTGGAGCGGGTTCAAGAGTACCAGCACCAAGTAGATGCAAGACCTCAGGCATGTGATTTGAAACTTGCCTCAATTTTTGCATTTAGGTGCATTTAATAATGTGTCAAAACTAGGTTCTTTAGGGCATCGTTATATAGTGACACACAAGAGGCGTTAGAAGTGTCGATATTGATATTTTAGCAATGCACCTTCTATTTAGCAGTGCACCACCATTTTTTGCTCTGGTGATGCTTTTGATTAGGGCATCATGAGTTTGATATAGCGAACCATAGTATTTTTATGTTGAGCAATGCTCAAAAGTAGTGGGCGATGCACATAGCAAATGGCAACACACCTAAGTTTTTAGCTATAGCGATGCATGCAAATGTTGATTCACTATTGAGCATAGCGACACACGTCACTAAATTGGCAATGTACCCCCCAAATTGATACATCGATGTACACCAAAACAACAATGTTATTGATTGTAGAGACACTTTTGATGTTTTGGGGTGCAAATTCTCAGATTTTGATCTTTTTTTGACTTTTTGGAAAATTGACGCTATGCGTGTGATGCATGCAAGAGGATCCTCCATCGTTGATGTCATGAGAGTACCACTCAAACATTTTGGCAACAATGAGAGACTTTGATGACTTAGAGGTAGAGCGGCTAGGGATGTTGGGGTTAGGCTTCATCGCTTTCTTACCTGAGGTCCAGACCCACCTTGCCATGATGACGATTTTGATTGAGAGGTGGCATAGTGAAAACTCTTCATTTCACCTGCCCACTGGTGAGGACATCATTACACTAGAGGATGTGTGGCACATATTGTGATTGCCAATTCATGGAGAGCATGTCATATATGACATGGATGCCAAGAGAGATGCATGTTGCTCCCTTCTACATAGATGACAGATTATCTTGGTGAGCTCACAGATAGATCTTGATCTATTTCGCAGGCGAGTTCCCATTTTCAATTTATTCATAGCTGCATTGATTTCTGGAGTGATTTCCCCCGATCGACGGGGCAGAGGTTTCAGTCTCGGTTGGGGAGTAGCATTGGAGGGGATGATCAAGAGGACCATTATGTATGCATGGGGTCCAATTATTCTTGCTTCCTTGTACAATGGCATACACCAGGTCATTAATTATGAGGGTAGGAGTATCAGGGCAAGTGTTACACTACTCCACATTTGGGCATATGAGCATATTTTTGTTTTGAGGCCCCTTATTGTTCTAGCAAACATTCATGAGGATGAGCCTGTTGTCTTTAGGTATAGGGTGTCAATGACTCTCCAACACACTGGTCCTACAGGTCTACCTTATTGGCATCGTGTCATTGATGAAATGACCATTTTCAAATGGAGTTCATGGTTGCAAGTAGTAACATGGTACAATGACCATTAGTAGTTGTACTTTGCTTGACAAACTCACTACCTCCAGGTGAAGGAGCATACTATGATAGAGCAGTACCTCCTAGACCGCGTTGCTCAATAGTTTGGCAAGGTACAAGATGTTCCCGTTGATGATTATATAGTAGTCTTTGCTAGATCGTAGAGAGAGGTTCAGTGTGGTTCAAACAGCTTGTTCCACAACCTTGGGCCTACAATCAAGGTATACCAAATGTAGGGACTACCCCAGCTTATGATGCATGGTTCAGGCCACCTATTTGGCTGACAGAACCGACAAGGGAATAACCCAGAGGTAGAGGTAGAGGTAGAGGTAGAGATGGCGGTCAGGATAGAGGCAGAGACAAGGGCTGAGGCAGAGGGCAGGATCAACCAGATCAGGTCACTAGGAACCAAGGTAGTAGGATGGATAGGTTTTGGGGCACAACCGCCTCCTCCACCTCTACAACAACCATATACATAGTTATAGGCTCAGATACATGCTCTTACAACAAAGAGACCACAGGTGCAGGTAGAGAGGGATCAATTGCAGTAGCAACTACAATATATGACTATGTAAAGAGATCACGAGTTCCAATTGCGATAGCAATTGGACTTACAATTGGCCAAGGAGATTAGGCAAAGGTAGCAACTTGAGGCAGTGACAACAACTGCTCAAGGACAAACAGTTTCTGCTTGGATGTACAAAGAGACCATCATAGAGGTCGCATACTATAGGATGCATCACCACAAAGATGTCCCTCAGGTGATGAGGCAACCTGATTTTTCACAGAGGAGTGGGGCACATCCTAGGGCTGAGGATCAACAATCAATTATAGGGGAGTTGAGCAGCCATCGGGGCTAGCTATCTTGTATACACTCTTTTGATTATTTGTTTGATCATTTATATAGGTATACATTCATAGGCTCATTTTTTATAGCCTCATGGATATTGTACTTTTGATTGATATTCATACACTGATTCATATATTATATCATGGTAGTCATTTTTTTGATATATATATATATATATACGAGACGATTCGAATCTATGATGTGATGTATTTTATTTCATGCTTTATGAATGTATGGATGCATATGATATGATATGTGATGATTTAATTCTTTTGATATGAGATGCAATGCAATGAATGTGCTACCTTCTTTTTCAGTATCTTTCTATGATATGTTATGGGATGGATGCTATGATATGCAGATGATATGCAAGATGTATGGATGGATGCATTTTTGTGTACTTTTCTCATGCCATTTATGATGTATATGTTATCATGAAGGGTTGCACCTGAATGCGAAGTTGTAAAGCTCAACAATCTCCTGTAACATGGAAACACTTTCGAGCCTGTGGGTTGCTCATAATGAAAGTGAATCTCCAGATTGTGGGTTGGTTCCCTTATGATTTTCTAATGAATGAATGATTTTCTAGCAGGAAAAGGGGAAGAAAGGCTTTGAAATGAATGCATAAACTGAAAATATGAACTATGGTGATGCACCTAAGTGATAAGAATGAGCAATTTATTTCACAACTATCTCTCATAAAATATGTTTTCACAACTCAAACTGGACAACTTAAACACATAAATGTTTCACAAAGAGGCCTGATAACCTATCCTTTATGAAGGAAAATGATATTTTCACAACCTTCAGGGGAAGGTTAATATATGGCACAATTAATGACCTATGACTAAACTTCTATCTGTGTACATGCATCCATTAATGAGACATAAATTTAAACGTTTTGAATTAAAACACATTAAACTTGCATCCAAATCATTAATAGAAACAAAACACCTAAATCTGAGAATGTAAACACCTGATTGCAATAAGAAATTGAAGGAAAATTTTACGAGTGAATACTTCATAACCTATAAGATCTATTGTATATATTAAACTATAAATAAAACTGAATTACAAGATAGTCTCTTTGTAGAATGCAAAGGCAAAAAACAAGAACTAAGGAAAAAGACTAAGTCTTTTCTAATATATACAAGAGATGTTAACTCCAAGGCACCAAGAGGTGGAAGAAACAATCAACTGAAAGTGTAAAATATCTCTGAAACCCTTCTCACAAGCAAAGAAGAGAATCCTCTAAAAGAGGGCCCACAACTAAAGCAAACTGAACTCCAAATGTTGCAAACTCCTCCCCTCAATGTGAATGATCAAAATATCCCGAGAACTGATGTAGAACTGAGGTTATGTCTCAAAAATCTACATGAACAATGGCCTCAATCGATGCGATCTCCACAAAATTGAAAAATGACTCCAAGTCAGAAAAACACAACAATTCATCTTCATGACTTTGATCTTTAGTTCACTTCACTTGTTTTTCTTGCATGATTTTGGAAAAGGTAACTATATGATTAAATATTAAAATAATCAATATTACCTTAAATATTTAATTATATTGTTATTTTTGTCTATAATCATGCAAAAAGTATAAGTGAAGTGAGCTCCTACATTTCAAAATCAATGACAATTCTGAAGTTAGACTTTATAAACTCATAGCTCCCCCTAATATGATTAGGTCTTTGAACTTAAACTCATAGACCATGGCAAAAATGTGGAATGATTTTTTATTTAAAACATAGTAAAAAAAGCCCAACATTTGAATTAGGGCATTAAGACAAAACACTCGAACCCTAATGATTTTCCTTTATTCTTCACTTTGCAATTTTGTGAACAAACTACTGCACCGCCATGGTGGAAGAAGGGTTTGGACTGGAGCTTGAAACTTATGTTGTTTCTGATGATTTTTTGAAAGAAATCTTGGATGAAATTCATTGGTAAGTCATCTATAGTCATAAATCTGAGCACTCTTGTCCATTTTGAAAGCATTTTTAAGCTTTAAAGTCATGACCTCTCCATTATTTCTGATGTATTTTCTCCTCTTTATCCTTTGTGTGGTGTGTCTTTGCATTCTGAGGCTGCCATGAGATTTTCTGAAGCTTTTTATGCCACAGGCTTTCAATGTATTCCTCCACAACAAGCGATGGGTAAGTTTCCCCACTCAAACCTAGCATTCATTCTTTACTTTGTGCAACTACAAGATTAGTTTGAGCTCAATCAATGGCATAACAATGAATGTTTGACTCCTTTTTTGCATTTTGTGAAAGAAATGCAGAAATATCTGCTTGTTCCCTCCAGTTGTAGGCCATACCCTCACCTTTTTCCTAGGTTTTTTTCTTTCTTGACTGCAAAACTTGAGGGTTTCTTTTTATCTTTGCAAAATACATGCTCATTTCAAGCTTACTGCAAAAAAAATAATGGAGATCTTATTCTTTCTCACCTATTCTGAATATTAAGCTTATAAATGCCATTACTTTTTGTATTTTATAGTTGGTTGCTTCTTGAACTTTTGGCTGCTTGTTAGCTTTATACCTTCTCAATGGCTTGCTTATTTCCTATATCATGCATCTCTATTCATACTTTAGGAGATATGGGTGGAAAAACCCCTGGTCGTGGCTTTCTATTTCATGGAAAATCAAGAAAACTTTGACTTGGCTATAGACCCAATATACTCAAAACCCTTGTTCCTGATGCTTGTTTTGTTGTTTTCAAGAAAAGCATTCTTGATTCAGAATGTAGTATAAATGGAAGAATATGTTTAATTTTCATTGATGACTTAACATAATGATTGTGGTTATAAACTATTATCCATCAACAACTTTTGAAGATTTCCTCTAAGTTGAAAAACTATCTTTCTTTGAACTTTTTCCTTATTTGTCCCTTGGAGCAATCTTTTCATTTTGTCATGAACACTACTTCCTTAATGACTATATTCCATTATGCTTAGTGAGCTTATACAATAGTTGTTCTATGTGTCTTTCCTTGTGACTTGCAAGTCTACATCATGTAGAATGAGCCCTTATTATGTATAATCGACTGTATCTTCAAAAAGAATCTTTCCCACTGTGTCTTTATTTTAAAACTCAAAAGGCAGCTAGCTATTCTTGTTGACTATCCTACACTTATGATGATGATAGTCTTTATTGTGCATATGGGCTTCTGTATTTTGCTTTTATTATTCAAATTTGTTGCTTCCTATGGTAATTTATGAATGAACTATAACATCAATGTATGCATCCAACAAAAATGATGATGATATAATCAATAAATGATATAAAAGCATGATGTAAAACTAGTAACAACATAAGACATGTATGCAAGCATGGTTTCCTCGATGAAAAAATGATGCTCCTTTGTTCTATTTCATAAAGACTACAAATTGAATTCTTGTGCATTTAAGCATGCTAGGCTCAACCCTCATGGGAGCCACATTTCTCTCCACATGCTTAAATGTCAAATAAGATGAAACATGAAATAATGAACCTGTACTTGCATAATGAACAAACATGCTAGATAAAATAGATACATCTCCTAATGATTTTCTTTGGATATCGTGGATACAACTATTCATTTTTCTTTTCTTGATCAATTATAAGGTAGCAAGTATTTCCTTGATTAGACATGCATAGGATTTGTATGGAACCCCGAGCTCTAACATAACCTTTGAATCAACTATAGGTTTCTCTCCTAGAGCTGCAATTGGACAACTCAACAACACTGCCACAACCTCCAACAATGGGATTCATCATTCACCAAGAAATGACGGGTCCCATATATGATTTTATGCATTTATTTTCCTTGCATTTACTTGTTGTCTTATTTCTCTTCAGATACGGTTACTCCCAAGGCTTGTGTGGGATTAGAAAAACATTATCTTTTAATATATTAGTTATTTCATATCATATAATGACTTGTGTATTTTCATTTGTGAATCACTACATAATGGAAATAACTAAATGAAATTGTTTGAAGCATATGTTTTGTAATCATGATGAAATGATAGTTTTTACATACCTCAGTTTTGAACTGCCTTCTTTTTCTGAATAAACAACAATAACATATTCAAAATATAAACTACAAAAAATAGTCAAGTTTCACAAAGATATCCTTTGAATGTCTACTTTCTTTATCTGAATTTCTCATGTGTAAAAAAATTTCTCACCCCAGTTTAACAAATGTTCGATAAAACTTTACTAATGAGCTAGAAGCTAAAAATTAGTAACATTTATGGCAACCTCCTAGGGGTGTTTTCCTACTAAACAAATAAGATCAGTTTCCTTGGTTATCCATTGGGCTTGGAGTCCATTCTTTTGTCTTTTTCTGACTCAATTTTTGTAACTTAGCTATAGAACCAAATAGCAGCAAACAAAACTGAAAAAAACTAGCATAACTCTATTTAAGACAGAGCCAAAAAACTGTGCAACATATGCACTTATTAAAAATAAAACTGAACTGAAACTAATGTGCAATGAGCACTTATGAAAGAAAACAACTACTCTACTATATACATCTACAAAATTTTGATCCCCGATAACACTGTTTGAGGTGAATCCCATTAATAGGGATTGGCAACACCTCTCCATCTAGCTTTGAAAGTTGGAATGCATTTTGTTGTTTGCATTCTATGATAATGTATGGGTCATCCCACATGGCATCAAATTTTGTGTGTTTACCTAGTCTGCTCTTGAGTTCATCCTATTTAAATACCAAATCTCCCTCTCTGACAGTCCTTGTGGTTGCTTTTCTATCAAATGTTCTCTTCATTTGAGCTTGATAGATTTCCAAGTTCTGTAATGCCTCTTTTCTTGTTTCTTCCAGCTCCATTAGTTGTGCAAGCCTAATTTTCATAGGTTCTTCATCAAGTAAATCCATCTCTTTGATCAAGCTTAGGGTAGGCAACTCAATTGAAATAGGAATTTTAGCCTCTTTATCATATGTTAGAACGTAAGGTGAATTACTTGTTGCTCTATTAGGTGTAGCCCTATCGGCCCAAAGGGCTAGTTTCAGCTTGCCATGCCAGGTTCTTTGATTGTCCCGAATTTTCTTCTTGATGATCTTGATCAAGTTCTTGTTAGTGGAATTTGTTTGTCCATTACCCTGAGCGTAATAGTTTGAAGAAGTATTCAAATAAATATTATTTTTTACTAACCAATCTAAAACTTTTAGACCTATGAATGCTAAAGCATTATAAAAAATTATTGAATTTGGTGTACCAAACCTAGAAACCAAGTCTTGATAAAAATTCAAGACGGATGTCTCATTTGAATCCTTCAGTGCAATTGCTTCAGTTCACTTCATGAAGTAATATGTAGTTGTTAGTATCCATTTATGCCCAACACTTGAAGGTGGATTAATGGGACCAATGAAATCAAGTCCCCACTTGCCAAAAGGTTGCTCCACTTGAATTGGATGTAGAGGCAGAGCTGCAAGCTTCTGCTTTCCTGCAAACACTACACATTTGTTACATTTTATGACCCAAGCATGGGAATCTTTAAATAATTCAGACCAATAATACCCCAGCTCTCATTATCTTCAGGGTTGTGGTTCTTGGTACAAAGTAGCCTCCAGTGGGCCCATCATGAAACTCCATCAGAATTTTCTCAATCTGTTCTGGTTCTACACATCTGAGTAAAACACCATTATAATCTCTTTTGTACAAAATTCCATCAATTACAACAAAAGGGATGGCTTGAAGCCTATAATACCTTCGTTTTGACTTTTCCAAACCTTGAGGACAGTCGCTTGTGTGTAAGTAATGGAACATTTGTTGTATCTAATTTTTTGATGTAACTGGAACAACTTGTTCTTCATTATTAAACATTGTTTCAACTTGTTGATCAGCTGGTTTACTGTTTTCTTCATTTTTAGCAAGCTGTTCATATAGGCCTTTGCCTCTGACAAGGTTGGTGACTTTAATTTCAATGTCATACTCCATTACTTTTGTGATCCATCTTTCTCTCTTATCATTAATGTCCTTGCTGAGAAAAAAGTCTTTAACTATTGAGTGAGCAATCAACAACTGTATTATGTTATTTGATAACATATGCCTAAATTTCTTAAGGCTTCTTACTACAGCTAATACATGCTTTTCTAAAAATGAATATTTTACTTCATAATCATGCAAAACTTGACTAAAGAAAGCCACGAGTTGTTCTAATCCTTCTTCATTTTGCTAACAAAGCATGGCTGAAATTGTATCAACACTCCCAAATGCGTATAATATGAAATCCTTATCAAAATTTGGGTTAATAAGAGTTGGGGCTGCTACAAGTGCATCTTTAATTTGTTCAAAAATATTCTTACCTTCCTTAGACTAGTTGAACAAAATATTCTTCTTCAACATAGTTGTAAGAGGCTGCAATAATGCTGCAATGTTAGGAATGAACCTACTAACGAAGTTAATCCTGCCTAGAAAACTCTACAAACCTTTCTTATGTGTAGGTAGTGGTAAAGCTAAAATATTTGCGATTCTTTATGGATCAATGGTGATACCGTGCTTAGACATAGTATGTCTCAGAAGTTTCCCCTCATGGACTAAAAAAATGCTCTTTTTGGGGTTAGTGAAAACCCAAATTCTTCGCATCTTTCAAAGATCTGCCTTAAATGAGAAAAATGTTCGTCAACTTTCGTTAAAAATACAGTGATATCATCTAAGTGTACAAGAACAAACCTTTTAATAAGGCCCTGGAAAGTCATATCCATTGCTCTTTGAAAGGTTTCCCCTGCATTAGACAATCTGAAGAGCATCTTTTTGTAAGCCATATTACCCCACTTGGTGGTAAAGGTTGTTTTGAACTGGTCTTCTTCTTTAACCAAAATCTGGTTATACCCTGAATAACCATCCAACAATGAGAACCCTTTTGAACTTGAAATAACCTACAGTATCTACTCCATTGAAGGCAGTGGATAGTGATCTTTGAGTGAGGCTCTATTTAGATCACATAAATCAACACACAACCTTATCCCTTTGTTCTTTTTCCTAACAAGCACCAAGTTTGAAACCCTAGATGTATGTTTTATCAAAAAGATAATGCTACCTTCAATTAGTTTATTTAATTTTGTTTTCAGAAGGTGCTCTAACTTGGAATTTAAAGGCCTTTGCTTTTGCCTCACTGGCTTTGCATTTGGTTCCAACTCAATAGTGTGTTGAGCTAATTTAGGGTTAAACCCATTTAAGTCTCCATACTCCCAAGCGAAAACATCACTAAATTCTTGGAAAAGAAAGATAAAATCCTATTGTTTTTATTTGGTATAGACGTTGCCAAGCTTGAGAAGCTTGTCTCTAAATATTTCAATTGGCTCATAATCCTCTTGTTTCACTGTGATGCTGGATTTATCTTTTCTTACCTGATCATCAGTGTTAAAAATTGATTCAAGGGTCACCAATCCCTTAGATAGCTTATTAGACTTCAATTGCAAGATTTGACTCTCATATTGCTGCTCAAAATTTTGTTGGTTTCCAACATAAAACTCTACTTCTTCCATCATAAAACTTATAATTTGCTCATCACTGTCAAAAACCTACCAAATAATGTTATTATCAGGTACAGATGGTCTCACTACCACCTTTACATATTGTTATACTTCAACATTATGAATATTAGTTGGGATATCAAATTGTGATCCTATTGCAACAAGTTTATTTGCTTCTATATTTAGGCTTCTAGGAATAGACAACAATTTTTTTTTCATATAAAAGGGTAAAAAATTTATTGGAAATTAGAAAAGAGCATTACAACAATAACCAAGGGACCTAGCTCTAGAAACTAAAAATAAATAACCCCACAACATAGAAACAATATCAACTATCCCCATGTATCCTCCTATCCTCCTCAAAGAACCAGTCCAAATCCTGATGGAAGTCAGGGTTAACTTGAGCCCAATCCTCAACATTCCAACCACCAACATGTTCAGAATCCCATTTAGCCAAGCAGTCGGCAGCCTGATTCCACTCCCTTGGGATGTGAACAAAGGATGTTGCCTCCATCTGAGAACTAACTTGAAGAATTCGTTGAACCACCAAAGCCAACTACCAATTTATATCAAATATCTTTCGCTCATTCAATAGATTAATCAAGATCTATGAATTAGCTTCACATATAACCTTATGCCATCCCGAAGCAAGGGCCCTCTCAATAGCATAAAGAATCTCCAAACCCTCCATGAAGTTAATAGTCTTCACCCCCTCATGAATAGAGAAAAGAAAAATCATCGACCCTGTTGAGTCCTTGCCAACCCCACCAATCCCAGCAGGGCTAGGATATCCCCTAGAAGATCCATCTGTATTGATATTCAAAAGACCATCTGGAGGAGGTGACCACCTACCAATCCGTTGAACTCTCTTTTTCCCATGCCTGCAGTTCCTAGAGCTGACAAAAGATGAATGAATTTCCTGAAGACCCAGTCTGACCACCAACTTAGCATCACCTCTCTCCAAGGGGAAAACCACTTCACTCTTAGCCACAACTGACTCTTGCACCATTCCTAACATACACATCCGCACTTGCTAACCCACCAACTTCTCATCACAAAAAAATTGGCGGTTTCGCTCCAGCCAAATCTACCAAAGTAGAAAGGTAGGGCCCACATACCAAACATCCTGCAAAAAGGAAGCCATAGAAGGGGGTCGACCCATACTATCCTAGAATTCCACCAAATAGCAAGCATGAATGCAAGGAAGCTTCCAAACCTCCCACCACCAATGCCAAATTTGCACAACAAAGGGGCATCAGAAGAACAAATGCAAAGAATCCTCTTCCTCTTTCCGAAACAAAACACAAATCGAAGGTTCCTAGAATCCCCATTTACGAATATTATCCTAGGTCAAGCACCTATTCCATGCCAAAGTCCAAACAAAGCAGTTGCATTTTGGCCACGAGAGCTTATTCCACACCCTTTTCCACCAATAAACCTTTGCCCCGACAAACTTCTGAGCCAATAACACATGATAACCAGAAGCAACATAATACACCCCCTTAGGATTATGAGCCCAAGAAAGAATATCCTCTTCCATAAGAGAACTACAACTCCTACTACAAAGAATCTTGTGAAGCTCAACACTTTCTTCCATAAGTCCCAAATCTGGCCACTCCGCGGGGTCCTTCCAACGAGCCACCTCCAACTGACCAAAAGAAGAGAAAGACTTGAAGTGACTCACTCTAGACTAGCTAGCCATGAGAAATCTCTGGCACAAAGTAAACAAGTTAGGGAAATGAGAAGTAAGTGGAGGGAAGCCATCCCAAGAGTCTGACCAAAAAAGAGCTTCAGTGCCCTATCTACAAATCCAAAATAAACCTTCCTTGATGAGCTTCACACCCTTCTGAAGAGTATTCCAAATCACTGAACCTTTCCCCTCAAGAGGGTAACGAGGGAGATCATGTCGAGGAAACCCCAAGAAATAGTTATGAGATAATATCCTGGCCCATGACTGATCTTGCTCCACTCACCATCTCCATAATAGCTTAGCAGCCACAACCACTCTGGACAACGCAGACTGTTGAAGACCAAGATCACCAAATTGCTTTGAGCTACACACAACATCTCACCTGACCAGGCTCCACTTGGAAGACAACAAACTTCCAGCGCATAAGAAATTCCTTTCAAGAGAATCCAACTCCCTAATAAAACCCATCAAAGCCACTTGAAGCATACATCTGTAGGTAGGGAGAGCCTGCACCACCGACTTGAGAAATTGAACCCGCCCAACAAAAGACAACCATCTATGGGTCCAATGATTAACTTTCACATGAAACTTATCAATAATATTCTACCAAGAACCCTTGGGAAGTTGGCCCATAGAAATTGGCATACCCAGATATGTCAAAGGGTGAACCCCTATCTAAAACCTCAAGATATTAGCAATTCTTCTCTGGATGGGGGTCGACGTATTGAAGAAGAATATGGATGATTTCTCCTCATTAATCAATTTCTCTGAAGCAACTAGATAAATGTCCAACACTTGCCTCAAATTAGTAGCTTCCCTAACAGTAGCCATCCCCATCAAGGCAATATCATCAACAAACTGCAAATGAGATTGCAGAGGAAAATCTCCACCCCATTGCCAACCCTAAATGATGCCTAGCTCCACATTTATTCTCAACAAATGTCCAAGACCTTCCACAAGAAGTAGAAAACGATACGGTGAAAGAGGATCCCCTTGGCGTAAACCCTTAGAGGCGCCAAAAAGTTCAAAATGATCTCCATTTATCAATACCAAGAAGGACACTGACGTGACACAAATCATGACCCATTGGATCCACTCCTCACCAAAACCAAAAGCAACAAGGATCTTCCATAGGAAGGACCATCTAACCCTGTCATAGGCCTTAGTCATATCCAACTTAATGAACATTACCTTCGCATGGGATTTGTCCATGGAATGGATGGTCTCCGTAGCAATGATAACCCCATCAAGAATTTGTCAACTTGCCACAAATCCACTCCGTTCCTCTGAAATCAGCACTTTAAGCCACTTCTTCAACCTCTCAGCCATTAACTTTGAAATGATTTTATATGCTACATTGCAAAGAGAGATAGGTCGAAACTGAGATAACCTATCAACCCCTTCACACTTGGGGATGAGAGAAGGGAAGGTGGAATTAAGAGCATGAAGAATTTGCTTATTCCTTTGGGACTCTTTGACAACCGCCAAAAGATCCAACTTTATGATATCCCATAATTCTTGAAAAAACTCAATCGGGAAACCATTGGGGCCAGGAGCTTTACCCCTCTTCATCTGAAACACAATCCCCTCCAACTCATCAAGAGAGATTTCTTTCATCAAATACTCATTCACCTCCCTAGAGACCAACTGAGGAATACAAGAAAGAACTTGTGCTTCCTCAATAGAGCGCCCCCCCCCTCCCCCCCCTCCCGCGAATCCTCCTTGAATAAAGAAACAAAATACTGAGATGCCTCAGCTGAGATTTCCCGAAATGAGGCAAGATGTTCTCCCCTATCATTCACCAGAACAAAAATGGAATTGCCATGCCTCCTGTCCTTCACAGAATTGAAAAAAGGCATTATTTTTATCACCTTCCTATAGCCATTCAACCTAGGCCTTTTGCTTCCAATAGATCTCTTCCCGCAATTCAAATTCCTCAACCACTTTCAGAGTCCTAGCCTCCTCCCTTAGAAGATCCTCAGAAGCCCCATTCTCATGAATCAACCATGTAATATTATTCAACTCATCCTAAGCAACGACCTTATCATGAAAAATATTACTAAAACATTGTCGATTCCATCTTTTAAGCTGATATTTGACAAACTAAAGAAGCCTGGAAAAAGTGTACATTTCCATACCAAAAGCAGGTCTACCAATCCTCCACCACACAACCACATGGTCACGAAGAGTAGAATCCTGTAACCACATAAGCTGGAGCTTGAAGGAGGGAGAATGAGGCACCCGAGCATAGATAATACTAAGCTTAATAGGCCAGTGATCAGAACCTCTCCAATCTAGAATTTTAGATTTAGTAAACCACAAGTCTCCAACCTAATAACAGGAAACCAAGAATCGATCAAGCCTGTCAACAACACAATTCTCACCAATTCTCCTATTATTCCAAGTAAAATGACCATTACTAGTTTGAACATCATTAAGATTTAAATATGAAATGCTATCCCTGAGTAACAGAGCAAAAGGTTCCAACCTAGCAATTCCACCTCTTTTCTCAGACAACTCCACAATAGCATTAAAATTGCCAGCCGTAACCCATGGATGGAAAGGAGCTAGGCTACAAAAAAATCAAAGATGGGACCATAGAAGTTGTTTACCCTGAAACTCAACTGGAGCATACACACTAGAGAGGAGAATACACTCACCCATCTCAAAGCAAGAGGTGACCAGGGACATAGAGGATCTAGAGGACATCCACCAAAGAGGGCAGATCTTCTGAGGGTTCCAAAAGAAAGCCACCCCCCGAAAGCACCAAGAGCCCCCACACACTGGCATTCACCATATTTCCACAACTTAGGCACCATGTTCAACATATTATCCACATATAATTTAGTCTCCTGAAGAAAAAAGAACATCCAGAGAATGATTCCTAACCAAATCACAAATATTTTTTTGTTGAGGGCCACCATTCAAGCCCCTTACATTCCATGAGAGAATAATCATTTTTGGGGGCATGAGAAATGTGAATCTAGAGTCTTGACTGACCCTGAATCCACCAAAGTTTCCCCAATTAATTTAATCTTATCCATATCCTTTTTCCTGCCCAGCTTGGATGTCTTCTCACCAACTGCTTTCTTTGGTTCATTTTGCTGAATACCCAAGCGAGAAGACGACAAATATTTATTTCCCACTCCCGCACCTTCTTTCAGGGGCAATGGAGATCCACCTCCTCCACTCTTCATAGCTCCAATAATAGAATTTGGTTTAGCCTAGACAATCAATTGTTGATCTGTATCCATCTGCCCAACACCAACCTCCTGCACAACCTGCATAGCCCCCAAAGAGGCATGTCCTGACCTATACCCAAAGTTCCCTGAGCCAAGTTCATCAACCTTGGATTCACTTCCTACTGGCTGAGATCATCCAGCACCTCGAACCTATTAAAAGTGTCATCATCCTGCCTCTCCCTCAAGGTCCACTTTTGCCCCCGATTCCTATTGCGAGCCTTGACAGGGACATAACCATCATCACCATTACCATCACTCTCGAAATAGGCTCCTTACCCTTATCAGCCCTAGGCAAATTGCAAGGAGGCTGAGAAGGCTGGGGCACCATAGGCTTAGCCCTAGGGCACCTACGCTACAAGTGACCATCTTCATGATAGAGACGACATCGAAAAGGTAAGGTTTCATAGTCTATATATTGCACCCAAGTATAGGATCCTACACTCACTTTAACAGAGTTTGGCAATGGTTTGCTTAAATCAATTTCTACACAGATACGAGAAAAAGTCATTACCTTTTTAAACTACATCTGTTGCCAAGACCCAATAGGTTTACCGAGCATTGAAGCCACCAAATGCAACACATCATCCTGCCAGCACTCAACCAGAAACCACGACAGCTGAACCCAAACTAGAATCCAACTCGGTAGCGCATCAGTCGGGTTGAAGCTCGCATGCCATGGATTGATAAACAATCCCACCTGGTTATAAAAATAGGGACCACCATCAAAGACCCTATTCCAATCTGCCATGCAATCAAATGAGACCATAAAATAGTTGCTTGCAAGGAGCTTAATCTCCATCTCCCCCTCCGACATCCATGTCTGCTAAGCCCAGGATTCCAAAAATTGCAGCGAAACTCTCAAACCCATGAACTTACAATAAAAGGAGTGCCTTGAATAGTATTTAATACCATCTGCAAGCATCTCCATCGGGATAACCAATTTTGGCCTCTCTTTGCACCTTTCCAAACACCCATTAATCTTCGTTATTTAGGAGCCACTAACGGTCCTAATCATTCATCTCCATCTTCGGTGAAAACAACTTATTGTCAAAAACATTTTCATCATGCGTCAAAGGCTTCAAACCAAATGTTGATTGGAAATCCAATTTGGGGCTAGCCCCAAATGTTTCCCCACATGATATAGCTATAAATAAAAACCCACAATAGGCATGCAAGCCCCTGGGTCACTTTTGCAAGAAATGGAAAACCATAGGGGTAAGAACAAATCCCCTCCACCCACAAGCCACCCAATTGGTAACAAGAAGGCCTAAAAAAGACAAAACCCACACGATAGTGGGAAGAACCAAGGCTCCATGAAATGGCAGGCCTATCACACAGCCACCCCAAGACCACATGCCCTCACCACGGACCCACGCGGGAAGAGTAGGAGACCCGACACCAAGACATGTTGCACATAGCTCAGCAACACCAAACAAGAGTCCATGATGGTATAAAGGAAGCCCACACCCAACACGATGGATGCCAAATCCCACACAATAGTCGCCCATAAAAGAAAAAAGGAGGCAAAAGAAGGTTTAGTAGACGTTAACCCCACCACCACCGACCTCGATTACATCAAAGACCCCCCACAACATAGCAACGATCAGAACACAAAGAACGAGCTAGGGCACAAATGCCCTAGCTCAGCTTATAGAGCATGTGGACACCATCCTCTAAACTTCTAGTTTAGACCATGTTAAAGAATAGACAATAAATTAAAAGCATCAAATTATTCTATTAAATCCCAAGTTTTGTGCTTATACAACTTCAACAAATCATTTTTAGCTACATTCAGGTTTCTTACCTAATTTCTTATTAGCTCAAAATCATCAAATGCTTGTAAACACTTAATACCTTTCTTTCTGGCCCACTCTATGCCATGAATTAATGCCTCATACTTAGGTATATTGTTTGAGCAGCTGAAAGTAAAGCGAAGCACTGAAAAATACTTCTCTCCATCAGGTGAAACAAGCATGGCTCCACCACCAACACCTACTTTACTTCTTGAGCCATCAAAGTACAACTTCCAAAGCTGATTACCTTGTTGTTCTAGCTATTTTTCCTCTTTGACTAGATTTGGAACAATCACATCGGGTTCTTGAATCATATAAATTCCCAAACCTACTTCATCCATGTGACTGAATGGATCAACCTCGTGATTCTCGGTTGCCCACTCATCCAAATTAATATCGGGTATGCCTTCGATAGGTACACTGGGGTCAAGGGTCATGGATTGATCCTCCTGATCATGGAAAGTTAGGTTTTCATTTATAGGATTTGCAACATAAGGCTCAATATGGTCTTTAGCCTATGGTTATGACTTCACAGTCACTTTAGTGCCATATCTAGTCCTAAAAAACATATGTGACCAATCTAATGATAAATACCCACCTAACTTTGTAAAATCTCTACAGAGGCAAATGGCAAAGTAAGATGGCAAATCAATGACATAAACATCCTGTTAGAGCCAAAATTTTCATGAAAATTATAAGGGCCTATTTCCATTTGAACCCAATTTTATGCTAGCTTTTTTCATAGAAAATCATTCTTTTGTCATCCACAAAGTCAATAGAGCCTTTTACCACCATACCACTACCATATCATCCACCCTTCATAGCTTGCACCATTTACCTCCTTACTGCCGCCCCTTGCAATAGGGCTCGCGGTGTCATGGTTGAGAGCAGTCATATTGTACCCTTACTGCTGCACCGCAAGGAGTCTGAACAGAGCCCGCGGTTTAGCGCTGAAGTGAAAGGCCACCGCCATACCGCAGAGGGACAACAAGGAGATTGCGGTAGAGTGGTATGTAGAGGAGCAGTAATAGAGAGATCACCACACCGTGGAGGGACAAAACCAAGCCTGTGGTAGAGCGGTAGAAAGAACAGAGCCAGAAATACCACGATACCGCTAAAGGGAGAAACAAAGCTTGTGGTAGAGCGGTACGTGGTTGAGTGGTGAAGTGAAGAGAGTTGATAAAGGAGGACACCACGATATCGCAAGGAGGTGAAAGGTAGACTGCGGTAGAGCGGTAGGAAGAGTTGAGCCAGGTGTAACATAAAATGCCACTGCGGTAATGCTGGGAGCAAAAATACAGCTCATGATAAAGCAATAGAAGATGCAAAGAGAACAAAGCACATCGTGGTACCGCAAGAGAGAAAGAATTGGCACGATGTAACGTGGTAGAAGATGCAAAGACAACAAAGCACATTGCGGTACCGTAGCAGAGAAAGAATTGGCACGAGGTAACACAGTGAAGTAATCATTGCTGATGTGACGATTATTCTTGTTATTTTTCCAGTTATGTTTTATTCTAAAGTGACATGACTTTTTTTCCCTCATGAGAATGTGAACAGACCAAAACCAAAAGGCATGGGAATTTTTTTCTAAAATGTATAAAAGGAGGAGAAAGATGTAGAATAGGGGTAGAAGTTAGAACAGTTAGAAGGGAGGAGGAAATAAAATAGGGGATGCATATAATGTACAGACTTTCTTGAAGCACAACAATGGAGATAATGTTTTTAACTGGTGAAGTCCTTTCTTGGTGTTCAGTTGTTGTGATGTAATGATTCCTATTTTTATCTGGTTGTCTCCAACTTGAGGTCTTTTAATCATTTAAATCAGTATATCAAGTATATTTTTGATTTGTCAAAATGTATTCTCATTTGGTGTGATTTAGTTAATTGGTGTTTGCAAGTCAGATTTAAATTCTTTTGAATAAGTCAGAATGATTTAATAATTTCTTTTGGATAATTAAAGAAGAACCTGGTAAGGAGATATTCTAGTACAATTTATGCAAGTCATAAATTTAGTGAAGTTTTATGCGAGTCATAGAATCTCATTTTCAAAGTGCCTAGCAATTAGAGTTAAGCCAGAGAGGGAAACACATATTATTCTTGATTTTTGACTCCATTGCCCATGTGGATAGAAGGCACTGATTTATTATAGCCCGGAAGATAAATTTCATAAAAATGAAATATATAAACACTTTCATTTTTTATGCAATAGGAGTAGTTATGAAGATTTTGTCTATCCTATTCCCAATTTCCATTGTGGATAGATTGCTCAAGCAGGAACTAGGAAACATATAGTTTAAGTCTGCCTCATTTGCATAGGTGCACCCACCTAGGTTTGGAAAAGCCTAAAGAGTAGAAGGTTCAAATTCACTATTTGGCCTTGTACGTTAGCCAGAAATGTTGTGAGAGCTTGGCAACCTCTCGTGGTTTAAACCTGCATTTTTGAGTCCTAATAGTTTTGGCGACTCTGCTGGGGAGAACTTGATGTATCCAGTAGCAAACCGTCTTGCCTTTTAGAGTCATAAAAAATTGACATTTGCGTTCACTTGAGTTCATAGGGGATTTAGCTGGGGCAAACCAAAAACAATATCAAAATCCATTTTATTTTCCTACTTTTGGGAAAAGTAGGTGGCAACTCTGTTTAAAATTGATAGATAATGCATAGACATTTTGGAACAGTAACACTTTGCCAATTTTCTTGTCAAGATGTCAGAAGAAGTAAGAAGGCAACAATCAATAAGAGAGTTGAAAGAATTGAAACAACAAACGCTATAATGGATACAAAAAATACTACAATTGAACCAATAATTGCTATAATTGGGAGTCAAATGTGTTCCATATGCATCACAAAATAGGCCATCCTATAGTGAGAATGAATACACAAATGCCAGTAGACCTTGGACACCACAAGTACCACATGATGAAACTGGGAATTTTTACAATGGAGGTAATATATATTGTGCACAACAAAACATTCATTCACTACAACCATCAAAACAAATGAATGCTTATCCTGAATACCAAGCCCCTCATAAGAATGTGCAAAGCAATGTCATCCTCCATGGGAATGTAAATCAAAACCTGCAGAAAAATGTATATCAAAATCAAGAATTTGAGGAAGAAGAGGAAACATGTGCAAGTCAGGAATTCAATGATGATATTTCAGTTTTAAATGAAGATAAATGTGCTGAGGACCAAAATTCCACCTTGGGAGATGATTGCAACATTAATGATGTTGTTGGGGACACACCATCTGGGGAATACATCAACAATGATTCAAATGATATGGAGGGGCAACCATGTATGCACTCTCATAACATTAGCAATAATGCATTAAAATCTGAAATAGAAGAGGATGTCATGCCTTCCAATAATGAAGATATAGAGAGTCTCTCCTACATAATAGACTGTGACAACACATGTTATGAGGGATCCATTGAATATTCATATTGTGAAGATGATCCTATGGATTTTGATCTGCAATAGGGTGATTCTTGCAGCGCTTATGGAGATCAAGAAGTGGGAGAAATAGTAGAAGATATGGAAGAAGAAACCTGTTCACACAGCAGTGAGCAAGTTTCAGTTTTGTTGACTCTTGAATACCTGAAATGTGCATACAGGGATGATTCTAAAGTTTTGTGTCCAGCCTATATTTGCTTTGACACTTAAAGTACTGCGTGTAGTAATTCATATGAATCCATATGCATTTCTCAAAGTGATGAAGAAACCTTTGAAGCTGATCAAGAATCTGTATCTATCCAAGAAGAGGTATGTGACTTGAACATTTTTTGCCTACAAGATAAAGATATTGGTTTGCATATCATTGATGATGAGTGTTCAACATTGATTGATTCAAATATGTATAAGAATGACTGTATGGATCAAAAATATGTGTCACTACCAATTGGTGGTAGGGAAGAGATGGAAAATATTTCTGCTATGATTGTCTCGAAAGATGTGGATGAGATAGAATTTTCAGACTTCCAAGAGAAGCATTTGCAACTGCAAGATCATTTAGCAATACATAATAATGAGCAAGATAATGAATGTTCCATTGAATGTGGATACACTTTGTATGATGAAGGTGACAAAGATTTATCATATGATAATAGGAATTATGAATTGCAGAGTGGTGAAAGGAACATGAGTCAGGTTGAACACAATGATTTTCTAAAAGTTTTCAATGACAGTACATGTAGTAGGGCGGATGGAATGAACAGTTTCAAGAGGAACCTGAAGAAATCAAATCAGAATAAAGTTAATGACAGAGGAAAGTATAGGCCCTTCTTTTGGGTGGCCTTGGGCCATCATTTATGGTTTGAATTTTAGACCATAACAGATGAAGAGGATTAAGGATTGCCAATGCATGGACAATTCTTAACAAACCTCTTTAAACATTATTTTCCATGCACAAAAGTTTAGGAATTCAAAAGGGGTTGGGACTTGCTAGTACATGGACAATCCCATAATTCCCTCATTGACATCAAAGTTTTCTTTCCATGTAACAATAGTATAGGGCCATTTCCATCCTCCATTTTCCATACTCCATTTTCCATCCTCCATTTTCCACCTCTTTTCATATCCTTTGGTGTCTTGGTCTGCTCTCCCAAGGATATTTTGGATTCTTACAGTGATTGGAAAATCACTCATCCCCAACAGGAGCCACTGTTAGAGCCAAAATTTTCATGAAAATTCTAAGGGCTTGTTTCCATTTGAACCCAATTTTATGCTAGCTTTTTTCATTGAAAATCACTTTTTTCATCCACAAAGTCAATACATCCTTTTACAACCATACCGCTACCATATCATCCACCCTTCATAGCCTGCACCATTTACTTCCTTACCGTCGCCCCTTGCAATAGGGCTCGCAGTGTCACGGTTGAGAGCAGTCACATTGTACCCTTACCACTACATCACAAGGAGTCTGAACAGAGCCCACGGTTTAGCGGTGAAGTGAAAGGCCACCACCATACCATGGGGGGACAACAAGGAGACTACGGTAGAGTGGTATGTAGAGGAGCAGTAATAGAGAGAGACCACCACACCGTGGAAGGACAAAACCAAGCCCACAATAGAGCGGTAAAAAGAACAGAGCTAGACATACCACGGTACCACTGAAGGGAGAAATAGAGCCTGTGGTAGAGTGGTACATGGTTGAGCGGTGAAGTGAAGAGAGTTGATAAAGGAGGACACCACGATATCACGAGGAGGTGAAAGGTAGACCGTGGTAGAGCGGTAGGAAGAGCTGAGCCAGGTGTAACATAAAATGCCACTGTGGTACCGCTGGGAGTAGAAATACAGGTCACGGTAAAGTGGTAGAAGATGCAAAGACAAAAAAGCACACCACGGTACCATAACAGAGAAAGAAGTGGCGCGAGGTAACATAGTGAAGTAATCATTGCTAATGTGATGGTTATTCTTCTTATTTTTCCAATTATGTTTTCTTCTGAAGCGATGCGACTTTTTGTCCCTGATGAGAATACAAACATACCAGAACCAAAAGGCATGGGAATTCTTTTCTAAAATGTATAAAAGGAGGAGAAAGATACAAAATAGGGGTAGAAGTTAGAACAGTTAGAAGGGAGGAGGAAATAAAATAGGGGATGCATATAATGTACAGACTTTCTTGAAGCAAAACAATGGAGATAATGTTTTTAACTGGTGAAGTCCTTTCTTGGTGTTCAGTTGTTGTGATGTAATGATTCCTATTTTTATCTGGTTGTCTCCAACTTGAGGTCTTTTAATCATTTAAATCAGTATATCAAGTATATTTTTGATTTGTCAAAATGTATTCTCATTTGGTGTGATTTAGTTAATTGGTGTCTGCAAGTCAAATTTAAATTCTTTTTAATAAGTCACAGTGATTTAAGGATTTCTTTTGGATAATTAAAGAAGAACCTGATAAGGAGATATTCTAGCACAATTTATGCAAGTCATAAATTTAGTGAAGTTTTATGCGAGTCATAGAATCTCATTTTCAAAGTGCCTAGCAACTAGAGTTAAGCTAGAGAGGGAAACAAATATTATTCTTGATTTTTGACTCCATTGCCCATGTGGATAGAAGGCATTTATCTATTACAAACCAGAAGATAAATTTCATAAAAATGAAACATATAAACACTTTTATTTTTTATGCAGTAGGAGTAGTTATTAATATTTTGTCTATCCCATTCCCAATTGCCATTGTGGATAGATTTCTCAAGCAGGAAACAAGAAACATATAGTTTAAGTCTGCCTCATTTGCATAGGTGCACCTGCCTCAGTTTGGTAGAGCCTAAAGAGTAGAAGGTTCAAATTCACTATTTGGCCTTGTACGTTAGCCATAAACGTTGTGAGAGCTTGACAACCTCTCATGGTTTAAACCTATGTTTTTGAGTCCTAACACATCCAGTGGAATTGAAAAGTTTGGACAAGCATGTAAGGTAATGTAGAGATATAAAATTGACTTGACACCTATCACACACCCCGAACAACATCGAGCAGCCTCAAATAACATCAAACAATATTGAACATCATCCCGTAACATCTCAGAATGACACAGAATCATCCCATAACATCTCAAAATGACTTGGAATTGTCCTATAACATCTTGGAATGACTCATAATTATCTTGTAACATCTTGGCATGACTCAAAATCATCTTGTAACATCTCAGAATGACTTGGAATCATCTTGTAACATCTCAGAATGACTTGGAATCATCTTGTAACATCTTAGAATGACTTGAAATTGTCTCGTAACATCTCAGAATGACTCAGAATCATCTCTAAACATCTTGGAATGACTCAAAATCATCCCATAACATCTTGGAATGACTCGGATTTGTCTCAAAACATATCATAATATCTCGAAATCATCTCGTAACATCTTAGAACATCTCGAAACCATCTCGAAATAGCTCAGAATCACCACGTAATGTCTTAGATCATCCCGAATCATCTCGAAATCACCCCGAAACATCTCAGAATCATATCACGATATTCCCACATCACACCACATCAAAATGACATCAAAAACCTAATTCCTCTATTAATTAAATAATACAACATTATTTAATTAATTCACTTTTTCATCATTTCAAACAAATTAAATAAATTTCATTTATTTAATAAGGTCCCCAAAACCCTAATTCTTGTATTGATTAAATAAAACAACATTATTTGACTAATTCACGTTTCATCATTTCGACGAATTAAATATATCATATTTATTTAATAAAGTCATAATCTCAACCTATTTCATCCTGATTGATTAAGTAATGCTAATTATTTAATTATGTCACTAAATCACCTTATTCCCCTTAGTGGATTAAATTATTAAATAATAATTTAATTATGATACTTTCCCTCCAAAATTTGAATAATTAAATCAAACCATTCAAATCAATTATCAAAAAATCAAATCAAACTAATGCAACTTTGTTTGCAAAAGTCAAACTTGATTTGCACGTTCAACTCCATTTTTTTTTTTAATTAAATCAATCAATTAATTCATATTCCTCACCCACTTTTTGATTGAGAAAATTATGATTGCTGATTGAGAAATCTAATATGTTAACTAATCAATGCAAATTGTTGACTGAACAATCCAATATGTTAACTAAGCCATCACATTCCTAACTAAGCCATCAAATTCCTAACTAAGCCATCAAAATCCTGACCAATCTATCTAAATCTGTTAACTGATCAATCACATCCCTGACTAGCCAATCTATTTCTCAATCACCCAAATTGTGCAATCAACTTTGCACAATTTTATCATGTCTAATCTTCTCAACACACCCGACCGTTGATCTAGATATTCTTCAACACGATCTTGATCGTCCATTTCAAATCACATATTCTATATACAAACCCCTTTCCTCACAAATAAGGATCATAGGATCAACATACATTGAGCAACGAAGTACTGTCAAGAACACCATTGATAGAGCTTCACCATTGTCTTTGATCAACCAACCAAAACAATCACTCATCAAGCTTTTGCACACAAACTTTGGAGGCTTCGCGGTGATAAGAACAACCCAACATTAGGAGAATACACTCCACTATGGGATGGTAAGATTGTGTTATTCATGTACATTTAATACTGTAATCATAGATTCATTTATGCATGTTAGGATAGCTTAGTTTCATTTCATATGTGTAGGTTTAGATCTTAGATTAATATGTTTAATCTTAGTATAGATGCTTAGATTTGACATGTTTCGATCCATCTTCTGGTCTAACACTGTCCCGCTCACATATTTTGGCATGCCTGATGGGACACTTGTCCCCTCCTCTAATGTTCGTTTGAGTTGTTTTTGATGCAACAAGTCTTGGAAACACATTTGATAGACTTTTCATGTGCTTGGCCAGAAAACCTGCGCACTTGACTATCAAGAAAACTATGCTATTTTTTGAAATTTATGCTATTGTCTATTAGGAAAACTGTGCTATTGTCTAAGAACCGCACTATTGTCATGGGAATGACACTATTGTCTAAAACCTACACGATTTTTTTTTGACAGTGTTAGATTTTGTTGTCTGGTTTGAGCATCTATTTTTGAAACTAAGCAATTGTATTTTTTCTGTGTTTGCATCTTTTTTTCTGAGCAGTTGTTTTGATAGAGAAGTGCACGAATCCTGCACTATTGTAATAGTATTTTTCACTAACTGTTGTTTGTTTTTGGATGTGTAAATAGGTATTGATAGATCTGATGCGGGATTCAAGTAACATTAACATGTTTGTTGTAGGGAAGACGATCGATCCTAGTTTTTTATTTACATTTAATTAACTTAGGAATCTAAATTTGGTGCTCTAAAACGAACAAAAAAAACAAACTCGATTTTGACTTAGTGTTTTAAAAATGAACAAATTTCTTGTTTTCTTAACTTAGGAATATGAATTTGGTGCTCATAAAAAGAACAAAAAAAAAAAAAACACTTTTGGGATCTAAAAATGAACCAATTTCATGTTTCTTAACTTAGGAAATTTTTGGTGCATAAAAAGAGTGCAAACGATTTCCATTTGTTGACCAATTAGAGATAATGACTGTTTTCTTAGAAACACCCAAATTTGGAGCTCAAAATGAACAATTTATTTCTTTTGTATTGCACCATTGTGATTTTTGAATGATATCCTAAATACTTCCTATTGGTGCAAATAAAAAGAATAATTTGTTTATGTTATTCACATATTTATGGGGATAACATCACTCAAGGTGTTTAAAATGAATCAATTTGCTATGGATTGTTCATTGTGCATTCATTGATTGGAAAAGCTAAAGTGTTTTATCTTCTCCCCTCACACCTTTTGGCAATCTTGGGTGAGCGAAAGAACATTTTTGAGCATTGCACTTTATTTTTAAGTTTACCTTAAAGAGGGGGCTTTCCTGAGATACATCTCGCGCGAGAGAACACATTGCAAGGTCTTGAAGCCCATTTACTATCAAGCTATATTAAAGGATTTGAAATCATAAGAAAGTAGCTTCAAGTCATGCTGACAACAAACTGCACCTAATCCCATGCCTTAAGTGGAATGGGAACGGTTAAAGAGCCTTAAGTGGTCAGTGAGTGAGTGTTAGATTTCCACATTCACAGTTACCACTAAGAACCAAATTGTTTTAGAGGCCACACTATTATCCAAAAACATTCTCTGAAAGTGGTCCATCAGAATTTACTTTTGAGAAGTTGCTTGCCATGTTCGACTATAGGCTCGCGCCATAAGTTGCATGTAAAATAATCTCTTCGGAGCATGAGGCAAGCCTACCTAAGAGAATGGTGTCTATCCCCTAGGGTCGTAATTACTGGTTTATGTTAAACTTGGCCCATTACATTCAAAACAATTTGACATCAAAGTTTTTGATTGGTTTAAGAAAAAGAACACATTCAAAACAAACACTGAACGAGATGGTTGAACCACAAACCCTTTGATTTAGTGCATCCTTGTGAAAAAAGCCTTATGTTTACAATCCTTTGAAAGGATCTTTCCTTAAAGGTTTCTGAATATTCTGGCTTTCATTTCAAGGTACATTAATCAAAGTAAACATTTGGGAACTATGGCTTGGGTGTTGTGATTTCACAACCTAAGTTATAGACATGAAGGTCACATAAGTCCATGCGTGCTAAAGTTAGTCCAAGTGTTGTCTTATCACTTGCCATACTTCAAACACAAAGAAAACATTGAGAGAGAGTTATTTATAAGATCATTGTTCGAATCAAAACAATTGGAAAGATAGAAGGTCAGATAGTCCCACATCCATTATTTCCATCCTACCTATTTGAAATCAAAATCAAACAAACTATTCAGGTCATTCCTCCACTCAAAAGTCCATGATATCAATAGTTACTTGGGACTCATAGATAGTACAAGTAAGCTTTCCCACAACATATCCTTTAGACAAGGAAGTGGAATATAGACCTTAGTTCTTCAACATTTTGATTTCCAAAAAGTAGTATCATTCCAAAACAACACTCAAACCCTAGGGTCTTGAGCTTCATAGCAACCATCCCATAACATCATCCAACTTTATGACCATCTGGAGACCAAATACCCTAGTTCAACAACATGATCTTGTAGCATCGATCCTTTAGCCTAGTCTTACATATATCAAAGGTAAACAAACTGACATCATAAGCAGCTTGAGAACCTTCATTTTTCAAAAGAACGAAACACCCCACCAGTTTCTCACCACATCAATTGTCCTAGACGAAGAGGAAGAGAAAGTTGGCATAGAAGCAGAGAGATCCATATTACCACCACCTACATAACAATAAAAATCCCCTTCATGATCTCACACATTGTCAAGATCTCAAAGGTAAGGTCCATAGGTTGTCATTTCAAAATTAGGCATCTTAGTCCAAAATCTCTCAAGAAACACCTTTGGGCACTTCACGAAACCAAAACTAGGTTGGTATATAACTTTTACAAATGGGCTTCTAGGAACAACTTGAACTTGTATTCCTTCTACTATTGTCAGAATCTGGGTCTGTTCCAATAGTTCCAGTATCTTACATAATCTATAGGACAACACCGGGTCTTTAGGATTTGAGTCACCTAGAGAGTACACCAGTCTCCCATAGGAGACCCAGGTTGTTTATGACAACCACAAGATCACAACTTAAGAAGAAAATAAAAGCCAATAAGAACACCAGTATCCCACCAGCAAACACCACGAATGACAGAAGTGGCCCATGAGGATATAAACCAAGTGACCTTTTGATATGGTATTGAATATCAAAATATCCCCAAAACATGTCGATCTATTACCCAAATAATTCTTATCAAGGGTCACAATATCAAATAGGGCAACAACATCAAGGGTTTCAAAATCCCCATCAAGGAATAAGTCCATAATATCAATTCACCCTAAATAAAATGGAGAGAAATCTTGAGGAACCTAAACAAAATCGAAATACAATGTATCGTCGATGCCATGTGCAAAGTCAAAACATTACATATCCACAACAAACATACATTATTCCACAAACACCTCAATATCCACATCAACAACACTTCCAATATTAGTAGTATCAAGAGGTTCCAAAACACCAAGGTGTATCTCAAATGCAATATCAAAATGTACCTCGGTCGCAGTATACAAAATTTCTGCAACACCAAGGTGTACCACAAGTGGAATATCAAAATGTACCTAAAACATAGAATCAAGGAATTCTATAAAATCAAGAGCAAACCAATCAAGAAAAGCCACAAAGGAAAGATTTCCAATCAGGAAGGAAATTCACCCCTTTGGGAGAGACTTTAGAGGTAATCATGCACAAATTGGTACAACAAGAACTTATCAAAATCAATTATAGTCCAACTTATGATGAACCAAGCTTTAAACTCCCTTGGTATAACCAGTACAAATGATGTGAGTTCCACAAAATCAAGGGTCACCCAACAAACATATGTGCTACACTTAAAAACCTCATCCAAGACCTCATTGATCAAGGAGAAATAATTATTAAAAATGACGTTCAAGGGCCATCTACCAATGAAATCAATGATAATGTCTCAACCTCAAAAGTTGAAAGCAACTATCAAGAGCTATCTATCACCAATCACATTGACAATGTCTCTACGCCATCTAGTGAGCAAGAGGACATACATCAAGAATTTAATCTCGAGCATGATCAAATTCAATCACCCAAGTCTAGCAATGATCCAGTCCAAGATATATTGACATCATGCAACCTCATGGTAATGCATTTTGATGATCAAGAGACTCTTGATCCCATACTTATACCCAATGCAAAAATTCTAAGCCAAGAGCTATCACCCATATGTCCAAATTTGGAGGGAATCCAAGGATCCTGTACAAGCAATCGCTTCTTTGAAATTTATCCATGTCAAGAATGTGATCCAAAGCATATAAGAAATGATACCACACAAATTCAAGATCAAGAATCCCTATAATCAAAATACTATAATGACTTGGTAGATATCTTCCAAGACATCCCATGTTTTCCCAAAAAAGAACACATCCATATATCAAGCACACATACATCTTCCCATGAGATACTTTATCCTAATGGAAATATAGATGATCTTCATCCAAGACAAGAGTCCCATACTCTTGATATCATTACCAAAGAACAAGAGTCTCCTACTCTTAACATCTGTACACAAGATCAAGACATAGTAGAAGCTAGAGACATATCGGAAAGGGATCGTGAAGAAGACTTATGCATAAGTTGTGAATCATAAATATCCTATGGAGACATATTAGAAATGGATCATAAAGAAGACTTGTATATAAGTTGTGAATTAGAAACATCCTATGAAAACATATCACAAATGAATCATGAGGAAAACTTTTTTTTGGACAGTAAATCAGAAACACCTCTTGAAGAAACATTAAAATATGATATTTTACAAGATCGAGCCGAAGATATCAATCAAGAAGGTATCCCACATCTGAAGGATCCTTTTAGTAAGGAAGCTACCAAATTTAAAGATCCACAATAAAGAAAATAAATATTAGCACCTTGTTTCCAAGGTGAGACATATCCCATTGCAAATAAACTCTCTCAATAGATTCATTATCAAGACGGAGGATTAAGCCTACATGAATAGAGTATCCTAGAACTAGTGTAGATTATTAGCAATCCTAAGCATCAAGGTCTTGGTTACTCAAAAGAATCTAAACATATCATGGATACCTCCATAATACTGGGGGCAACTTTATCTAATGCAAGCATCAACATAAAGAGCATGAAGAGTCCTTATGATGAAATTTATACCAACGCTACAACTAGCTATGTCATGAATCATCATCCACATATATTTCCATCCTCTGATTGGGACCAACAACAAGAAAAAAAGCTATATCAAAGAATGAAACAAGTTATTGAAGCAAAAGATTTAGCAAGACAAAATGGACAAGAAAAATTCAAATGGATACAAAAGAAAAAACAAGAAAATCATCCCTATCAAACTCCATTTGTCAAAGAAAATATGGGGAAAAATAAAAAAGGGAAGTCCATCCATCAAAAATGTCCAATAATACAAAAAAAAGCTTCAAGAGTGACCTACAAGGTATATCAAGATGTTGGTCCCAATCAAATCTTTATATCCACCCATCATTGCTCATCATCCCAAGTTTGGAGAGTCAAAGGTTCCAAACTATCAACCAATCCATCTAAATATCATATCCATCAACACATTTTACCATCCATAATATCCAAATCTCACATTGACCATGTGTTGGCAACAACTCTTTATCATAAGGACTCTAAGGGCACTATATCGTGATGTTTGCATCAAGGTAAGGTTAACTCAGGTATCGACAAGGAAGATAGGAATTATTAGGGGTTACATGTTGGTATGTGGTGACTGATCATGCTATACTATACACTTTTTAGTACTGTACACTCTTTATGTATCCTCGCCGGGGTCTGGGGGCGGTAGCCCTCGAGATTTTTCTTTTTTCACCTTTTTTCGCTTCATCACCGAAAAAGAAAAAAGCCAACTTTGTAAACCCTAATTTTTGGAAGCTTATAAAAGCTTGTTATAAGTGGCTGGGATGGAGAGTTGTAGTATGACATTATTCGTGATATTGTAGTATGTTTATCACTGGATAATAAAATCATTGGATGGCTTCGGTTTTGTGGATGTAGCCCAAATTGGGTGAACCACGTTAAATTCTCTATGTTGTCTTCTATGTTTGTTTTATTACTCTATTTTATTCTTTAAATCTACATTTAACTTGTTATATATCTGCCTTCTAACCCCAATATTACATTCAAGCACTCATATCCTAGCAAAACAACTCCTCCAAGCAGGATATCGTTGGCATGTCATGACAACAACAACCATATCAACACTAAAAACATCTACATCAGCACCACCAGGTGGTCCAACATGAGCAAGAAATTATCACCATGATGAAAACCTGGTAAACAGGCATCTTGTGTGACATCAAAAATCAATAAATAAAAAATCAAGAAAAATAGTCAAGAAAAAAATCGTCCTCTAGTGAAAACCACTTTGGTGGCACTTTAGACAAGTACAACGGTGAAAACCTGGAAAATAAGCATCATGTGTAGAATTGAGCATCTATGCACACCATTTCAAATGGAAGAATCTCAACATATCTATAATAAATCCAAGCCATTGTTTCCAAAATCCAAGATCTTAATCTTGACAAATGTGTGGTGAACACTTTACACTTGCTTATGGAAAATATTTTGACATGGGTCACTATCATTGATCCTATTCTATCCAACATTATCTGAGCCATGAGGCATTGTCCAAAGGGAATACTCTATCCAAACATGTTATCCTATCACAAGATAATTCATCACCTACATTGCTAGACACTGGGGGCAAATGCTTGCATCTTGCTTTAGAATAAATCTTGATCTATGTCATCTAGCTCACGTTTTGATCTAGGTATTTATCCCATCAACAAGGTATACCCACCAATGCACCACCAGGGTAACCTTCAAAAGATGATGACAACATGGAGCATTCCTTCACTCAAAAATTCTAAGATACCAACAGTTGCTTGAACCCCACAACTAGTTCAAGTAAGCTTTTCCACAATATATCCTCTAGGAAAACAAGGTGAAGTATCAATATGAGTTTTCAACATCTTACACCCTAGGAAAGAGGGTAAAATCCAACAAGGAGGTATACCACAAATGCACTATTAGGGTATCCTTCAAAACAGTTTATCCCAAACAACAAGGTATACCATTAACACACTATTAGGGTAACCTTTGAAACAACTCATCCCATCAACAAGGTATACTGGTACCAATGCACTACCAAGGTAACCTTCAAAAAAATTCATCCCAACAACAAGGTGTACCACCAATGCACCACCAAGGTAACCTTCAAAAAAATTCATCCCAACAACAAGGTGTACCACCAACGCACTATCAAGGTAACCTTCAAAGATGATGAAAACATGGATTATTCCTTCACTCAAAAATTCTAAGATATCAAAAGTTGCTTGAACGCCACAACTAGTTCAAGTAAGCTTTTTCACAACATATCCTCTAGAAAAAAAAAGTGAAGTATCAATCCAGGTTTTCAACATCTTATACCCCAGGCAAAAGGGTAAAAATCCAAAAACATCTGAAAAACAACCAAAATAAAAAATATGTGAAAAACATCAAAAACAAAACAACATCATTGGGTTATTCCTTTACTCAAATAGTCTAAGATATCAACATTTTCTTGAACCTCATAGCTAGTTCAAGTGAATTTCCCACAACATATCCTCTAGATAGAAATGAGATATCAATCCAAGCTATCGATGTTGTTTACCCAAAAAAAATTCATGCTTTCAGTCAAATAGTCAAACTACGTGGTCTCTGCATGTACAACGTAGGCAAGAATTTTTAGCCCTCAAGACCCTAGGTTAGTCCCCTTAGGTTTCCAACATGCTTTATTTCAACTTAGTCAAAAAATATAAAATTCCAAAAACATATACAATATACAAAATCCAAAAATATTCACAAAATAGAAAAGGTCAAACCAAGAAAACTACGAGCCTCTACATGTACAACATAGGCAAGGCTTATCTTTGATGAGCCCCCGAGGCCCTAGGTTAGTCCCCTGAAAACAATAAAAACAACATGATAAAACTTAGAAAATCCAAAAAAAAAAGACCATCATCACAATCCACAATAAACGTTTCACCCATAATAAATGAATCGTCACAATAATCCTTTGAAAAAACAAACAAACAAACAAAAAAAATATCAAAAGATTGAACTTTCAAGCAAAACAATCACATAAGAGTTGACTATAAACAAACAAAAACAATGCCAAAGTATCAACTATCTATCTTTTTAACAAGTCCCAACAACGTCCTGAGATATGTCTTAACGGATCCATTCCTATGATAGACATGATCAACAACGGATAACAGCCCCACCCTAAAATAGATATGACAAGTGATACTATAACTTTGTTTTTATCTTTTTGTGGTCTTACTTTTTGGGATTTAATTTATTGACTCATTCTCGGGATATCTCAAGGATGTCCAAAAGGATTTAGAGAGGAAGGAATGGGGGAAATTGAGCGTCATTTAGATTTTTTGTTTGTAAGATATTTTGTAATATTACCATGGTGAATACTTGCTTTATTGGGTATGGAAATTGTATTAAAAAAATTTGTGAAGCAATTACATGTTATACCTCTCTATGTGACTAGTCCGAAATGTTTTTCACGTAACCCCCTATACTTTAAACAAAGTTTTCATATGTTTGGTATGAACACATATACTCTTTTTTTGTAGAGTCAAAGTCCACACAGTATATTCAAAGTCACCTTGGTAATTCATACACTGGTGCATCGTATCTATTTGCTACATCAAACAGGTTTTTTCAAACTGTGAAGTCTCTAAATCAAACCAAAAGCAACTCATCAATCACTATCCATTATCATATTTCTTCTCATTAACATCACAATTCTATCCATCATCATATTTCTTCTAATTAACATCATATTTCTTTTAATTAACATTCATCCTGCATAAAACATCATTAGTACCATATCCATTCTGCATCCACAAATATTATTAATACATATCATGATAATAATAAACCAATTAAAAACATCATGTATCATGTATGGGGAATTCATTTATCATCATACATCACATCATGAAATGATACAAAGTATGATTCATTAATCCACATCAAATTCATACATCAGAAAAGCACAAAAACACATATAAACATACATCATCATATATTACCATTATATAAACATAAAATGAGTCTAAATCGAAGAAGGAATCTCATATATCATCGTCAAAAATGAAATATGTCATAAATACATCATCCACAGTGACACAATTGTGATAGGATAATACAAAATCATAACATATATACGAGGTCTCGACTAGACCAATGAATATATATAACACACATGTCTACAAAATGCCTCTGCACCATGAAACAACATGAAGATCAAGTACAAAAAAATAGTAAGACCCTAACATGATGGATGTAACAACACTGACCACCAAAAAGATCTAGTTGTCTCACAAACTAATCACCTACACCTGCACCTGTACCACCACCGCCATCACTCACAGTACTCGGCTCCCCAAACCATGGACGCTGAGAGGCCGTAGGAACAGTAGCATCATATAAGGTCTGATAATAGGTGGATGTATGTAGATACTAATCTCTCTCAACTCACATACTATCACGCTCTACCTGAAGAGTATCTCTCTTTATTGTCAGTAACAATACTTGGGCCTTTGCAACATGCCGTCTACCAATCTCACCCTCTCGCTCTGCCCAGAGAGTATCTTCTTTGTTGTTAGTAACACTACTTGAGCCTTTGCAGTATGTCATCTACCAATCACGCTCTCTCCCTCAACCCTTAGAGTGTCTATCAAATCCTCTGCATCTCTAGCCATAGTCATCTAAGCTAGAAACATATCAACATCCCTAGCTAGTGGAGGAGGACCCTGAACCTGTCTTTAACCTATGCAGGAGGCATCTGCTCATCCTATATATCTTGTGCCTCATCACGTTGAGCTCAATCCAACTTCTCTACAAGAACCTCAAAACACTATCACTCCCCATGATGACCTATAATTCTTGGTCCGCCCAAAGTGGGATCACCTCTAGGATCAGTAAGCCTCAAAGTCCTGCGTTGTGCCCACCACTCTTCATAATTGCGAGTAGTACCTAGATCTGCCACACCAACCGACCAACCCAACCCAACTGGGGCAAGTGCTCCAAACTCAACAATCATAGTATCTGCATCAACTTGGAGACCCCATACATGAAACTCCCAAAAATTCTGACCAAAATGAGCCTCATATGCATCAAGAACCCACCCCTGTCTCTCTCTGAATTGATGATAGACTCGGTTTGGTAGATAATGCTCTATTACAGATGACAAATGACTAAGTAACCAATGGGTCTATCGATAGTACACAAGTTGATCAACATCCTCTAGCCAAACCTCATAGCTCATATAAGGTCTCCATACAAAACTAAACATCTCATGAAACACTCGACACCAATAATGCAGGTCCCTAGGCAGGGTGTAATGCATAAAGTCTCCATAACAATAAGAGTATGGATCACCCAGAGAATGATCCTAAATCCTGTATGGATGAGTCATTGCAATATGCTCCCACTCCCAACCATGCAAAAGTGACACACCTATAGACATTGACTTCCCACCCTGATACACCACCTCATGCATATATCGATAGAGATGAGCAAGCAAATAGGCACCCCGGGCATATCTCGTACCATGCTCTAGCATACTCTGAATACATGTACCCCAACCCACCACAAACTATCAACCTTGTCTACCAGGAAGAACCAGTCCTGATACCAAGCCATAAAGGACAAGAACGATAGGATTTGCGCTGTCAAAAAAATCAGATAAATCAACCTTTGAATTGCGAACATCCAAGTGTGCCACACCTAACAAATATTGCATAGCATGGGAACCTTGTCTAAACTGGTATGTAACAAGCTCACCGTGAATAGGAAGAGAAAGGATCCTCCACACATCCTCAAGAGTAATAGTTGCATCCCCTGTAGGCAAATGCAAGGAGGACGTCTTAGAGTGTCACCTCTCCACAAGAGCGGTCATCATCGTCGTATAGGTCTTGATCAGAGACATGTAACAAATATAATGTAATCCCACAACATCAAGGAAGTCCCGCTCTAATGCTCTGAAATGGGTAATCGAATCAAACAAGTGATAGGGATGTCTCTCTCTCTTGTCACAAGTGGTTAGAGAATCACCTACAAATCCTTATAAACCAAGATGTTACGGTTTCACTCTAAACATGCAAAGAAACACAAAATGAAATGAGCATGATGACAAATGACATTTACGATGACAAACAAATACATGCTAGGATTTAGAACAAATGTTAAAACAAATGATAAAAGGAGAAGTCAATTGCTAGGCTCTAGGACAAATGCTCAACAAAAGCCAGATAAAAGCATTGTTTTTAGATTAGGTCAAAAGCATGAAATAATAGCGCAGTTTCTAGATAATAGCACAATTTCAAGACAAAAGCATAGAAACAAGAGCACAAGTTTAGAACAATAGCACAGTTATAGAACAATAGCACAATTTTCAAATAATAGCATAGTTTCAAGACAAAATCATAAAATAATAGCACAGTTTTAGAATAATAGCATAGTTTTCAAACAATAGCACAATTTTCACAGTACAAAAGTGCCAAAACCGATGCAACTGCACAAGAATCTCAAAAATAGCGCTATCAATTGAAAGGACTTCACACATGCATAACGAGAACAAAATCATGGCGAAAGCGAAAGGCGAGAAGGTACATACAAGGCCACTAATGCCTGAAGGATGTCCATACTCTCGAACAAGCTCAAAATGATGTGGGGAAACCTTGAATCTCGACATTCTTCTTCAACAACTGACAAAATGTGAAATCCAAAGACAAGAATTAGCAAGAGGAACAAAGCACAAATGACCCAATTGCCTATATAACACCTTAAGAAAACCCTAATTTCATATAGGAAACCCTAATTACACTTAGGAAATTTTCTTACTTTCAAATTAGAAGCTCTGAAAAACATCAGAACAGTAAACGATGCACATATTGATATAACATTTCACTTGAAAACATCAAAATGATAGTAAAATAGTATCAAGAGCCTGACCGCAAAGCTTTAAATTTTCAGTCAACCTCTCGAGGGGGCAACACAAAGTCCTACCATCATTCCACTGAACGTTGGGGAATAGTGGGGCATTATCTTTTTTCAAAAACTTGATCTTAAAAATAGAATCTTTGAAACAAAGCAACCGATACTTTGTATCAAAGAGGGGAAAAATGTAGACATGTAAAACTGAGTTGACACCTATCACACACCCCAAACAACATGAAACAATATTGAACATCATCTCATAACATCTCAGAATGATTCAAAATCATCCTGTAACATCTTGGAATGACTCAGAATCATCCCATAACATCTTGGAATGACTCGAAATGATCCCGTAACATCTCATAATGACTCAGAATCATCCCTTAACATCTTGGAATGATTCAAAATCATCCCATAATATCTTAGAATGACTTAGAATCATCCCATAACTTCTCAGAATGACTTGGAATTGTCCTGTAACATCTCAGAATGTCTCAAAATCATCCCATAACATCTCAGAATGACTCAGAATCATCCTGTAACATCTTGAAATGACTCAAATTTGTCTTGGAACATCTCATAATATCTCAGAATCATCCCATAACATCTCCAAACCATCTCGAAATAGCTCAGAATCACCCCGTAATGTCTCGGATCATCCCGAATCATCTTGAAATTACCTTAGAACATCTCAGAATCATACCGCAACATTCCCACATCGCACCACATCAAAATGACATCAAAACCCGTAATTCCTCTATTAATTGAATAATTCAACATTATTTAATTAATTTAGTTTTTCATCATTTCAAACAAATTAAATAAATTTTATTTATTTAATAAAGTCCTCAAAACCCTAATTCCTCTATTGATTAAATAAAACAACATTATTTGATTAATTCACGTTTCATCATTTCGACCAATTAAATAAATCATATTTATTTATTAAAGTCCTAATCTCAACTTATTACGTCTCGATTGATTAAATAATGCCAATTATTTAATTACGTCACTAAATCACCTTATTCCCCTAAGTCGATTAAATTATTAAATAATAATTTATTACGATACTTTCCCTCCAAAATTTGAATAATTAAATCAAACTATTCAAATAAATTATCAAAAAATTAAATCAAATTAATGTAACTTGTTTGCAAAAGTCAAACTTGATTTGCATGTTCAACTCCAAAAAAAATTAATTAATTAATTAAATCAATTAATTCATATTCCTCACCCACTTTTTGATTGAGCAAATTATGATTTTTGATTGAGCAATCTAATCTATTAACTAATCAATCCAAATTGTTAATTGAACAATATAATTTGTTAACTAAGCCATTACATTCCTAACTAAGCCATCAAAATCCTGATTGATCAATCTAAATTTGTTAACTGATCAATCACATCCCTGACTAGCCAATCTATTTCTCAGTCACCCAAATTGTGCAATCAACTTTGCACAATTTTCTCATGTCTGATTCTTCTCAACACACCCCAATCATTGATCTCGATATTCTTCAACACGATCTTGATCGTCCATTTCAAATCACATATTCTATATAACAAACCCCTTTCTTCACAAATAAGGATCGGAGAATCAACATACATTGAGCAATGAAGTGTTGTCAAGAACACCATTAATAGAGCTTCACCATTGTCTTCAATCTTGAACCAACCAAAATAGTCACTCATCAAGATTTTTCACACAAACTTTGGAGGTTTCACGGTGATAAGAACAACCCAACAATAGGCGAATACACTCCACTACGGGATGGTAAGACTACGTTATTCATTTACATTCAATACTATAATCATAGATACATTTATGCATGTTAGGATAGCTTAGTTTCATTTCGTATGTGTAGGTTTAGATCTTAGATTAATATGTTTAATCTTAGTATAGATGCTTAGATTTGATATGTTTTGATTTGTCTTCTGGTCTAACATTCTCCCTCTCACACAAGTAAGAGGCTGACTTTTAATCACTTCTACAGACTTAATGGTTGTAACATCTAATTGGACTATCCCTTTTGAAAATGGTTCATAACTTAGTCCTAACTTATCAACCAATTGTTTAGGCATAATGGAGCTACTTGCTCCTAAATCTATCATGCAGTTATGCACTATGCTATCACCAATAATCAGACTTACACAAAAAGGAGGTGGCTTTACCTCTTGAGCTAGCTACTCATTTCTCCCTTCATAATTGTTTGTAAGAACTCTAGGATGCTCTTTAGTAGATTCATCAGAAATTGATATCTTGGCTAAAGCTTCCTACAATAAATCCTTTTGTCCAGGGATATGCAATGCATCTAACATGGACATGCTGACTGTAGATTTCTTCATATGATCAACAATATTGAATGTTGGAAAACTCACCTTTTGTTGCACCTTTTGAGCAACAACTTTTGTGTGTGCTAGTAAAGGTTGTGACTGAGTCTTTTATTGTTCTTTAGCAGCTTGAGCTTGTCCTCTAGGAAAAATCTGAACCTTTTGAGAAGTTGAGGGTTGAGCATGCCCCTGTTGGGCTGTAGAAGTCTGGTTTTTCTATTGAACAGCTTGTTGCCGGTCTTTATCTGCTTGTTGTTCCTTAGAAATAACTTGTCTTAGGTGAACAACCCTTTTCTTTGACCTCGTATTGGCTGTGATAGAGGTATTTGACTGGTTTTGTCCTTGTATATGATTAACTCCACATAATTCATTACTTTTCTAGTTCATCATGGCAACATCAAGGTCATTTTGTTGTGTTTAGGGATCTTGCTCCTCATTGTTCTCCTTTGTTGTATTTTCTGAAGCTGCATAGTTGCTCTGCACCATAAGAGCTTGATTGACCACTCCATTCATACAAGTATCTTGATTATGAGGCTAATTACATGGATAGAACCACACATGATTATGTACCAAATTGTTTTAAATAGGTACAATCTCTTTTGAAGAGTTAGCAACATTTTGATTATAAGGCTGATTAGGCCTAGCATTATAATTTATCCTTTGTCCTTGGTAATAAGCCTAATAAGGTGGTCTATTTGCCTAAAATTGTGCTTGGTAAGGTCTAAAATTTTGACCTTGTTGATTTTTTAGGCTCACTAAGTCATTGCTAACTATTTGCAACAATTTAGCCATTTGTTGTTGGGTACCCCTAAGGTCCTGTAAGTTTGAATTTACTGGAACAACGTTATTTTGATTAGTTGTTTGAAAACCTAAGGCTAGAACAATAGGTAATGGAGCTATAGGAGGTATTGGAATGGGCATTAATGGCTGAATATAAGGGAAAATAGGAGTCATAAATTTCTTACCTGAGGTCCGAACACACCTTTCCATGATGACGACGCTGATTCAGAGGTGGAACAACAAGACCTCTTCATTTCACCTGCCCATTCATGAGGACACCGTTACACTGGAGGATGTGTGGCACATATTGTGATTTCTGATTCATGGAGAGCATGCCATATATGACACAGATGCTAGGAGAGATGCATGTTTCTCCCTTCTACACATACAAAAAATTATCTTGGTGATCTCACAGATAGATCTTGATTTATATCACTAGTGAGTTCCCATTTTCAAGTTGTTCGTAGCTACATTGATTTCTAGAGTGATTGCCCCCGACTGACGGGGTAGAGGTTTCAATCCTGGCTTGGGAGTAGCATGAGAGGGGATGATCAAGAGGACCATTATGTATGCATGGGGTCCAGTTCTTCTTGCTTCCTTGTACCATGACATGCACTAGGCCGTGTATTATGAGGGAAAGTGTTAAACTGCTCCACACTTGGGAATATGAGCATTTACTATTTTGAGGCCCCTTATTGTTCTTGCAAGCATTCATGAGGATGAGCCTATCATCTTTAGGTAAAAGGTGTTGATGAATCTCCAGCACACTGGTCCTACAGATCTACCTTATTGGTATCATGTTATTGATGACATGACCATTTTTAGATGGAGGTCATGGCTACAAGAATTAACATGGTACGATGACCAGCAACAACTATACTTCGCTTGACAAATTTGCTACCTCCAAGTGAGAGAGCATACTATGATAGAGTAGTACCTCCTAGATCGTATTGCTCAATAGTTTGGTGAGGTACAAGATGTTCCCGTTGATTATATAGCAATCTTTGCTAGATCACAGAGAGAGGTTTAGTGGGGGGCCTAGATTGACCTCGTTGTGGCGGTCGATGGGTTCAAATAGCTTGCTCCATAGCCTTGGACCTACAATCAGGGTATACCAAATGTGGGGACTACCCCAACTTATGATGCATGGTTCAGGCCACCTATCTGGCTAACAGACCCAACAAGGGGATACCCTAGAGGTAGAGGTAGAGGAAGAGACAAAGGAAGATATGGCGGCTAGGATGGAGCGAAGATGAGGCCTGATGCAAAGGGTAGGATCAGCCAGATCAGGGTTACCAAGACCCAGGGTAGCAAGATGGATAGGTTTCAAGGCACCACGACCTCCTCCACTTGTACAACAACCATATGCATAGTTACAGGCTCAGATACATGCTCTTAAAATAGAGAGAGCACAAGTGCAGACATAGAGGGATCAGTTGCATTAACACCTAAAACATATGAGTACGTAGAGATATCAAGAGTTCCAGTGGTGATAGTAATTTGACTTATAGCTAGCCCAAGAGATTGGGAGGAGGTAGCAACTCAAGGCAGTGACAACAACTGCTCAGGGATAGACAGTTTCTACTCGGATGTACATAGAGGGCATCACAGAGGTGGCATACTATAGGATGCATCACCACAAAGATGTCTCTCAGGCGATGGGACAATTTGGTTTTTCATAGAGGAGTGGAGGACATCCTAGGGTTGAGGATCAACCATTAGTTATAGGGGAGTCGAGTAGCCACTAGGGCTAGCTATCTGGTATACACTTTTCTAATTATTTGTCTGATCATTATATAGATATACTTTCATAGGATCATTTTTTATAGCCTCATGGATATTGTACTTTTGATTGATATTCATACACTGATTCAGATATTATATCATAGCAGTCATTTTTTTGATATATACGAGATGATTAGTATCCATGATGTGATGTCTTTTATTTCATTCTTTATGAATGTATGGATTCCTATGACATGATATGATGCTATATTTATTTATGCGATATGTGATGATGTAATACTTATGATTGCGATGCAATGCAATGAATGTGTTGCCTTATTTTTTAGTATCTTTCTATGATATGTTATGGGATGGATGCTATGATATGCAAATGATATGCAAGATGTATGGATGGATGCATTTTTGTGTAATTTTCTCATGCCATTTATAATGTATATGTTATCATGAGGGATTGCACCCGAATGTGAAGCTATAAAGCTCAGCAATCCCATGTAACATGGAAACACTTTTGAGCCTGTGGGTTGCTCATAATGAAAGTGAATCTCCAGATTGTGGGCTGGTTCCCTAATGATTTTCTAATGAATGAGTGATTTTCTAGCAGGAAAAGGGGAAGAAAGGCTTTGAAATGAATACATAAACTGAAAACCTGAACTATGGTGATGCACCTAAGTGATAAGAATGAGCAATTGATTTCACAACTATCTCTCATAAAATCTATTTTCACAACTCAAACTGGACAACTTAAACACATAAATGTTTCACAAAGAGGCTCGATAACCTATCCTTTATGAAGGAAAATGATATTTTCACAACCTTAAGGGGAAGGTTAATATATGGCACAATTAATGACCTATGACTAAACTGCTATTTGTGTACATGCATCCATTAATGAGATATAAATTTAAAGGTTTTGACTTAAAACACATTAAACTTGCATCCAAAACATTAACATAAACAAAACACCTGAATCTCAGAAGGTAAACGCCCGATTGTAATAAGAAATTGAAGAATTTTTTTGCAAGTGACAATACTTCATAACCTATAAGATCTGCTGTATATATTAAACTATAAATAAAATTGAGTTACAAGATAGTCTCTTTGTAGAATGCAAAGGCAAAAAACAACAACTAAGGAAAAAGACTAAGTCTTTTCCAATATATATAAGAGATGGTAACTCCGAGGTGCCAAAAGGTGGAATAAATAGTCAACTGAAAGTGTAAAATATCTTTGAAACCATTCTCATGAGCAAAGAAGAAAATCCTCGAAAAGAGGTCCCACAATTGAAGCAAACTGAACTCCAAATGCTGCAAACTCCTCCCCTCAATGTGCATGATCAAAATATCTCGAGAACTGATGTAGAACTGAGGTTATGTCTTGAAAATCTGCATGAACAATTGCCTCAATTGATGTGATCTCCACAAAACTGAAAAAATGACTCCAAGTCAGAAAAACACAACACTTCATCTTCATGGCTTTGATCTTCAATTCACTTCACTTGTTTTTTTTGCATGATTTTGGAAAAGGTAATTGTATGATTAAATATTAAAGATAATTGATGTGATTATCTTAATATTTAATATGTGATTTTTTCCTCCTTTTACACATTACATGTTAAATATTAGGGTAATATTACCTTAAATATTTAATTATATTGTTATTTTTGTCTATAATCATGCAAAAAGTATAAGTGAAGTGAACTCCTACATTTCAAAATCAATGATAATTCTTAAGTCGGACTTTATAAAGTCATGACTCCCCCTAATATGCTTAGGTCGTTTGACTTAAAGTCATAGACCATGGCAATAATGTGGAATGATTTTTTTTTTAAAACATAGTAAAAAATTCCCATCATTCGAATTAGAGCATTAAGACAAAACACTCGAACCCTAATGATTTTCCTTCATTCTTCACTTTGAAATTTTGTGAACAAACTATTGCGCCGCTATGGTGGAATTAGGGTTTGGACTGGAGCTTGAAACTTATGTTGTTTCTAATGATTTTTTGAAAGAAATCTTGTAGGAAATTCATTGGTAAGTCCTCTATAGTCATAAATCTAAGCACTCTTGTCCATTTTAAAAACATTTTTAGGCTTTAAAGCCACGACCTCTCCATTATTTTTGATGTATTTTCTCCTCTTTATCCTATGTGTGGTGTGTCTTTACATTTTGAGGCTGCCATGAGTCTTTCTAAAGCTTTTTATGCCATGGGCTTTCAATGTATTCCTCCACAACAAGCGATGGGTAAGTTTCCCCACTTGAACCTGGCATTCATTATTTACTTTGTGCAACTACAAGTTTAATTCAAGCTCAATCAATGGCATAACAATGAATGTTTGAGTCCTTTTATGCATTTTGTGAAAGAAATACAAAAATCTCTTCTTGTTCCCTCCATTTGTAGGTCATACCCTCACCTTTTTCTTGGGTTTGTTTCTTTTCTGACTACAAAAATCGAGGGTTTATTTTTATCTCTACAAAATACATGCTTGTTTCAAGCTTACTGCAAACAAAATAATGGAGATCTTGTGTTTTCTCATCTATTCTGAATATTAAGCTTATGAATGCCATTACTTTATGTATTTTATAGTTGACTGCTACTTAAACTTTTGGCTACTTCTTAGCTTTATACTTGCTCAATGGCTTGCTTATTTCCTGTATCATGCATCTCTATTTATACTTTAGGAGATATGGGTGGAAAACCCCTAGTTGTGGTTTTATATTTCATGGAAAACCAAGAAAACTTTGACTCGGCCACAAACCCAATATACTCAAAACCCTTGTTCTTGATGCTTGTTTTGTTGTTTTCAAGAAAAGCATCATTGCTTCAGAATGTACTAGAAATGGAAGAATATGTTTACTTTTCATTGATGACTTAACAAAATGACTATGGTTATAAAGTATTATCCATCAACAACTCCTTAAGATTTCCTCTAAGTTGAAAAACTCTTTCTTTGAACTTTTCCCTTGGCTGTCCCTTGGAGTAATCTTTTCATTCTGTCATGAACACTGCTTCCTTAATGACTATATTCGATTGTGCTTAGTGAGCTTATACAATAGCTGTTGTATGTGTCTTTCCTTATGACCTGCAAGTCTGCATCATGTAGAATGGGCCATTATTATGTATAATCGACTATATCTTCAAAAAGAAACCTATCCATTGTGTCTTTATTTTAAAAATCAAAAGACAACTAGCTATTCTTCTTGACTGCCCTACACTTATGATGGTGATAGTCTTTATTGTGAATATGGGCTTCTAGATTTTTCTTTTATTATTCAAATCTATTGCTTCCTATGGTAATTTATGAATGAACTGTAGCATCAATATATGCATCGAACAAAAATGATGATGATACAATCAATAAATGATATAAAATCATGATGTAAAACTAGTAGCAACATAAGACATTTATGCAAACATGGTTTCCTTGATGAAAAAATGATGCTCCTTTATTTTGTTCCATAAAGATTGCAAATTGAATTCTTGTGCATTTAAGCATGTTGGGCTCAACCCTCGTGGGAGCCACATTTCTCTCTACATGCTTAAACGCCAAATAAGATGAAACATGAAATGATGAACCTATAGTTGCACAATGAACAAACATGTTAGATAAAAGAGATACATTTCTTGATGATTTGCTTTGGATATCTTGGATACAACTGTTCATTTTTATTTTCTTGATCAGTTATAAGGTAGCAAGTATTTCCTTGATTAGACATGCATAGGATTTGTATGGAACCCCAATCTCTAACAAAACCTTTCAATCAACTGTAGGTTTTGCTCCTGGAGCTGCAACTGGACAACTGAACAACACTGGCACAACCTCCAATGATGGGATTTGTCATTCACCAGGCAATGATGGGTCCCATATTCGATTTTATGCATTTCTTTTCCTTGCATTTACTTCTTGTCTTATTTCTCTTCAGGTATAGTTACTCCCATGACTTGTGTGGGATTATAAAAAAATCGTCTTTTATTATATGAGCTATTTGATATCATGTAATGACTTGTGTATTTTCATTTGTGAATCACTACATAATATGAAATAACTAAATGAAACTATTTGGAGCATATATTTTGTAATCATGATGAAATGATAGTTTTTACATACCTCATTTCTGAACCACCTTTTTTTTTGAATAAACAACAATAATATATTCAAAACATAAACTGTAGAAAATATTTAGCTTCATAAAGATATCCTTTGAATGTTTTCTTTATTTATCTGAATTGCTCATGTGTCAAAAAATTTCTCACCCTACTTTAACAACTGCTTGATAAAACTTTACTAATTTGAGCTGGAAGGTAAAAATTAGTAACAATATACATGGATGATGTTTTTACAGTATGGATGATAATGAATGATCATGATATAGATGTGATGAATGATAATGCAATGGATTTAAGATGCTTGGAATAACAAAGCTATATTATTCAAAACAACTTAAATGATGATGATGCAATGGATTATGGTTTCCATTATTTTGATATGATGTGATAATATGAGATGTATGCATTCTAATGATTTTGTGGATGCGGGATGGATGCATGATGATGTTTTTGTTGATTGTCATGATACCTGGTTAGTGTGGAAAGAAGATTAAAGAATGAAAAGATGATTCGACCATTGATTTTGAAGATTGATGCAAAAAAATTCCAACAAGTCCATGATCCATTGAGACTTTATTAGATATGCTAATGAGATTGATGATGATTTGCTCATATCTTGGGATTGGGATTTTCTGTCATTCCTTATTTTTGATATAACACATAGACACGATGCATCATGGTATTGATAACTAGGATGGTGTTGTATCTAGTGACATGGAATTTGAGTTTGCAAATAGATAGGATAGTTCTTATTCACACCTTGACATACATAAACCTCATCGAAATGTAGTTTAGACGCTTAGAATATATCAAACCAAAGAATATGCAATAGTCAACAATCTACTCCAAACAACCTCCCTACACACAACTAAGCAAGTATGCGCCAAGATTATTTTACAAGAATACCGACAAGAACAACAAATGAAAGATAATGATCAATGCCCCATTCCTTTCTCTCTAAATTATTTAGACATCATCGAGAGGTCCTCGAAATGGGTCAATAAGATAAATCATAAGAAAAGATCAAAGACAAACAGTTAGTGTTATCTATATCTCTTGCCAATTTAATATAGCTAAGGTGATTTTTGATGTTGATGTCCATTGCAGGAAGGATGCATCCTAGGAAATGTTATCAGATGTTTTGATTAGGATGAGGTGTGTGATAAGCCATTGATACAAACTCCACTAACTCATTTACCTATGATCTAGACTTTAGATTTTGACACTTAGGTTTTCACTTTACAACTTGTGATACTCGCTTTCTATTTGTTTTGCCAAAGGTTGAAGATAATGATCGATTTATTATGGGTGAAGGTTTACTGTGGATGAAAGTGAGATGAGATGGGTGGTTTTGGATTTTCTAAATATTTCAATGTTTTTGGTATTTTAAAAATGTCTTGAGGATGTTTTTTGTTTTTTTGAAAGTTTATGCGAATGTTTTGGTTTTTTTATTATTTGAGGTTGTTTAGGGTTTTTTGAGGTTTTCCAATGTTTTGGGATTTTCTAAGTTTTTCGAATGTTTTGGGTTTTTTCGAGATTTGTGAATGTTTAGGGGTTTTCCAAGATTTTAACCAAGAACCTAACCTAAAAGACTATCCTAGGGGCCTCGGGGGCTTATCAAAGATGAGCCTTGCCTATGTTATACATGCATAGACCACGTAGTTTGTCTGACTTGACTTATTATCGATGAGAAATGAATAGTTGATGGATTACCAGTTTATTATGATAGACTCCTAAAGGACTTACCTAGGGTGTCTCAGGGTCATATCAGTGATGGCCTTGCCTACGTTCAAGCTCAGAATCCCGTAGTTCGACAGGGTACTATTTTTGGATTTTTGATGTTTGACCTTTTTAGGGATTTTGATCCGTTTTGGATGTTTTGGATTTTGACTTTACATTTTATGAGTGTTTTTGGATTTTAGCTGTACATGATTTTGATGTTTTTGGATTTTTGATGATTTTACAAGTGTTTTTGGATTTTGATGATGTTTTATGAATGTTTTTAGGATTTTCGATGAGATTTCCAATAACCTTAAGACATACAAGAACCTGATTTGATCCATAATGAATCCCCCTTAGCGTGATTCAATAGACTACCCTGATATAGGCAGGACAAATTGACCTTACGAACATGCCAAGTAGCAGTAAAGGGGATACAATACTTCACAACATCAAGCTATGATACAGACACAGATGGGTGATGGAATAAACATGATGAATGATGCAAATAATGATATGATAAAGAGCCAAGATAGATGGAGGTTCTTTATTTATGCAAGGTGCCTATTTTCCAGGTTTTCACCAAGGTACTTGCCCAAAGCACCATCAAAGTGGTTTTCACTAGAGGACATTTTTTTCCTTGGCTATTTTCAATCCTTTTTCTTTTTTTTTTGGATTTTTGATCATTTGTTGATTTTTTTTTGTATTTTTAAAGATTTATACCCTTCAAGCCTAGGCATAAAACTTTTTGAGATGTAGATTGTTGGTCGGTTCTTGCAAGGGCTCACATTCAATCATTGATAATTGATATGCTCTTGATCCATAGCTTGTTGTGATGAAAAATGGGCCTAACCAGTTAGGCTAAAAATTTCCTTTACTATGCTGATCTAGAAGATTTTTTTTTGTTTTTGTTTGAGAATAAGGTCCCATACTTGGAAAGACCGAATTTTGATCTTCTTGTTATAACTCTGTTTTAGTTGGTTTTGATACACTTGCAAGTGATTAAGGGCATCAAGATGATGCTCATTCAAGAATTATAGCTCATTTAGCCGAGATACTCTATACTCTTCATCGGTGATTAGGTTCTGCAGTGAGACTCGCAGCAAGGGAAGTTTGACCTCAATAGGAAAGATGGTTTATGATCCATAGAACAAAGAGAAAGGGGTTGCTCTTGTAGGCATGTGGATACTAGTTCGATAGGCCCAGAGGACAAGATTTAACTGTAGATGCTAGTCACAACCAACTTTATTCACAATTTTCTTCAGGAATTTTAGAATGGTCTTATTTGTAGCCTCAGCTTGACCATTGCCTTGGGGTAATATGGGGTTGAGAATCAATGTTGGATGCTAAATATTTGACATAGCTCTTTTGTATCACGATTCTTGAAGGGTGTTCCATTATTGAAAATAAGGGCTTGCGAAACACCATAATGACATATAGGGTAATTCGGGATAAATTTGGCAATTTTCTTCCTTGTTATGTAGGTCATAGGAATAGCTTCCACCCACTTGGTAAAGTACTTAGTGGCTATTATGATGAACTTGTGGCCATTAGATGAGGTGGGAGTAATCTTTCTTATGATGTCAAGTCCCCACTATAATAAAGGCCAAGGCATGACCATTGGTTGTAACTCTTGAGCTGGAGCATGAATAATATCACCATGCTATTAACACTAGACACACTTTTATACATACTGATGGGCTTCTCTTTCCATGGTTGGCTAGTAATATCTCATCCTCAATAGTTTCTTAGCTAAAGTCATACCACTAGAATGGGAACCACATATGCCATCATGTAGTTCCATTAAGGTAGTCATGGCTTCCTCTTGGTTAAGAGATCATAGTAATGTCCCTTCAATGCTTCAGTAGTATAAGGTATCACCTAGGATCACGAATCGAGATGCCTTTTTAACAAAGTTCTTCTTAAGGTTGGAGGTGATATCGGATGGGAGGGTTCCTCTACTAAGTTAGGTGAATATATCATGATACCATGGGGAACTAGGACCAATAATGACACACACAAATTTAGATTTTGGGATTTCAAAAGTTGGTATGAGAAGTTTTTCTACCAAGAATTCACATTAAAGGATGTTATACAACATATCTAACAATGATCCAATTGTTGCCATAATGCCTGTTGCTTGATTGTTCATGTGAGGTATTTTCTCAAAATTTATGTCTATGAAAAATTCCTTAATACTTTCCACCATATTCTTGTAAGGAGTGAGTTTATCATCCTTGGTTTGGTAGTCATCATTGACTTGGTTGATAACCAACTGTGAGTCCATAGAATTTCATCTCTTGTATCTACCATTGAACTACTATCCTTAGATCGGTTATCAGGGCCTCATACTCAACTATATTATTAGTACATGGAAATGATAGCCATTATGAATTTGGAATGCAATCACCTTGAGGGGTGATAAAAATAATACCCACCCCTGATCCATGGTGGGTAAAAAATCCATCAAAGTACATTTTCCATTGATCGATTATATTGACAAGGAATACTGATTCATTAGGGAATTCAAATATCAACAGGTTCTTTGCATAGATAAGTGCTTTTTCTAGTTGGTCTACAATCGCTTGTCCTTTGATTGCTTTATTCTCCATGTACTCTATGCCAAATTTAGTCAAGATCATTACCCATTTGGCCATTTGCCTAGTGAGAGTTGCTTTGGATAAAAGTTATTTTAATGGGTCGATCTTTCTAATAAGCTTGATTTGATGTGATATCATGTAATGTCTAAAATTTTGTGAAGAAAAAACCATTACCAAGCATACTTTCTCAATGGATGAATAGTTCATTTCATAGCCCACCAAGGTCCTGCTGATGTAATAGATGGCTCTTTCCTTTTCATTTTCATCATGTTGTGCTAAAAGAGCACCTAGCTTTGCTAATGTTGTTGAGATATACATGATCAATCGTTTGTTTGGTATCGGTGGCATGAGCGTTGGAGGTGTCAATAGGTAGTCCTTGATCTACTAGAAAGCTTTATCGAACTTCTCATCCCACTTGTAAATTATTATTTTATGAAGAAGATGCAAGAAAGGGTGGATTTTGTTTGATAATTACACTATGAACCTTCCAATCGATTACAACCTTCCTTGTAACAGTTTATGGTGGTTTCATGTCTAGAATGACTTTCACTTTTGTTGGATCAATTTCTATCCCTCTTTATGACACAATATAGAAAGGAAGATTCTTTGATGCAACCCCAAAGACACATTTTTTTAGATTCAAGCGTACTTTATACTCTTTGAGTCTATCGAAGATGGGTCCTAATACTTCTATGTGCTCACTCATTTTATTTGATTTGACCAAAATATCATCCACATAGTCTTTGACTGTTTTGTGGATCATGTCATGAAAGATGAGGGTCATTACTCTTTCATAGGTTTCTCCTAAGTTCTTCAACCCAAATGACATCATGTTCTAACAATATGTTCCCCATGGACAAGTGAATGCAATTTTGTGTTGATCCTCCTTGGCAATCATGATTTGATTATAGCCTAACAAATTGTCCATGAGTGATAAAATTTCATGCCCAGCTGTTAAATCAACAATGAGGTCAATGTTAGGAAGACGAAAATCATCCTTCGAGCATGCCTTGTTCAAGTCTATGAAATTAATGCATATTCTGATGCCCCCAGTGGGTTTGGAGACTAGTACCAGGTTGGAAACCCACTCAAGATAATCTATCGGTTAGATGAATCCAACATCAAGAAGCTTTTGTAACTCATGTTTCACCAAGAGTGCTATTTGAGGGTGCGACTTTCTTAATTTTTGCTTCACTAGTTTGGCTTGAGGATATACTGCTAAATGATGCACTACCACTTTTGGATCGAGTCTTGGCATATCTGTGTATGACCATGCAAAGTTAGCTCTTTTCTCTTTCAATAATGCTACTAGGTTTTTCTATTCTTCATCCAATAAGGAGTCAACATAGAAATTTATCTTGGGTGCTTCTTCTATTCCCACATTGATTGAGGTATCCTTCTCTACAAGTATTGCTAACTTTTCTGGATGTATCACACTAAGGGGGAGATTGAATCCCTCATCCTTGAGAACCTCAGAGAGGTTTTCACCTTCAGATGCATCCTTTCTTTTTATTATTTTAGGATCATAAAGTGCCATAGTGTGGTTTTCACTCAAAGATCTACATGTTATTTGCATGTTGTCCATTTTGCGACTGAAGGATTCAATCATCTCCTCGTAGTATGCCCCAATTTTAGATTTATATCAAAACCAACTTTGTGATATACCCATGGTAAGTTGTCATAGAGTCCCATTAATATTGAGATCGCTTCATCATTTTTGAATAAATCTAGAATTGATGGTCCTCGTTGGTCCCAGTCAATGAGTTGTGGGTATACTAGGCTTATTTTAGTGATTTGGTCATTTGAGGTGAAAGATGTTATGGATATCATGAAGAGATATTTACTCTCAAATAGGTCAGAAACATTGAGGGGGAAGTCATCTAGGGTAGTATCACATGATATTGGTAACCAAGAGGAAGCCTCAACCCATTTAGCAGAAGTACCTTTTCCAAGAAGGGTAACCTTGCTAGTAGTACAACCTAGGCCAAGATTCTTTAGATGTGTCTCAGGAATGATGGGTTCTAGCAAACTATTGTCATCTTCCATGGGAAGGAAAGGGATATCCTCAATAGTTCCAAGATTGATATATGTGTGGGGGTCTTCATAAGCTAATCTAGGAGACTATAGTTGCTAGGGTTTGGTGTTGGAAAAGTAGGTTGTGCCCTAGGTTGAGATGGAGCTCCTTGGATGGTGAATTTTCAATGTCATGTGGTGATTCCACACTTCACACTAGGCCCTTTGATGGTAATGATGATGATGACACTATCATAGGAAGCAACTACATTGGAATAGACATGTATGTTTTTGTAATCCTTACCTTTTCCATTGTTGTTTCCTTTGCTATGATCCACCATGGGGTTCTTGTATATCTTAAGATCTTGGTTTCCGACTGGTACTTCAATATATATGTCTCCATTCTTGATAAGATCTTGGATAACATTTTTTGAGCCTCATACAATTTGAAGTTTTGTGTCCCTTAATTTTGTGAAAGTCGCAAAGATCTTTTTTTTGGTTCCAAGGTGGTTTATCTTGTGGTTACTGGTAGTTTTTGAAATTAGGAAGCATTATCAAGTTTGAATCTACCAATTTCTTCATGATGGTTTCAATAGGTTTTGACAACTGTGTGTATTAGCATTTAGGATAGTTGTTCCTATTGGGAGTTCATCTTTGTTGTGTCTTGGTGTTATTGACTTGATTGTTTTGTGATGGAGTGTTTTGTTGTAAAATTGGTTGAGCGTTAGTTTTTTGATTGTTGTTTGGCATAGGAGAACTTAGGACCACCTTAGCATCTACCACATCATCATTGGTCAGGTTCTTTTTTTTAACCCAGACACGAGGCTTGTCACTTGAACTGGTTGATGGGTGATTATCCTTGTATGTTTAAGTATTTTCCATGGAGATTAGAGCTCTCTCTATGTTAAGGAATCTAGGGACAAGCTCGTCATAAGAAGTAATGTATTGCATCTTTAAGTGGAAGGATAGATCCAAATCCACATTTTCTATGATGATCCCCACTTGTTTCTCATCGAGAATGGGCCACTTTCTTTTACTAGCTCTTTGTTTCCATCATTGCAATAAATTGGAAAAATATTCTCCTTTATTTTGCTTGAGAGTATACAGTCTTCTAAGCTCATGTCCATGTAAATATTAAAGGAGAAGTGATTTATGAATTTATCAGTGATTTCTTGGAAAGTTTTGATACCTGGAGGAAATTGAGAAAGCTAGTCGATGGTTGGGCCTGTCAAGCTTTGTGGGAAGAGGTGCATCAAATAGGAATCATTGTAGGTGACCTCCATACACATGATGTTAAATTATTTGACATTGTCCACATGACTTCCTCTCCCTTTGTATTTATCAAATTTGGGGACTTCAAAACCGGGAGGGAATGGTACCATTGCAATGTTTTGGTCGAAGGGATATGGACATAGGTTTTGTTGTGTATGGGGCTTCTTCATTTTTCCCATTTGGATATTCTACATTTCTTGTGTTAATGCCTTAAGTTGTGATGCTACATTGTCTTAGGGATTTGGTGGAGAAACATATGTTGCATATTATGGGATGACAGATGGATTGTACGTGGTATTTTGATATGATGGGGTGTTGTATGGTGGTGTAGGATATTGTGATGGTGATAGTGGTGGAGGCGTATATGTACCTAACATGTTTGGGTTGATGGTGTTTTGTTTAGGGTTATAGTATAAACTTTGTTGTTGTTGTTGTGTGAGCAATTACTATTTTTGGGCATATTGTTGAGCTTGATGTTGGGCTTTCTATTGTTGTTGTGCTACTAAAGATGATTTTTGTGCTGCTAAGGCTACTTGGTGTGGTTTTTGTTGTTGTTGGGCCATTAGGGCTTGATGTTGGGCTTGTTTTTATTACTATTGTTGTTGTGTTGCTAAGACTATTTGTTGTTGTTGTTGTTGTTGTGCTACTAGGGTTGCTTGTTGTTGTTGTTGCTATTGGATAGCTTGCTGATAAGCATGTTGTGTTTGTTATAAAGCCAAGAAATGTGCTTGTAATGTAGGATTGGTTAGTTGTTGGGACATCTACAATGAATTTTGGGTGTTGATGAGAGGTTGGGAGTTCCCTTGGTTTATTATTCCTTGTAAGATGGTGGATTGGGATGAAGGAATGTAAGTGTGAGGTCCCATTTGATTTTTCATGATGAGAAGGATCAAAGGGAAAGATGATGATGGTTCCATTAGGTATTGCGATGGAAATGACACATTAGGACCTTGAGTCCATTGATTGAAAGGGTTCCCTTGATCGATGGTTTAGGGATTTCCTTGTGCTTGGGATGTGGCCAAGGTATTAACTTGGTTGATGGGGTTCATGACCAAGGGGTTGTTTTGATTTGGGTAGATGGTGGATGGGATAGATGTGCTCTGGGAAACTAACAATATGGATGAAATCATTGGAGGATTTGATGAATATGTCCCATGTTGCATTGAAGGTTAATTTCACGTAAGGGTATTGACATGCCCTTTTGGGTTTATTTGAGACACTTGGCCTACATTACCTTATGTGTTGGGCACACTTGTGGTACTTGTGGGGATGAATGAAGATGGGCGCCCTTGATAAGTTGAGGTTGTTGTGGATTCATGAAGTGCAAGTGGTTTATATGTTTATGTAGAGGATTCTATAGAATAGGAGGAGCGCCAAATGTTGGTGTCCAAGTGGTGTTTTGAGATGGCTTGGTGTTTAGGGTACCCAAAAGTGTGTTTCTTTCCAATGGAAGGGTGTGGCCAAAGTCCTTAGCAAGACTAGCTGCAATACTAGGAATGTGTGTTTGACTTAGCCCTAGTGATGGAGTTGTTTGAATGGTGGATGAAGTCAAGCCCTATATTAAAGGTTGCGTAATAAAATATGGGGAAATTGGAGCTACATTTTATAAGGCTTGATTTTCTTGTTTGTACTCCATGATTTATTCTTTAGTAAGTCCAAACAAGTTGTTCATGATGTCTTCTATCTCTTATGGCCCCAATGGAGACGAGGGTTGTTGCGATGGGGTAAAATGACTTCTTGGATAAAATTCTTGAGGATTGGTATCACTTAAAGTGAATATGACTTTGGTTTTTTCCATGATTCTCTTGTGTTGTGATCTTGTATTTACCATAAATTGTGGGTCACCTATGGGAGATTTATGTTGAGATTTATAATGTTTAAACTCTCTAATTGACTCAAATTTTGGTAAAAGGGACACTCTAAGCCTTTTTGGAGCAATGGTGATAATGGGAGATGAAAAAGGTGAATGATGTGGAGAGTGATCTTTGCAAACATTTTGGGACAACGCTTTTGACTATAAGTTTGATGTTTGGATAAAAGATTTTAATGAACTTGTGAATATTTAAGGTAGACTTGTGATTGTTAAGATAAAATAGTCCAAAAGTGAACTAACTTAACTAAATGCATGGAAAAGGATTCATTTCACATACAAAGTAGCTAAGTTAGGTTTTGGATTGATAGATGTATAAGTAAAAAGTGTTGGTGTGTTCAAAAGTTTGCAAAGTTTGGTGAAGTGAAGGATGAAATATGATGAAGGATGGATGGAATGTTTGATCCAATGTTGACCTAGAGTGAACCTTTATTTTGCAAGCCCAAGGTGGTGAGAAACATGCTAGACCTCTAAAGTGTTCAAAGCCTAAGGATTCAATGATTAAGGCGAAGTTCTTGTGAAATGTGTAGATTTGGTTCATCCATGAAATAACATAGAAAATATCTCCTTATTGATCTATCTCGGTTGTGGTGATTCCTTAAGATACGTCTCCAAATATACTTTACACTATGATGTCTAAGTTTGAAATAGTGGAATTTAGACATTCTCTTAGGAATTTTAATTTTTTGAGAGATCATTTAGAGAAGCACAAGATCATGAAAAAGAGGATATTTATTACCATGCAGGAGGTGGTAATATGGGCCTTTCGGCCATAATATCAACTTGTTCCTCTTGTTCATCTAAGATGTTTGTTGTGTTTCTCCACTAGATAGGTGTTTCCTTTGTTTCAAAAATGAAGCTCCTCAAAATACTAATTATATTTGTTTGTTCTCCTTCAATTAGTTCAAAGTTTGGTTGAATGATAGCACTCATAAGGTTTGGTTGTTTAGCTAGAGCGATCAGACACCAAATGGTCATGTGGGTTTCAATTTGTCAATTAATCTTTCTCAACGATTTTATTTTTACCACAAACAGTTGTATTTCTTAAGTTTCAATCTAAATGTCTATGTCAAAAACATCATTCCTCTCACAAGGTCCATTTTGTGAAAAGGATGAAGTTAGGGGCATAGTTTCCTAGGTTAACTTTGGGAAGTATGGATTGAGATGTAAACCAAAATATTTAGAAGTCTCTAATAATAAATCCTTAGGAAAATAATCCATATTAAGGTTTTTTCAAAGGGTACATCCATACTCAGACCAAAGGGTTTGAAATTTTAAAAAGTCTTCTTGATTTTTTTTTGTAATTGTTTTGGAACCAAGCAAGTGTTAAATTGACTCACAAGCATTTAAAATCCTAGGTAGATCGGGTACGTATTTCTTAGTAGGCTTACCATCATCCCCTAAGAGATGATTAATCCATGAAGATGAAATGGACAAATAGGCTATGCCAAGGAAATGTAACATCTTGACATGCCAAGAAAAAGAGTCCCTTCCCTATTTGATTTATTGCCTCAATAAAAAACTAGACATGGTAAGTAACTTCTTGGAACGGTGCTATTCCAATGCACTACCTTAAAATATGTTTTAAAATTGGACTTGGTTAGCCACTACAAACAAGGATTTTAATGACCATATTTAGGATAAACTGGTGCTATACACACAATGATTCACTCAATTAAGAGGCCTACCACCCCTTAGAAAAGGGTTTTAATGCATCAAAAGGATACTAATGGAGACATTCTTTGGTATAGGACAACCACAACCAGCTTGTTAATTACCTTAGTCACAACCAATTATTTCTATAGCAGACTAAAATTAAAGCACCGCTTGGGTCATTCCCTCTCACAAGTTGGGAGGCACGCCCTTTAAAGGTAACACATGTTTGAAGCCTAAAATGATTTTCATCACCCAAGATTTCCAAAAGGCACAAAGGGAGAGGATAGGAACTTCCAAGAAGAAAAGGTATACTTGTGTGTTTCTCTTCACCCAAGATCACATGAAGCACAAGGGGAGAGGAAACACATAATGAGCATATAGAAGCAAATCAAACAAATGTTCATTTTAACCTTGACAAGCATGATGAATTTGTAAGCACCAAAGGAAGTGTGGAGATTGTTTTGTTCAATTATAAACCAACAAGTAAAATTATGTGAGGGTTCGGTTTTAACCAATTTGAACGTTCATTTTAAACCCAAAGGAAATATAGTTTGGTCCTAAAATGTGAAATAAAGAATCATAAATGGGTTATAATTGCCCCATAAGTGTTGAAACACTTGTTACAATTATATTCAAATGATAATACACTCCTTAACTTTGAATTTTATTGTCCAAACCTGCAAAACTAGTTAGCCTAAAAAACCAAAACGAGAAGTTAGAGACATGTTAGCAATCAAATGAAATGAAAAAAATTAAAACACATGTCAAAATTCAAGTTCAATTTTGTTTACCAGTAAATCATGATGCTGAAATCAATTACATCGTTGAATTTCATCAACAACATTGCTATATTGAAAGTTCATCGCTATATTAAAAAATTGAAGGCATCACTCTGCAATAAATAGTGACATTAATAGCATCGCCAAATCAAATGCGTGGCTAAATAAAAGTTATGGCACAATGAAAAATAAGTTTAGCATCACTATTTGAATGCGTGTTGAAGAAATTTAATATGTGTTGCTGAATTAAATATGTGTCACTATTTTTAAAATCAAATGCATTGTTGTATAGTGACGCATCCAAGGTGCATCAGTGAATCTTTAATATCGTCATTGAATCTGTAAATGCAAGCAAAATGAAAACCTAAAGAGAAATTTGTCAAATTAATTAGTTCAATCCCTCCCTCTAGCACCAAAATGTGATCGACGACATAGTATGGGCTAACCACACTTGATCTATGAGGATTTGAAGTGTATTTAAGCCACTATGCATAAGTCCCAATAAGATCATTCAATGCAAACTAAGCTAAGAATCCATTAAAACTAGCATATTAAAATACGAAAGATTCATAAAACATCTATTCTAATCCATTGAAACTTATCCTATTGGGGGAGTGGTGTCGCATTGATGTGGAATGGTGACCCTTTCCCAATCCCTTGGATAATGAGCTTGTTTTGATCGATTCTATTGAAGAGAATTGATGAAACCAATGAGAGATGTGTGATAAGATGTGATGAAAGCTATTTTAACATGATGAATGCTAAGATGATTGACATGAGTGTATGAAAAGCTATTCTGAATGTATGCAATATTTAAAAGATTAAAACCCTAATTTCAAAATATGCTAAATGGATGCAACTAAGTTACCATGGAAGCCATTAATGGATGTTCTAAGCTAATATGCATGTAAAATGACCTATAATTCTTTCAAAACATAAAATGTGAGTGCAAGATGAGAGTGATTTTAATAGCATAAGTACTATTAAAATATTGATCCCTATTCAATAGATGCAAGCTCTATTTATAGAATAGGAAAAATGAAACTGATGGCCAAGATCAAAGGATCAATCAATAGTCAGAATGGAAGGAAGATGGAGGCATGGATCATGGATTCTCATCAAGGGTTGAGGATTCAAGATGATATTTAATCAAGGGCTTACATTAATCCAAATAAACACACTTTCAAAACTTGCACAAGAAGTCTTGTTGAAAGTTTGTTTCAAAAAAGGAATATTCCCTTTTTTAAATAAGTGCAAAAGAAAAGAATATTCCATGGGAATATTATCCTTTTGGAGGAAAATTAGTCATTTAGCTAATTAAAACAAAATTTTAATGTGCAAAGGGGAAGGGATATTCCATGAGAGTATTTCCTTTTGGAGGAATGTGCAAAGGTGGAATATTCTCAAGGAATATTCCCTTACAAGTGGGAGAATTAGGATTAATTAGTAAATTTGATGATTTAAAACAATGTTTCAATCATGCAAATTAGGGGAATTTAGGATATTCATTAAATAATTAACTTATTTAATGAAAAGGGGTCAAAACGACATTTAATTAAATAATTAAGATTATTTAATTAAATGAAAGAACTCAAGGTGTTAATATTAGATATTTTGATTTATCCAATTTAATAGGACAAAACGTTAGCATGAAAGGGGTAGGAATTAACCTAATTAGATTAATCAGATTAATAGATGAAAATGATGTGATTAATTAAATAGCTAATCTAATTTGATCAATCAAGCAAAAAGAGGATGGGTTTTAGGATGAAATGATGTTAGTATACCAGATTTGAGTGCATGATATCATTCAAGACATTTCAAGTGTCTATAATAACATATGTGTACATGGAGAAAACTCTTTCAAGAAAAAAAATCCACATTTCAAAGCAACATAGTGTATTATTTAGTAAACCAAAATTATAATATACTTGCAAAGAAAGCCTTCACAAGAGTATCACCAACTAGAGATTTGGAAGAATTCTAACTATAATATCTATAAACTCACCCTCAACCTCCAACTCGAGCACCTAATATATAATAAATGTAATACGTGGAACTATAAAATGGTAATTAGAAAACCATGAAATAAAACCACCAAAAAGTGGCACCCAAAATTATCCCCTATCAAAGATGTCTTATGGTGTATCATAACACACATCATAAGTTGGTCAACAAGTGTAACTCTCCTTTACACTTCTTTTATGAATTTAACAACTTAAATTTCTTATGCAAACTTTCAAAGCCCATAAATTTTGATATGGTGGGTCGGTTAGGCCTTTTTTTTAAATTGAAGAGCTCAAGGAGATCTAGATAGTAAGCACCCTTGTAGATAGTTGAATAATTGAGAATATTTATTTTGGCCCAAAACCAACTTCATAGCCTAGAAACTGAGTTTTTTTTTTTTTAATAAAAAAAAATACCTTTTTTTTGTTGGAGATGCCTCGAGGGGGTCCCCTTTAGCTTAGATCCAAGGTCTAAGGGGTATCCATTCCACCAAAATCTGCTCGGGGCATGATCCTAGCCTCATCCCTTTTTAGGCGTCAGGGCCTTGCACTCAGCAAGACTTGATCCCTGGTGGGTTCATTCCAAACCTTTCAACTTCACCAATAGACCAAGAGCCCATTGAAAAAAATCATACCTTTTTATATCTATCTTGTTATTGATTAGCTATCTGGATTTTTATTGGCTAGCTATCGATATGTTGTCTTTGGCTTAAGGCCTTTAACCCTTTTTATATTTTTTAAAACTTTATGTCTTGTTGGGCCTTTTGTGTTTGGTTCTAGCGCCTTGTAAATGCTACTTATATAATAAAAAAAAATAGGAGAAAGGTTGAAACACATTTCCCAACATTCTCCCACTTGTTAAACATCTTGCAATAGCAAAGGAAGTGTCAACGCCATTATCTAATTGCTAGGGTCCAAGAGGCTTATAGATTTATAGAATCGCCTATTTTTTTTATGCTTACTATCTTCTTCAGTGCATCTACAACATTCTTCAAAGTGTCAACTTTTTGTAGCATCACCCTCCCATCCTCTACCATATATCAAACAAAATGGTACTAGACATCAATATGCTTTATCCTCATAAAGAGTTGGGTTCTTTTTCATACATATGACACTCTATCACAATTATCTGTAATGACTCATGTGTCTAGTCCAATATATAAACATAATATCTTAAGCTAGATGGCTTCTTTACAAGCATGCATTATTACTATGTACTATGCTTCTATAATGGAAAAAGCAACCACAATCTATCACTTACTCATCCAACCAATTGCACCACCAAACATAGTGAAAATGTATCCACTAATGGATCTTATACTATTGATATCTTCAACCTAATCTAAATTCATAAATCCAAAAATAAAAACAAAATGTATGTCCCCTATAAGATAACCATTATACCATGGGGAATACTCAAATTTACCCCATAAATATCTAAATAACCTCTTCATTACATCTCAGTGTACTCATTTGAGATTAGCCATAAATTGGATAAGAACTCCCATTGCTTGGGCAATATCTAATCTTATACAAACCATATCATACATCAAACTCCAAATTGCATTGGCATAAGGTGCTTCATTTATATCCTCCATCTCACTAGGAGAAATTAGACACAACTTAAGATAAATTTATCTCCATCATAACGAGAACACACAATGGCTCACAATTTATCATGTTAAACCTCTCTAATACTAAGTTTGTGTACTTACTCTAGCCCAACCAAAGTTGTAAGTTCACTCTATCTCTTTTGATATCTATCCTCAAGATGTACTTGGATGCCCCTAAGTCCATCTCAAACTATGTTGAAAGTTGAGACTTCAAATCATAAATCAAATATTTTCCATGAACAAAAAATAGTATTCAACATATAATGTATGATGAGAATACAATCACCATCCATCTTATTGTAGATACTATGATATAATTTTGATCTTAGAAATCACAAACTTAACACAAAAGAATCAAGATTTTGGTACATCTTAGGAGATTACTTAAGACCATACAAATATTTCTTCAACTTACAACCTAATTATTCTTTACCTTTCTCAATGTAGTGCTTTGATTGTGTCATATAAATCTCTTCCTCCAAATCATCATGAAGGATGTTGTCTTCACATCTATCTTCTCAACCTCTTGATCATACACTATATAATAAGAGAAAATAGAAATTGATGGATGTCAAATCTACTATTGGGAAGAAAATATCACCATAATATATTCCCTCGATCTAGGAATAACCCTTCACAATTAGTGTTAGTAATCAAAGTAAAAATACATCTCCAATTAGAGGGAGTACACCTTTTCGGTTGTTATATTTTCCAAGTGGGCCTCCTCAATGATTGAGGTGGAGATTCTATCTCTTTTTTATAACTCTCTAAACTATCTAAGCTTTCATTATCTTTAGGTCCTTCATGGGCTTCTAGTTCAACTTTCTCAATATTTGAGGTTAGTCAAAACAAATATTTCTTTCCATTCTTCCCTAGCAACAATATTGCGAAAGAAGACAACACTTCTGTTATACAAAACTCTCTTGGTAGTCGGGTTCTAAAGATTGTATCCTTTCACACCAAACCATGGCCAATGAAGATACATTTTACAACTTTGTTATCCAACTTTGAATGCTTCTTACCAGACACATGTGCATATGCCTCACAACCAAAGACTCAAAGATACCTTAATGAAATATTTTTTCTTGGCCACACCTTCATAGGTGTCTTGTCAATAAGAGCTAATGTAGGAGACTTATTAACTCGGTAACAAAATGTGTCAACCACGTCTCTCCAAAAAATTATTCCAATCCAACCCCTCTAAGAATACTTCTAGTCATCCTCATCAACATCTAGTTCATTCTTTCTACAACTCTATTTTTGTTAGGGGTGTATGGAGTTGTCGTATATCTTTCTATCCCATGGTCCTTTCAAAATCTACCAAAATCTATTGAAAAAAACTCACTACCATTATTGGTCCTTAAAATATTAATCTTCCAAACAGTCTAATTCTCCACAAGATCCCTAAAAACTCTTTAACATGAATGAAGACTTCAAATTTACTTCTACAAAAATACCCATGTCCTTCTACTATAATATTCAATGAAAGATACATAATGTACAGATTTATAAATTGAAGAAACAATACATGATCGAATACATATGAATGGATTAAATTCAACACCCCAGAAGATTTATGAGAACTAGAGTAAAATTGAAGGTGTTTTTTTTTCATATACACAAGGTTGACAAAAATCAAATTCAAGATTGCAATCATTTCACCTCCAATAAGGCTTTTATTGTTTAAGATCCTTAGACCCTTCTCACCTATGTAACCCATCCTTTGGTGTAATAACATTATTTTATTTATTGGTAGCTTAGTCTCCAAAATATGAGCACCCTTGGGTACCTAGAAAGCATGACCTAAAAGTAGACACAACACACCTCTTTTTTGTTGGTTCCAATTGTGAAGGTAAATATTTTTTAGATATCTTCACTATAGGAGTTGAAGAGCTATTGTATTATACTATGCATGCATCTAGCTAAAATATAGTGTCAATCTTAACACCCTTAGAAAGAACCATATCTCCTCTAACCATCTTGCACTCTCCACTCAAGAAAAAAACTTGTATACCTATATCATTTAATTCTTATGAAAAGTAGAATATGTGTCAATCCAGATATATGTACAATACACCATTAATCCCCTTCACTCATCTACCAAGGAATTGAATCAAGACTCTACCATGACCAATAATATTTAGTTGAGAATCATCTCCAAGGCACACCTTTCCACCATCATATTCTTCATATTTTGTAAACCCTCATTAATGTGAGGTCATATAGAAAGAGGTGCCAGATACTATCAACTATGCACCTTCTAATGCATGAGTAGCCAAGACAATGATGAAAGAATCACCTTTTTTAATTTCTTGGACAAGTATTTATGAAAATATTTTGTTTATTTAAAATTTAGTCTTAAATAATTAAAAATGTAGCCTTATAAACCCTAAAATATATTAGTGTAATCACATTAATAATAATCACTCATAATATGCTTGAAAATTTATTTTATCCTAAATGACAAACCCTACTTGATTTTGCATCAACTCTAGAAAATCTAGAAATTTCTCATTATGTTCACACAAATAACAACAAATCCTAATATTATTGGTTGGTCCATAAAAATATAATAGATTATAAATGTAAATGTATTTACTCTATTCCATTAAACCTAGATTACAATCATACTCACAAAAATGAAAAATGAATTATAGAGCATTTCTTATATTGTGTAGGTATGTAAACATTAAAAAATATCATACAATAGCCACCAATAGCAATAGTTTTAGATATTATGATTATAATATGACCACCTACAACTCAAATAGAGAATGCAATGTTGGGGCTTCTACCACTATTAAAGCTGCAATATGATCTTAGGGGGAGACTATTCCTTTAGCTAAGAGGACTTTTTATCCTTTGGTGAATGAGATGTCTAGGTTTTCATCCTTTGACCTCTAAAATATCCATGGGTTTTTATCCTTAGATCTTGATACTTGAACATGAGATATCACAAATATTTTTTGTTATGGTTTCTGTATATTTCCTTAGAATAATCATTCCATAAATCCTATGAATCCTTAATACACCTAGAAAGGGCATAAAATTTTATAGCAATGGCTTCCCACTCGAGGTTGGTATGTGATAAGGACTACTTGTACCTATAAAGCATCATTTTCATTTAAATCATGCTTGGGATTGTGTGTACATATATGAAAATGTGATTGGGAGGCATGGAAAAATGTACCCTATGAGCTACAATAGTCCTTAGTAGTAAATAGCGAGGGGTCCCTTAAGATTTGAAACACTAACTACTGCATTAATGGTAATCAAACCCATCTTCCATTTTCACACAACCAAAATCTTTTCTATGTTACTAGATGTTATTTTGGAAGGCACGCCATCACTCTAGTCATTAACGAATCTCTAAATGTATAGTGAGGTAGGTGAGGATGAAGAATGGAAAGAGGTAGAAGAGTTAAAGTTTGGGTATCAGGGTTCGAAGGTGAGGTATGTCAGTGTGGGGAAGTTTGACTTTTCAGTAAAAGGTTTGTGAAGGAGCAAGGTTTTTGAGGAGAGATAAGGTAGTATGGGAAACTTTGTTCAACCTTGATGAAAGAGGGAAGGAAATGAGGAAATAGGTTGAGGGTATGATTGGATGGGGAAGTTTGATACCCCAATAAAGCTAATAGATAAAATGGACATGGGATGAGAGTCATGCAAAGAAGGGAAACTTTGAAAACTTACACAAACTTAGAATATTTTATATGCCTTCATATCTATAAACTTTAGGGGTCTTAGGTGGATGCATGGGGAATGAAGGGGTAGAACATACACTCAAAATGGGATTAGGAGAAGCATCAAATTCAAAAAATGGAAATTTTGGTCTATCACATGAATTATAAAAATAATGGGACATGACACCTTCACTCGGGGAGGATCTGTTAGAAACATCAATAAAATCTACCTTTTTCTTCTTCATAATCTCCTCCTTTTATAGTCTCTTAGATGTCTAGCTTTGTCACAGTTCCAACATTTCACTTTGAACTTATAGGGAGATTTGGATCTCCCATGGGATTTGGATGTAGACTTATCTTGCTTCTTATCCTTATCACTTTTTTCTTCAAGTCTTCCATAAATTGATAGGCCCTCCTTAATTGACTCAAAACTCTTCCTTCTCATTTCTTTAGAAATAAAATATGAAACCACTTTTTCCATCTTGAAATTTGTTGTATTGCTCGTAATGGCCATAAAAATGTGGTCCCATGAATCTAGAAATGAGCATATGAAAGTCATACACCAATCCTCCTCATCCATTTTAAATCCTATGGAATGCAACTAGGTAACTACCATATTGAAGGCATTTAAATTTTTAGCCACAAACCCACCATCCTCCATCCTAAGGGCATACAACTTATTTCCTATGAAAAGCTTATTCACCAAGAATTTAGCTTGATAAATTTCTCCACACTTCTTTAAAAGGTTCATTATGGTAGTCTCTTCATGTACATTCAATACCACTAAATCAACCAGACCATGAATGAGAATTCATACCTATGCTAAAAATGAACAAACACACAAGGATTAGTCATATTAGAACATATAAATCACATTCGCTATGAAATAATTGGTGATACAAAGAAATGAAAACATGAACACAAAAGTATGAAATATCAAATGAAAGCATGCATGAAAACCTATCTAAGTACTCTAAAATTTCATCCCGTAGGGGGATTGGTACCAACTTGATGTGGAGAGTGGTCCTTTCATAATCCCTTAGTGGACAAGCTCCATGATTTGTGGATACGTGTGATGATCTTGATACTAAATGGTGATAAATCTAAGCTAAAATGATAAAGAAAGAATGTGATTGTGGATGAAAATGTGTAGCATAACCTTGCATGAGATGATGGATCAAAATGGCTATAATGACTTTGCATAAAGAAGTGGATCCATTCTTCATAAGAGAACCTTCTATTTATAGGACTCAAGGGTTGGAAGAAGAGGTGAAATTAGGCAATGTGGGACTAAATTGAGGATCAATAGCCTTGTGACAAGTGTCACAAGGATAAGAGAAGCAAATAGGGATATGCGCCTCACACAAGTGTGTGCACATCTTGGGAGAAGAGATGTAAGGATGGAGTTAAGGCGAGTTGGCTTGTGTAAGAAGAATGTAAGAGGCCATTTAAGGAATGTGGGCGAGAATGTAAGAGACAAGATGGCATGTAAGAGGCCATTTAAGGAATTTAGGTGAGAATGTAAGAGAAAGGTGGCTCTTGTAAGAGCATTAAAGACCTTTGTAAGAGGATTTTAATATTTGGGAGGGAAAGTCAAATGGAGGATAATATTCCAAGAGAATATCCTTTTGTGAGGGTAAATAGCCCACTTAATTAATTAGAAGAAATTAATTTCATGTGCTAGTTGGAAGGGAAAGAGAATATTCCTTGGGGATATTCCCTTATGAGGAAAATAGGCAACTAATTAATTTGAGGAAATTAAATAATGGTGCAAGTGAGGTTAGTAAGCCATAGGTTTATTTAACCTTGGTGGGGTTAATATCTAGAGAGTTGGCTAATGAAGATTAGCAAGTGACTTAAGGTTAATTAACCCAAAATTAATTAATCTCAGGTGGGTTAGGGGTTTTGGAAGAATATGACATTTAATTAAATAATTAGATTTATTTAATCAAATGAGAAGATAAAGGGGTTTTAATTAAATGTTTTACGTTATTTAATTAAGTGGGATGAGAATTAGTAAGAAAGGGGATTAAGTAATCAAATAAAATTAATTATTTGACTAATAGGAGAAAATGATGAATTTAATTAAACAATATAGATTATTTAATTAACTAGTTAGTCAGAGATGATTTTGGATGAAATGATGTTAATAATTAGATTCAAATGTGTAATATCAACCAAGATTATTTAAGTGTCTACATTTTGCCCCTTTTTGAAGCAAGGTACCTATTATATTGGTTTAAAAACTAACACCTTTCACGATCAATGCTGCTATCAAGATCAAAATTCAAAAATTTCCTATTTTTTGGATGCCTCACTATTGCCCCAATGGAAGGAATTACGCTGCTACACTGCCCCCTTAAGAGATCAAGTGAAAATTTGAATTTTAGGTCAAGCTCGTGACAAAGATACGAGAGGAGTGGTTCTACTGATTAGAGTATGAAAGATAATTCTTTAGAAAGATCATATACTTGATGTAGATAATTTTATGATGTATAGACAATCATCGGCCATGGGTAGCCTCATGTATATTTTGATATATATTACATAGATTTGATACTTGGATAGAATTGTCAATAAAGATAGAAGAATAAGAAGAATGAGAATGAGATGGATATTGATTAACCATTTTTTTGAGATTGATTAAAAAGTCCAACAAGTATGAGTCATCAAGAATTTATTAGATATGGTGATGAGAGATGATGATTTTCTTGTTCCAAGGATTGGGATAGAAATGACACATTATTCCTTATGTTTAATAAAACACATAGATACAATGCATCAAGGTATGGACAACCAGGATGGCATTGTATCTAGTGTGATGGACTTTGACTCAACAAACAAATAGGAGTATCCTTGCTCACACTTGACATACGAAAGCCTTGCTAAGATGTACTTTAGAAGCTTCAAACATCTCAGAATAAAACACAAAAAATCATAACCTAGCTATGTAATAGTCAACAAGCTGTTTGAAACACCTTCCATACACACCTAACAAAACAAGTATTCACTACGGTTATATTACAAGAATATACAACAAGCACCAAATGAAAGATAATGATCAATGCCCATTTCTTTCACTCTAAATCATTTTGATAGAAATCATTGAGAGGTCATTGGAATGAGCACAATAAGATAAATCATGAGAAAAGATCAAGTAAACAAACAAGCTAATGTTCTTCATGCTTCTAGCCAAGACTAAAACTAAGGTGATGCCTAATGTTGATGTCCATTGTAGGAAGGATACATCCTAGGACATGATTATTAGATGATTCTAGAAACTAACTAGATGATGGGCTATTGATACAAATAGTTAACCAACTTGTTTACTTATTGACCTAGACTCGAGATCTTTACATTTAGGTTTACACTTTACGAGTTTGTTATACTTGTTTCCACTTGTTTTACCAAAGGTTGAAGATGACAGGCATTTTATTATGGATGGAAAGTTATTGCAAGTGAAATCGAAATGATATGGGTGGTTTTGGATTTTCTGAATATTTCAATGTTTTGGATGTTTTCATAATGTTTTGAGGTTGTTTTTGGAATTTTAGGGTTGTTTTACAAATGTTTTGATTTTCAAGTTTTCCAATGTTTTTGTGTTTTTTGAGACTTCAATTTTTTTTGTGTTTCTTGGTTTAAAACGATACCTACATCACGATGTTGATATCATGTTTGTGAGATATAAGACACAGATCAAAAGTTATTCAAAAATGAGAGTGTAAGAAACCACCCCTAGTGTCTAGCAATGTTTCATAACACAATGGAAAAATCAAGATATCGATGGAAAACCATGCGAAGAGTTTTGTCAAGTAATAGGAAAATATGGGATGTATGGAAAAGACCATGTCAAAATTCTTTTAGTCATGAGGAAAGTCAAAGTATACATCAAACCTTTGTCAAGATCAAGATATGCTAGAAGATTTGGATAACGATGGTCTGGATAGATGGAGGAAATAGTGGATTTGAGATGAGATGCCTTCACTTGAAAAGGTCCATATAAACACTTGATTCTACTTATGACACCTATTTTCCAGGTTTTCATTATAGTACTTGCCCAAAGCATCACCAATGCAGTTTTCACTGGAGGACGATTTTTATCTTTGCTATTTTCATGATTTTTTGACTTTTTGAAAATTTTACCATCATGTTGAACCACCTAGTAGTATTGATGTAGAGGTCATTTCCATAACGTGCCAATGGTATCCTTCTTGAAGAAGTTTCTTTGCTAAGATATGAGCACTTGAATGCAACTTTGAAGACTATGATCTACCTTATCGGTACCAAAATTAACCTTGTCTTTGTGTGCACATCATGATAAAGTGCCTTTAGAATCCTTATGATGAAGGGTAGCTGCCAACACATGATCAATGTGAGAATCATATCTCATGGATGGAGTGTACGGTGTCATGCATGAAGGAATATGAGATGGATTGGTCGATGGTTTAGAACCTTTGACTCTCCAAACTTGGGAATATGAGTGATAATGGGTGAAAATGAAGCTTTGAGCGGAATTAGGGACAATTTCTTGATGTGATTTGTTCCTTGCTTGAGAAGCCTAATTTTGAGGACATCTTTGATGGATAAATTTCCCTTTTTGAACTTGCCCCATAGTTTCTTTAGCTAATGGAGTATGATTGTGATGATTTTATTTTGTATTCTTTGGTATCCATTTGTATTTATTTTGTCCTCTTTGCTTTATTGCTTCATTTTCTTTCCTTGCTTTAATAGGAATATTTCTTCTCATGTTGGTCCCATTTTGTATATGAGATGATGGGTGGATGACGATTGATGATACAAATAGTTGTATTGTTGACAATATTTTTATCATAAGGATCCTTCGTGCCCCCTATGTTGACATTTTCATTAAACAAGATTGCCCCCGACATTGTGAAGGTATTAACAATACCTAACCTTTTGCCCTGATAATAGATCCTCTGATCCATAGCCATCAAATATGACTTGTCATGAACACATGATATTGCTATGGGTTCTCGTTGTTCAAGAATATCACTATTTGCTTTGATTCCATAACACATTTATTTGTTGATTCCGATTCAAAAGTGTGTGAGGGGGAAAAAACATAGAATGCAAACAAGATTAATTCAATAAACTAAGAATCTATCTAATTCAAAACACTTAATCTAAGATCTTATTCCATCACTCATGAAATAAACAATCTAAGCTCTTGAAATTATGTAATGAAACCTTAAGATTAACACAATGAATTCAAAGTAAAGGAGAGATTACCATCCCATGTCAGAGTGTGTTCGCATGATGTTGGGTTGTTCGTATCACTGTGAAGCCTCCATAGTTCATGTGCAAAAACTTGAAGAATGATGCCTTGGTTGGTTGATCGAAGAAATGGTTGAAGCTCTAACAATGGTGGTTGTGAATGTCAATAGTACTTCGTTGTGCAAATGATGTTGATTATTTGATCCCTATTTGTGAGGAAAGAGGTTTATTATATAGAAAATGAGATTCGAAATAGACGATCAGGATTGTGTTGGAGAATATCGAGATCAATGGTCGAAATGTGTTAAGAGGATTTATACATGAGAAGATTGTGCAAAGTTGATGGCACAATTTGTGTGATTGAGGAATAGATTGGCTAGTCAGGGATTAGATTGATCAGTCAGGATTTTAGATTGATCACTCAGGATTTAGATGGATTAGTTAGGAAATTGATGTCTTAGTTAGCAAATTAGATTGGTTAGTTAGGAAATTAGATTGATTAGTTAGGAAATTGATGGCTTAGTTAGCAAATTAGATTGATTAGTCAACAAATTAGATTACTCAGTCAATAATAATAATTTTCTCAATCAAAAAGTGGGTGGGGAATATGAATTAATTGATTTAATTAATTAATTCCTTTTTGGAGTTGAACATGCAAATCAAGTTTGACTTTTGCAAATAAAGTTGAATTAGTTTGATTTGATTATTCAAATTTTGGAGGGAAAGTGTCGTAATTAAATTATTATGATTTAATAATTCAATTAACTTAGAGGAATAAGGTGATTTAGCGACGTAATTAAATAATTGGTATATTTAATCAATTAGGATGAAATAAAGTGAGATAAGGACTTCATTAAATAAATGTAATTTATTTAATTGGCCAGAATTATGAAACGTGAATCAATCAAATAATGTTGTTTTATTTAATTAATAGCAGATTTAGGGTTTTTAGGACTTTATTAAATAAATAAAATTTATTTTATTCATCAAAAATGATGAAAAAGTGAATTAATTAAATAATGTTGTATTATTCAATTAATAGCAAAATTAGGGTTTTTAGGACTTTATTAAATAAATGAAATTTATTTAATTTGTCAAAAATGATGAAAGAGTGAATTAATTAAATAATGTTGTATTATTCAATTAATAGTAGAATTAGGGTTTCAGATGTTGTCTGATGTTGTGTGATATTTTTGATATGTTCCATGATGATTTCGAGATATTGCGGGATGTTCTAGGATGATTCTGAGATGTTTCAGGATGATTCTAAGATGTTGCAAGATGATTTTGAGGTGTTTCGAGATAATTTTGAGATTTTCCAAGATGATTCTGAGATGTTGTGGGATGATTTCAAGGTGTTCTGAGATGTTTCAGGATGATACTAAGATGTTGCAGGATGATTTTGAGGTGTTATGAGATGTTCTGGGATGATTATGAGATGTTTCAATATGATTTCAAGATGTTGCGGGATGATTTCAAGGTGTTTCGAGATGTTCCAGGATGATTTTGACATGTTGCGGGATGATTTCAAGATGTTGTGGGATGTTGTTCAATATTGTTTAGGGTATGTGATAGGTGTTAGGTCAATATTAAATGTCTATATTTTGCCCCTCTTTGATACAAAGTACTGGTTGCTTTGTTTCAAATATTTTGTTTTTAAGATCAAGTTTTTTGAGAAAAAAATATACCCCACTGTGCCCTAGTATTTAACTAAATGATAGTAGGACTCTGTGTTGCCCCCTCGAGAGGTTGACCGAAAACTTCAAGTTTTGAGGTCAAGATTTTGACACTATTGTATTTCAATTTTGGTGTACTTAGGATGAAATATTAGATCAATAGGTTCTTTGTTGCATGTTTGATGTTCCTGGGAGCTTCTAATTTGAAAGTAGGAAGGTTCCCTAAGTGAAAATTAGGGTTTTCTAGGTGAAATTAGGGTTTCTTGAGGTTTAATATAAGCAATTAGTCCTCTAGTTAACTCATTTGTGCTTTTATCTTTATGATAATTCTTGTCTCTTTATGCTAATTCTTGTCTCTAGATTTCCCATTTTGTTAGTTGTCAAGGAGCAATGCTGAGATTTGAGGGAGCCCCACATCATTTAGACCTTGTTCGAGAGTTCAGACAACCCTTAGGCATTAGTGGCCCGATGTGTACCTTGTTACTTTGTGTTTTCATTTTGTTACATTCTTGTTATACGTGTACAAAGTTCTTGAGTCAATAGCAAAGTTTCAGTGGTTTCTAAGCATCTACATCATTTTCCTTGCATTTTCTAGGTGAGAACCTTGCCTTTGAACTTTAAACCCTCGCCCTTGACCTAAAACCTCACTTTTGATTCATGCACTTGATTTAAAACCTTGTCCTTGATTGAAAAGCTCACTTTTGATTGTTGTTTTGCCTGAAACCTCACCCTTGACCAAGAACCTTTCCCTTGACTAAAAACCTCTCCCTTGTTTCCTCGCCCTTGACCTAAAACCTCACCCTTCCTTCAAAAAGCTCACTTTTTTTTTTAAACTCTTACATTTTCTTTTAGCATTTTCCTCAATCGTTGCATTTGCCTTAAACTTTTTTTAGCACTTCCTTGTTATCATCCTAAATGTCGTTTCTCATCATGTTTTATGTCATTTTGTGTTGCTCTACATGTTTATAATGAAACCCTAACATCATGGGTTAAAATGATTTTAGGTGAGCCTCAAACCACTATAGCCGAGGGAGAGACATCCTCGACACATGTTTGATCCGATTGCCCATTTTGGTGTGTTGGAACAATATTTTCTTGATGTCTTTGGACTACGTTATATTTGTTACATGCCTCCTATTAGGACTCACACAATTGATGATTGCACTTGTGGAGCAGTGGCATTTTGAGACTTCCTCGTTTCATTTTCCTATAGGAGAGACTACTGTTACTCTTGAGGATGTGTGGGGGATACTTTTCCTTACCATTCATGGTGAGCTTGTTACTTATCATGTTCAATTCAGTAACTTCACCATAAAACATGTGCTATGTGTTAGACACTTGGAGGTGCATCAGCAGAGATTGATTTGTTCAGGTTTTCTGGAACTGCGGATTCTATTTCGCTTGTCCTATGTGGTTTGGTTTTAGGACTAATTATTCTTGATAGAAGAGGTCAGCAGTTTCCTGTGGGTTGGGGTGCATGTATTGAGAGTATGCTTGATCATGGGAGAAGGTATGCCTAGGGTGCATGTATCCTTGCTCAATTTTATAAAGATGTGCATGAGGTTGTGTATCGAGGCAGGAAATCTATTTCCGCAAGTGTTTCACTTTTGCATGTTTGGTCATGGGAGCATATTGTAGTTGCTTGATCAGACAGGATACATGATGTTTCTCTTAATGATCTTTACTCTTATCATTATGGATATTTCATGCACTACACCTTTCCTAGGGATCTTCCTTATTGGCGTCATGTTTTTGATGAGATGCCAGGTTTTGTGTGGAGACCTTAAATGGGTTGTGAGGCTTGGTTGGAGGATTCAGATCATCTTATTTACTATTGATAGACCTAATGGTTGGTTGGAAATTCTTATTCTGTGATAGAGTGTTACTTACCGAACCGAGTATGTCTTCAGTTCAAAGAGAGACATGGGCGAGTTCTTAATACTTATGATGCTCGATTCGATTGGACCACTCAGGAGGTTCGAGTATGGGTTCACCAAGCAGATATAGATACTGATGTTGTTGAGTTTAGAGCACTTGCCCCAGTTGGTTGGGGGATGGTCGGCTGGTTTAGAAAATGTAGGTACTACTCTTGATTATGATGAGTGGTGGGGAAGTTGTAGGCCATTGAGGTTCACCAATCCTAGGGGTGATCCCACTTTGAGCAGAGCAAGTATTATAGGTGATCGCGGGGAGTGACAATGTGTTGAGGTTCTTACAAAGTAGTTGGATAGGGCCTACATGATGGGGCATAGGGTGGTCAGGATGAGCATATGCCTCAATTGGAGGGTCATAGACTAGTTCCAGGTCATCCTCCATCAGTTAGGGATGGAGATATATTTTTAGCTCAGATGATTGCTAATAGAGACACATAGATAGTGTGGTGAAAAGTTGTAGAGGCTCAAGTAGAAATTTTGATGGTTGAGTGAGATAGCGAGAGCAATTGATGACATGTTGCAGAGGCTCAAGTATAGTTGCTTACGACAAAGAGAGATACTCTTTGGGTAGAGCGTGATAGTATGCGACTAAGTGAGATCATTTTCTACAGACGTCCACTTATTATCATACCTTATATGATGCTAATGTTCCTAGGACTTTTCGACGTCAACGATTCAAAGAGCCTAGTGCTGTGAGTGATGGTGGTAGTGGTGGTGCAGGTGATTAGTCTATGAGACAACTAGATCCTTTTGGTGGTCTATAATATTTTATCTTTCTTATCAGGGTCTTACTTTTTGTACTTGATCTTTATATTGTTCATTGTTCAGAGGCATGTTGTAGACATGTGTTATATATATATATATATATTCATTGGTCTAGTCGATACCTCATATATATGTTATGATTTTGTATTATCCTATCACACTTGTTTCACTATGGATGATGTAATTATGACATTCAATCTCTTGATGATGATATGTATATGAGATATACCTTCTTTGATTCAACCTCATTTTATGCTTATGTGATGATGATATATGATAATGTATGTTTATATATGTTTTTGTACTTTTTTGATGTATGCGTATGATGTCGATTGATGAATCATACTTTGTTTCATATGATGTTGTTTATGTGGTGTTGATATATGATGAATGAACGCCCCATACATGATACATGATGTTTTTATTGGTTTATTATCATCATGTTGTGTATTGATGATATTTTTGGATGCAGTATGGATATGGTATTAATGATGTTTCTATGTAGGATGGATGTTAGTTAGAAGAAATATAGATGATGGATAGAAATATGATGTTAATTAGAAGAAGTATTGATGATGGATAGAAATATGATGTTAATTACAAGAAATATGATGTTGTTAGTAGTTGATGAGTTTCTTTTGCTTTGCTTTAGAGAATTCGCAGTTTGAACAATCTTGTTTGATGTAGCAAATAGATATGATGTATTGGGGTATTAATGACCATGGTGACTTTGTATATTTTATGTGGACTTTGAATCTACAAACAAAAGAGTATTTTTTCTCATACCAGACATACAAATTTTTTGTTTAAAGTATATAGTTGGGTTGTGTTTAAAAAAATTCGGACCAATCACAGAAAGAGGTATAGAACACCTAACATGCAACTGCTTCACAAATTGTTTCAACACAACTTGCATATACTCAATAAAGCAAGTATTTTCCATGGTAGTATTACAAAAATATCTTACAAACAACAAATTGAAATGATAATCAATTTCCCCCATTCCTTCTTCTCTAAATCCTTATGGAAATCCTCGAGAGATCGTGGGAATTAGTCAATAAGATAAATAATAAAAATAAGACTACAAAAAGATAAAAACAAAGTTGTAGCATCACTTTCCATATCTATTTGGAGTCTCAAGACTATTATCCATTGTTGATCATGTCTATTGTAGGAACAAATTTGTTAAGGCATATCTTAGGATGTTGTTGGTGAATTGTCAAAAAAGACAGGTAGTTGATACTTGGCTTTGTTTCTTTTTGTTTTGTGATTGTTTGCTTTAAGGTTCTAGCTTTTGGTTTTTGATTTGTTTCTTTGTTTTGTCAAAGGGTGAGTGTGATGATAAGTTTATTATGGGTGAATATTTTATTGTGGATTTTGATGACGAGATGGGTATTTTTGATTTTCTAAGTTTTATGTAGTTTTTCTTGTTGTTTTTAGGGGACTAACCTAGGTCCTCGGGAGCTCATTAAAGATAACCCTTGCCTACGTTGTACATGTAGAGGCTCGTAGTTCACTTGGTTTGAATGTTTTTGGATTTCGTATGTTGTATATGTTTTTGAATTTTGTTGTTTTTCTGACTAAGTTGAAAATAAAGCATGTTGGAAATCTAAGGGGACTGACCTAGGGTCTCAGGGGCTAATAAGCATTTCCTACATTGTACACGTAGAGACCATGTAGTTTGATTGTTTGACTTAAAAGCATAAACTATTTTTTGAATAAACAACATTGATAATCTATATTGATATTCCATTTCTGTGTCTAGAGGATATGTTGTGGGAAATCTACTTGAACTAGCTATGAGGTTCAAGCAAATTTTGATATCTTAGATTGTTTTTAGTGAAGGAATAATCCAATGATATTGTTTTGTTTTTTATGTTTTTCGCACGCTTTTGATTTTAATTGTTTTTCTGATGTTTTTGACTTTTTCAGTTTTATAATGTTTTTGAATTTTTTTGTTGATGACCATGATTGGATGTTGCAAGATCTAATCCAAAAATAGCTTTGAGAAGTTTCTCCCAATAAAATGACTTTCCTTAATCAGTGACAAGCCATGGTTGGATACATGTTTTATGAAATAGATGGGTGGATGTTGTGAAAAGTACCGATAGATAATGATGCAAGTTTTATTCAAACATAGCGCCTGTTTACCAGGTTTTCACTATGGTACTTGTTCTAGGAGCATCACAAAGTGGTTTTCACCCAAAGAACGTTTTATTTCTCTTTACTATTTTTTTTCTTTCTTTTTGTTTTTTTTGTATTTTTTATCTTTTTTCTATGTTTTTGGGTTTTTTACCCTCTTGCCTGGGGTATTATGACGTGCTTCATGTGTAGAACTTCTTGAGGTGAATGTTGTTTAGCAGTTCAGCTAGAGGTTCTCCTTCAGGATTAGCCAACTGATATGCCCTAGAGCCATAGCTTGCTATGATGACAAACGGGCCTAACCAATTGGGTTCAAATTTGCCTTTGTCATCCTGATTCAATTGTATCTTCTGATTCTCCTTGAGGACCAAGTCACAAATTTGAAAGTTCCTATCTTTGATTTTCTTGTCATAGCTTTGTTTGAGTTGATTCCGATAAACCTATAGATGGTTTGACACACTCAAATGCCTTTCATCTAGGAGCTCTAATTAATTTAATTTAGATACCCTATATTCTTCATTGTTGACCATTCCTTTTAATGAAACTCACAATGAGCGAATTTCAACCTTGATAGGTAAGACAACCTCTGATCCATAGACCAAGGAAAATGGTTTGGCACTAGTAGGTGTGCGAATGCTGGTTCGATAGGCCCATAAGGTTGGATTTAGCTGCAAATGCCAATCATATCTGACTTCATTAATAGTCTTTTTCAATATTTTTAGGATTGTTTTATTAGATGCCTCAGCCTAACCATTTTCTTGAGGATAGTAGGACATGTAAAATTTGTGTTGGATAGAGAATTTGGAGTAGAGTTCCTAGACATCTTTATTTTTGAATGGGGTGCCATTGTCTGTTCTGGTTGTTTGTGGAATTCCATACCTACAAATGAGATAATTCAAAATAATTTTTTATCTTTTTTCTGTGATATAGGTCAAGGGAATTGCCTCTATCCATTTAGTGAAGTACTTTGTTGCTGTGATAATGACTTTGTGCCTGTTGGATGAGGTGGGCGATATCTTACCTACTAGGTCTAATCCCCATTGCAAGAAAGGCCATGGTGTCATGATGGTTCTCAACTCTTGTGTTGGTGCATGAACTAGATCACTGTGTTGCTGACATTGACGACACTTTCTAGAATGTTGAATGCAATCTTGCTCCATGGAGGGCCAATAGTATCCCACTTTGAGAAAATTTTAGACTAGGTTGGGTCCGCTAAAGTGGGATCCACAAATACCTTCACGAACCTCTTGTAATTTTGTTTGTGCTTCTTCTACGTTAAGATACTGGAGTGACATACCATCTAGACTACAATGGTATAAGGTTTCTCCTAGGATTATAAAGCGAGAAGTTCTACGGGTGAAGGTTTTCTTTTGAGTGGTCGTTAGGTCAAGTGGTATGATATCATGCTAGATATAGTCAAAAGTATCTTGGTACCATGGGGAGTTAGGACCAACAACAACACATACCATTTTTTATTTTGGGATGCCGAATACAAGTATAAGTAGTTGTTCGATGAGGAACTCATACTTATGCAGATTTTGTGGAATATCAAGCAGTGAGCCTATTGTTACCATTGCATCAACAAATCTATTATTGATTCAAGGAACTTGCTCAAAGGTTATTCTGACAAATTATTCCTTGAATCTATCCACCATCCTTTTACATGGTAGCAATTTGTCATCTTTTTTTCGGTACTCATCATTTACCTGTCTAATCACTAGCTAAGAGTCTCCAAAGATATTTAGCTCTTTTATTCTCCATTCAATAGCCATTTTGAGCCCTATGATGAGAGATTCATATTCTAAGATGTTGTTTGTGCATGGAAATTCTATCCTATAGGCCTTGGGTATACTATCTCCATGTGGTGTGAGAAATAGAATACTTGCTCCAGAGCTGTGTTGAGTATGGGACCCGTCAAAGTATAGTCCACTGACTTGTGTGTTTTGTCATCAAGATACTCTCATTTGGAAAGTCCACTGTGATGGGTTTATGATCATCTATGGGTGTTTAGGCCAATTGGTCCGCTATAATGTGTCCCTTGATAGCTCTCCTATCCACATACTCTATATCAAATTCACTTAGGATAATCATCCATTTGGCTATTCAACTTGCTAGGGATGCCTTTGCTAGTAAGTATTTGAGTGGGTATACTTTTGAAATCAGCTCCACCTTTCTGTTTAAGATGTAATGTCTCAACTTTTGTGTTGAAAACATGACTGAGAGACATTCTCTTTCAATGGGCGAGTAGTTTAGTTCATAGCCCACCAGTGTTCTGCTGATATAGTAGACTGCCCTTTCTTTATTGTTATCATCTAGGTGGGCCAAGAGAGCTCCCAATACTGCTTGTGTGGTAGACACATAAAGTATCATTTCATTTTTTGGGATAGATGACATGAGTACATGAGGAGTAAGTAGATACTCCTTGACTTGTTGGAATGCTTGGTCGCATCTACCATCCCACTTGAAGGTGATGCACTTGTGTAGGAGATGAGTGAAGGGGTGGCACTTGTCTACCAATTGTGTGATAAATTGCTTGATGGATTGCAACTTCCCTTGCAGGCTCCTTAATTGTTTTAGTGTCTTTGGAGGAGGAGTCTCTATTATATATTTTACTTTTGTAGGATCCACTTCAATCCCTCTTCTTAACACTATGTACCCCAACAAATTTCTAGATGTTACTGCACACACATATTTCTTAGGGTTGAGTCTTAGATTGTACTATTCAAGTCCATCAAACACCTTTACCAAGTTTGTCAAGTGATCTACCCTTTTGACTGATTTTGCTAGAATGTCATCCATATTGTCCTCCATAGTTGTGTGTAGTATATCATGGAATATGGTCATCATTGCTCTTTGATATGTTGCTCTTGCATTCTTTAGACCAAAGGGCATTACATTCCAGCAAAATGTCCCCCAAGCACAAGTAAATGTTGTTTTGTGTTGGTCATCTGGAGAGATATTTATCTGGTTGTATTTAGAGAAACCGTCCATTAAGGATAGCATCTCATGTCTTGCTAGTAGATCCACAATAATGTCGATACTTGGCAACAAAAAGTCATTCTTTGGACATGCCTTGTTTAGGTCTCTAAAGTCTGTGCAGATTCTTATGCCTCCAATAGGTTTAGACAGTGGTACTAGATTTGATATCCATTGTGGATAGTCGATGGGTCTGATGAAACCCACATCTAGTAGTTTATTTAGTTTTACCTTAACCAATAATGCTATCTGAGGATGCATTTTTCAAAAAAATTTCTTGATAGGATTTGCTCCAGGGACTACAACTAAATGATGTACCACTAATGCTAGATCTAGTCCAGGCATGTGAGCATAGGTCTAGGCAAAGTTTACCTTTCTCTCATTGATGAAAGCTATGAAATTTTTCTTCTCTTCGGGGTCAAGTGATGTTAAGTGGTATGTTATCTTTGGGTCCTTTGTTGTGCCAACATTTATGGACTCTGCTTCTTCTACTAAGAGTGTTGATCTTTCTTGATATTCTGATATGGGGAGATTGAACCCTCCATCCTCAGGTGCCTTTGGGAGGTTTTCACCTTCAAATGCGTCCTTTATTTTCCTCTTTTTCAGATCCGATAGAGCCACATTGTGGTTTTTTCTAGGGGATCGTATCTTTATGCCTTTTCTTTCATTTTTGTGTCTAGAAGATTCAATATCTCTACCAAAGTATGCCTCCTATTCAAGCTCCATGATGAGCCCTTCTTTGTGATCTCTAGAAATTATGTCTATTTGAAGTCCCATGAACTCCATGATTACCTCATCATTCTAGAATTGATCCAGAACAAGTGTATGTTGTTGTTGATCCCAATCTATGAGTTGTGGGTAATAGAGTGGGAGGCTATCATCTTGGTCTGCAAAGCTTACGAAAGTGGGTGAAAGGGTCAATATGGCTTAGGTGTCTTTTTCCCATTGGGTATCTAGGTCGTCATTACTAGAAGTGGGGGAATCATATCCAATGACGAAGGAAGGATAATCCCATTTGTATTCATTACAGTCTATTTTAGAATGGTAATAGATGTTGGGAATGGTTTCTATATACTAGAGAGGGAACTTATCAATGCTAAAGTTATCAAATAACTCTTCGATGGGTAACTTGTTGTCCATGATATGATAGATATCTAGTGCCTTAACGCTAGCAAAAGTTTCTCATTTCTTCTAAGAGGTTCATCCAATTTTTGGAACAACCATGTCTTTTGGATTATAACCTAGCCCCATATTTTTCTTCCTTTGTTCCACTATGATAGGCTCTGATTGGCCTTGTTTGTGTAGGCCAAGGCCACCTTTTCCATTGTATCCCATTTGTTTAACTAATTGATAACCTCTAGTGTTAGGATCAATTGAAGTGGGTTGTGGCATTTCTGGTCTTCTCGGTCCTCCTTGTAGATAATGGATGAGAAGTCCTCAAGTATTTCTTCATCTTTCATGTCTCCCCACCTAGTGAAGATCGTGGTCCTGGCTATCATTTGCACTATCTTGATCTCTTTTGGACCTCCATATACTTTGGGCATTGGTGAAAGCATGTGGATGCAAAAAGTTTGGTTAAAATGGTAATTCCCATTACCCTTGTCAAGTACTTGAATCTTGACTTCCATTTTTGGTTGCTCACTTGATGTGTTCTTGGTTGAGATTGACGAAAGTGTGGAAGGGTCAACATAAGAAAATGAGTTGAAGGAAATGTAATTGCTAGGAAAATGTTGGATTTTATTGTACTTCTCCTCCAACTTTGCATAGAAATGGAATGGCTTAGGATCGTCATATAGTGTTATTTATTTTCCTTCATTGGGAAATTTTAGGCATTGATGAAAAGTGCAAGGGGCTTCTTGTAATACATGGATCCAAGGGTGTGCTATAAGGAGGTTGTATGGAAACTCAAGGTCCAGTACTTGAAAATTAGTTTCTGTGATGGTCGGTCCTATTTGCACTGGCAACCTGACTGTTCCTTCAGAATTTATTTCAAGGTCATCATAGGTCCTTATGGTGATACTCTTGCCTTTTTCAATCACGTCATCAGAATACCCCAATTGTTTGAAAAATTCTAAGGTACAAATTTTTAAACCTACACCATTATCTATCAATACTTGTTTGACCATGGTTTTATGAACACCAACCTCTATGTAGAGGGCTTGGTTGTGGAATATTCTTTGTGGTAAATCTTTCTCGGAAAATATTAAATGATTACTTGATGTGATCTTGCCAACCATGGCTTGGAACTAACTAGGATCGAGGTCATTAGGGACTAACATTTCCAATGCATTTTTCAATATTTCCCTATGTGCTGGTGATAGTTTTAACAACTCTAGGATTGAGATTAGGGTAGGTGTTTTCTTCAATTGTTCCATAGTTTTGTAGTCACTTGATGACTTCATTGTGGGTTTTGGAGGGGCTCCTTGTATTGTAACTCTTCCTTGATGGGTGGTTACATTACAGTTGTTGTATCATCCTCGTATTGTCACTACGTTTTCCCTATTTTCATCAACTTGTGAGAGGGTTCCTAAAACCATGTCACCGTATGTGAATTAGCATTGTGGTGCTCTTGTTCCTTTCCATTTTCATTCCTTTTAGCATGATTTGGGATCAGGTTTGAGTATATTCAAATGTCCTTATTTTTGGGATGATGCTCAACATCTACTTCCCCTTTGTCTATCAAGTCTTGGATGATGTGTTTGAGGTGCATGCAATTTTTGGTCGTGTTTCCTTTGATCTTATGGAATTCACATGTCTTTCTCGTTATACCATGGTGTCTTAAAGCTAGGTTCCTCATAGTTTGGGTGATCATTTGTTTTGATGAGGTTTTGATATAGTATTTTGTGCATGACTATTTCAAGTGACTCACCTAGTACTATGAATTACTTCTTGGGTTGATCATATTGCCTCTATTGCCCTCCCTAATTTGTCTGTTGGTTTACAACCTAATTGTTATTGGGATAGGTAATTTGGTTGCTTTGTGTGTTGTTGGGACCATATCTTGTTTGTTCCACCTATGGTTTGTTTTGATGTGTGTTATGTGCATTCCATAATTCTCTAGCATCTACCACTCCATTGTTTGTGACATTCTCATTTGAGCTAGAAGGACTATCTTTTGAGCTATTTGATTGAAGGAATCATCTTGTAATGAGGGCTCTCTCAATATGTAATCCCTTTTCGATTGTTTCCTCAAATTCTATAGGACATAGCATAGTGAGCTCATAGTTTATTTTAGGCAGGACATTTATGATGAAAATATCCACCAACTCCTTGTCTAGAATGGGCCATTTTCATCGACTCGCTTTGTGTCTTCATCTTTGTAGGTAGGAGGTAAAGGACTCTCCTTGATTCTATTTTACTATAGAAAAACTTGTGATGGTAATGTCTTGCCTTATGTTAAATGAGAAGTAGCTTATGAACTTGCTACATAGCTCATCAAAAGTTCTAATTCCTGGTTGTAGATGGGTGAACCACTCCATAGCATGACCTATAAGGCTACACAAAAAGAGATTCATGAGATAGGAATCATTGATTTGTACATCCATACATGATATTGAGAAGTCTCGTACATGCTCTACTAGATCTCCTCTTCCTTTATATTTGTTGTCAAATTTGGTTATTTCAAAGTTCTTTGCAAAAGGTAGTGCTATGATGGAATGATCAGATGGGAATGGGAAAATTTTCTGAAGAGCGTAGGTCTTCTTTTATTTTCCTACCTACATTTCTGCTATCTGTTGGGTGATGACATCTAGTTTTAGTTCCATCTCTGTTTTTGGTACATTTGTTTACAAGCCTTGCGTGTAATAACCCTGTTGTACCATAACATTTGTTTGGTCATATATTGGATAGAATGTGGGCATTGACCCCTAGTAGGTGTTCTGAATATAGAGCGGGTTAGGTCCTTTCTGTGCATAAGGATGGTTAGATCCTTGTTGTTGGGATGAATTGTATTGAAGGTTACCCTATTGATGTGTTAGCGGTACACCTTGTTGATAGGATGACTGAAGAAGGGTGCTCTGTGGCACACCTTGATGTTGGGAAGGACTAAACTGAAGGTTACTCTATTGATGCGTTTGCGGGACACCTTGTTGATGGGATGCCTAATAAAGGGTGCTTTGTGGCACACCTTGCTATTGGGAAGAACTAAACTAAAGTTTACCTTGTTGATGCGTTTGTGGGACACCTTGTTGATGGGACGACAAAAGAATGGTGCTTTGTGGCACACCTTTGTGATGGGAAGGACTAAACTGAAGGTTACACTATTGATGCATTTGCGGGACACCTTGTTGATGGGATGATTGAAGAAGGGTGCTCTATGATACACCTTGCTTTTGGGAAGGACTAAATTGAAGCTTACCCTAGTGATGCATTTCTTATACACCTTGTTGATGGGACAACTGAAGAATAGTGCTTTGTGGCACACCTTGCTGCTAGGAAGGGCTAAACTGAAGGTTACCCTATTGATGCATTTGTGGGACACCTTGTTGATGGGATGATTGAAGAAGTGTGCTCTATGGCACACCTTGTTGCTAGTATTGCTGGTTCGGAAGGGGACCCTATGGTCCGCCTTGTTGATGGTACTGATTATTTTGGGAAAAGTCGACACTTGTGTTTGGAGGTACATATTGTTTGAGAGGTCGATTGTTTTTTTGTGGTTCATACTATGATGGTCCTCCTTGATACAGTTGTGCTATTGTTGCTTGTTCAATCTGAGTTGGTTTTCTAAACAAGGGGTTCTCTTTGGGTTTACCACTATTTTGTGAGAACATGGGTGGCATGTTTGGCATCTCTAGGGGTTCAATTATTTGTCTCACAACCAAGTTATCCCATAAGGGAATAATATTGGGATCTTTGAGAGCCTCTATGTTGAATACCACTGGTAATTTAGCACCACTTTGTGCTAACTCAAAGAAATATGAATTTGGGTCCTTTCTCAACAACGTATCCATTAGTTTGAGAACCTTGGGGTTGTTGGAATGTTTGAATATTTTCTCATCATTTATTTCTTCCTCTATATCCACCTCCTCTACAACCACTCTATTTGGGTCATAGTTGTTTTGTTCTATCACCTCCTTTTGTTTGTGATTTAGTTCTTCCTCACTGATGGTGTCTTTATACACAAGTCTCTTCTGGGGAATTTCAACGTTGCTTAGCCTATAGCCCCATGGGATACTTTCATCATTCATGGTATTTTTTGGTGGGATGTTGGTTTTGTTCTTGCTTGCTTCTATTTTCTTCTTGTGTTGTGATCTTGTAGTTGCCATAAATAACTACCAACCTCTTTGTGACTATTTTTGTAACTCCTAGTCTTTGGAAAAAAATTGGCCTACTGGTACAAAGTGATAATAGAAAACGTCTAGCCGATTTTGACGGGTGCGATATCTTCTTGAGATGAAACCTTTGGCAAAAAATTTTGTAGGGCGATTCTTTGAAAGCTGGAGTATAGATTTCCGCTTAAGGATCTTGCTTTTCCAGTCCTAAGGATCTTTTTCTTGCCAAAAAGAATGAGGGATGTATGTCTATTGCCACATGGGTGGTGGTAACACGGGTCTTTTGGCTGCTATATTTTTTTTCTTTTCCTCTTTGTCCAAGATGATTTATGTGGTGAGAAACTAGTGAGGTGTTTCGTTCTTCTCAAATATGAAGGTTCTCAAACTGCTTATGATGTTAGTTTGTTCACCTTCAAGATATGTGAGACTAGGTTTAAGGATCGATGCTACAAGGTTCAGTTGTTGAACTGGAGCAATTGGTCGCCAGATGATCATAATGTGTAATGGTGTTTTGAGATGGTTGATGTGAAACTCAAGACCCTAAGGTTTGAGTGATGTTTTGGAGTGGTGCTAATTTTTGAAAATCAAAATGTTGAAGAATTAGGGTTGATATTTCACTTCCTTGTCTAGAGGATATGTTGCAGGAAAGCTTACTTGAACTATCTACGAGTTCCAAATAAATGTTGATATCATGGACATCTGAGTGAAGGAATGATCCCAATGATTTGTTTGATTTTTATTTCCAATAAGTAGGATGGAAATAATGTATGAGGGAATATGTGACTTATTTGGTTTTCCAATCGTTTTGTTCGAACAATGATCTTATAAACAACTTCAGTTTGTTTTCCCCAAGTTTGTGAGTTTCTGTGTGTTTTGTTTCCAATTTTCAATAATCTTTTCTTGGGTTTTTTCTAGTTTAAATTTGGTTCTTCTCTCAACTTCTTTGTGTTTGGAGTATGAAAAGTGATAAAACAATACTTGGACTAACTCAAAAAGCATAGACTTGTGTGACCTTCATGTATATAGCTCAAGTTGTGAAATCACGACACCCAAGCCATAGTTCCCAAATGTTTACTTGATCAATGAAACCTGAAATTAAAGCTAGAATATTTAGAAACCTTTAAGGAAAATTCCTTTTAAGGAGTGCAAACATAGGGATTCTTTCGCAAGTATACACTAAGTCAAAGGGTTTGTGATTCAACCATCTTGTTCAGTGTTTATTTGAATGTGTTCTTTTCAGATCAAGCACAAAGTTTGATGTCAAATTGTTTTGAATGTATTTGGAAAGTATAAAATAAACAAGCAATTACAACCCTAGTGGATAGACACCATTCTTGTAGGTAGGCTTGCCTCATGCTCCGAAGAGATGATTTTACATGCAAATTATGGTGCGGGCCTATAGTCAGATTTGGCAAGTAACTTTTCGGAAGTAAATTCCAGTGCACCACTTTCAAAGAATGTTTTGGCTAAAAGGGTAGATTGTAAAATAGTTTGTCTCTTAGTAATGTTTCGGGGATATTATTTTTGAGCCCCTATACATGTGGCATTTTATTTAATTAAGAACCTTCTAGCCCTTGCAGGTTTTTACAAACCACAAGGATACTGAGGAAGAATATGTCAACATAGGCCATCAACACCCGATGAGTGATGAACTTTCCTCACACTCATAAGATATTTATATAGTGGTCCGGAACGAAAGTACCACTTGGGTCACCTATGGGTTCTTCAGTGCAGGATGTATCTCAATAGGCGTGCCCTCTAAAAAGGTATGCTTGAAAGGAAAGGTGCGAAGATCAAGATGTTTTCGCTCACCTAAGATTGCCAAAAGGTGCGAGGGGAGAAGACAACCATCTGGCTTGCCAATCACTGAATGCACAACATGCACTTCATAGAAAATTGATTCTTTTTAACTACCTCGAGTGATGTTATCCCCAAAATATGTGAATAAAATAAAACAACTTGTTCTTTTTAATTGCACCAATGTGAAATATTTCGGATATCAATCAAATTAAGATAGCAATGGTGCAAGAAAAAAGAAATAACTTGTTCATTTTTAAGCCCAAACTTGAGTATATCTAAGAAAATAATTTTTGGTCTTAACTTGGTCAACAAAAGAAAAGTGAGCTTGCGTCAACAAAAGGAATTTTTTTTTTGTGTTTTTGTTCTTTTTATGTACTAAACTCAAAGTTCCTAACTATGAAAAATTGAAAGGAATTCATTTTTAAGCACCATATAAGAGTTCCTAACTTAGAAAAACTTGAAATGGTTCATTTTTAAGACCCAAATAAGAGTTCCTACCTTAAGAAAGCTTTAAAATTGGTTCAATTTAAAAAAAAAAATAAAGTGTGTGTTTGTGTTGTTCCTTTTAAAGCACCAAAATTAAATGTTCCTAAGTTGAGAAAGCTTACAGTTGGTTCAATTTTAACAACACCAAAACAAAATGTGTGTTTGTGTTGTTCTTTTTAAAGCACTAAATTTAAATATTCCTAAGTTAATTAAAAGATGTTTGTAGATCTGGAATCCTTTGACCGATTGTCTTCCCTACAAAAAATGAGTTAAAGTCTTTCAAATCTTACATATAAATCTTTTAGTACCTGTTACACATTCAAAAAAAGGCACATGTTAGCAAAAATCAATTGTAAAAGTACAGATTTCGTGCATTGGTCTGTCAGAGCAACTGCTTAGGAATTTTTGCAAAAGTGCCCCTGTAAGAATCAAATGCCAATTCTCAGAGCAAGTGTGATCCCTGTCAGAATCAAATGTAAGGTTTTCAAAGAAGATGCTCATAAATTTTTGCAAAAGCGCAGTTCTCATGTCAGATGCTTAGTTTTCAAAGCAGATGCATGATTTTTCTTGATATGACATTGCAGGATTTTTTTGGGTAGTGCATGAAACATTTTTCAAAAGCGCTCCAGAACCTTGCAACTTCAATTTAACTCATAAAAATGTTATTAGTGAGAATCGTGGTCCCATCGGGCATGCCAAAATGTGTGAGGGGGAAAAAACCATAGAATGAAAACAAGATTAATGCAATGAACTAAGAATCTATCTAATTCAAAATAATTAATCTAAGATCTGATTCCATCACTCATGAAATGAACAATCTAAGCTATTGAAATTATATTATGAAATCCTAAGATTAACACAATGAATTCAAAGCAAAGGAGAGATTACCATCCCATGTCAGAGTGTGTTCTCATGATGTTGGGTTGTTCGTATCACTGCAAAACCTTCATAGTTCATGTGCAGAAGCTTGAAGAATGATGTCTTGGTTGGTTGATCGAAGAAATGGTTGAAGCTCTAACAATGGTGGTTGTGAATGTCAGTAGTAATTTATTGTGAAAATTATGTCGATTCTTTGATCCTTATTTGTGAGGAAAGAGGTTTGTTATATAGAAAATGAGATTCAAAATGGAAGATTAGGATTGTGTTGGAGAATATCCAAATCAATAGTCAAAATGTGTTGAGAGGATTTCGACATGAGAAGATTGTCCAAAGTTGATGGCACAACTTGTGTGATTGAGGAATAGATTGGCTAGTCAGGGATTAGATTGACAAGTTAGGATTTTAGATTGATCAATCAGGATTTAGATGGCTTAGTTAGGAAATTGATGTGTTAGGAAATTAGATTGGTTAGTTAGGAAATTAGATTGATTAGTTAGGAAATTGATGGCCTAGTTAACAAATCAGATTGATTAGTCAGGAAATTAGATTGCTCAGTCAACAATCATAATTTGCTCAATCAGAAAGTGGGTGAGGAATATGAATTAATTGATTTAATTAATTAATTTTTTTTTGGAGTTGAACGTGCAAATCAAGTTTGACTTTTGCAAATAAAGTTGCATTAGTTTGATTTGGTTTTTGATAAATGATTTGAATAGTTTGATTTGATTATTCAAATTTTGGAGGGAAAGTGTCGTAATTAAATTATTATGATTTAATAATTCAATTAACTTAGAGGAATAAGGTGATTTAGCGACATAATTAAATAATTGGAGTTATTTAATCAATAGGGATGAAATAAAGTGAGATAAGGACTTCATTAAATAAATGTAATTTATTTAATTGGTCAGAATGATGAAACATGAATTAATAAAATAATGTTGTTTTATTTAATTAATAGCAGAATTAGGTTTTTTTAGGAATTTATTAAATAAATGAAATTTATTTCATTCATAAAAAATGATGAAAAAGTGAATTAATTAAGTAATATATTATTCAATTAATAGCAGAATTAGGGTTTTTAGGACTTTATTAAATAAATGAAATTTATTTAATTTTTCAAAAATGATGAAAAAGTGAATTAATTAAATAATGTTGTATTATTCAATTAATAGTAGAATTAGGGTTTTGGATGTTGTTTGATGTTGTTTGATGTTTCTGAGATGTTCCGGGACGATTTCGAGATGTTCTAGGATGATTCTGAGATGTGGGATGTCGTGAGATGATTTTGAGGTATTTTGAGATGTTCGAAGATGATTCTGAGATGTATCGGGATGATTCTATGATGTTGTAGGATGATTCCAAGGTTTTCTAAGATGTTCTAAGATGATTTTGATATGTTTTAGGATGATTCTGAGATGTTCTAGGATGATTTTGAGATATTTCAAGATGATTTCGATATGTTGCGGGATGGTTTTGAGGTGTTCCAAGATGTTTTGGGATGATTCTGAGATGTTGCAGGATGATCTTGAGATGTTGCGGGATGTTTTTCAATGATGTTTGATGTTGTTTAAGGTGTGTGATAGGTGTTAGGTAAATTGTACATGTCTACAAAAAGATGTTGATTCAAAAGAGGTTGATGATGCATAATCATTGTAAGAATCAAGAATCTCAACAATTGCTTGATCTTGTGTGAGAATATCAAGAGTGGGAGACTCTTTTTTTGTATGAAGAACGTTTATATGTCCATCTAAAGAAAGCTCTCATTGGTGGGATTTGGTGTGTTCTTAAAATTTTGGAAGGATTGGAGAATGCTCATTGAGTCACGATAATTCTTCAAGGATTTGATCTCTTCAGCATGACTTGTAGTTGAGAAAATATTACTCTCATGACTATTTTGTGGGGGAATAGTATCTTGATCTTGACTTAGTTCAGAGCAAATTATATTATCCTCTAGACTATCTTCTTGCCATGAATCTTGGATAGATGATGTATCATTGATAGGAGACTCTTCACAAGTTGTAAGGTCTATGGATGGAGCATGAAAAACTTCTTGTTACCTTAGAACCTCCTCAACATGGCCAATTATGGAGTCATACGAAGGGGTAATGTGGCTATCTAAAAGATACATGATACCATTTTGATATGAAAAATTTCTAGGCATTATTGATTATATTGAATATGTTTTAAGAATGTTTCTTGATGCTTGCATAATTCCTCTTCTTGTGATGGATGAGCAACATAAATGTGTGCTATCATGGTATCTTGGGTATGGTTTATGTTATTATAACTTGATGCCTTTCCTGTAGCTTTTTATTTTCCATGATCAGGAATAGGGGTTTTATAGATTCACAATTCTTGATTCCCAAATTTTTGATCAACCTCAAGGTCTCCTTGTTCAATAAGATATTGAATAAGGTGTTTAAGTCTAAAAAAACTTTGTGTATTATGACCTTTGTATCAGTGAAATTTGCAAAAATGATCTTCTCTATAGCTAGGAGGTTTGACTTGTAGCTCTTGATAGCTTGAGAAATCTAGGAGTGTGATAAAGTTAGCTTGTATCAAATTCTTCAAAACTACATCCATGGGTTCTCCTAAGGGAGTGAATTGTCATCTAGGTGCATTATTATTGGTTCTTTTTGTGCCCTTTGAGTATTTGCAACATTGATCATTGATTGATTGTTTTAAGGTGGCACACTTATTTGTTGTTTGTTCTGTCATGTGTTCCTTGGTTGGATATTTATTTGTGGTGGGGAACTTGCGAATATTTTCGTATTAATAACACCATCATTAGTGATATTCTCGTTCTTGTTCCAAAAGTCAGGCTTGTCATTATAACTAGGTGATGGTCGATTGTCCCTGTATGTTGGTGTGTGCCCTTGTGCTATGAGGGCTCTCTAAATGTAAAGAGCCTTATGGATAAGTTGATCATATGTTGTGACACATTACATCTTTAATTGAAAGGAAAAATATCCCTCAAGGTTAGCAAGAATGGTTCCTATTTGTTGTTCTTCAAGCATAAACCATTTGCTTTTGCTGGCTTTGTACCTCCATCACTGTAGGAAAGTTGCAAATGATTCTCTCTTAGCTTTTTTTAGGTCATACAACTCCTCAAAGCTTACATCCATATCTAGATTGAAAAAGAAGTGATCTACAAATAGATTTACGATGTCTTAGAATTTTTGGATTATAGGAGGTAAACGGGGGAACCAGTCAATTGCAGGGCCAACCAAGCTTCATGAAAAGAGACACATGAGATGGGGATAATTGTAAGCTACTTCCATGCATGACACATAGAACTCTTTGATGTGGTCCTTAGGATTTCCTTTTCCTTTGTACTTGTTTAATTGTGGTATCTCAAATCTTGACGGGAATGGGACCATGGAAATGTTCCTATCAAAGGGATAGGGGTACTGGTCATGTTGGGTATATAATTTTTTTCGTCTTTCCTTCTTGAATGTCTTATATTTTTTGTGAGATCATTTTTACTTGTCAAGAAAGATCATCTTGTGAATTAGGTGGTGGAACATACGTGTTTAGAGGTGGCATGGTTGATGAGTTGAATGTGTTATGTTGCATATGTGGGGGTTTGACTTGTTGTATGAATGGTGATGGTGGTGGGGTGATGGATGCTCCTTGCGTGTTGGGATTTAAAGAATTTTGTTGCATGATTGTGTAGGTTTGTTGGAAACCTTGTTGTTGTACAATAAATGCTTGTTGATATGATCGAACTATTGTTATTGTACCAACAATGCTTTTTGTTGGGATTGTTGTTGTTGTTGTTGTTCCAATAGTGCTTGTTGTTGTGCCTGTTGCTGCGTTGTTTTTTGTTGTTGCACTATCAACGCTTATTGTTGTGCTTGATGTTGTTGTAGGGCTTGTTGATAGGATTGTTTTTGTTCTTGCTATTGTTGGAAGGATTGGGATTGTGATTGTGCTCACACTTGCGCTTGGGCTTGGGATTGTGTTTGTGCTTGCGCTTGGGCTTGGGCTTGTTCTTGCACTTGTGCTTGCGTTTGTTGTGATTGTAGTTGTTGCAATGCTTTTTGGTATGCTTGTTGTGTTTCTTGCAACATGATGCTATATTAATCTGTTGTGTTTGGATTTTGAGATGGATTTTGGTGAGTGGTATGAGATGGTGTGTTGAAGGGTTGTTGGGGTGGTTGTTGTGTGATGAGAGGTTGGGTGATAGATGGTGGATTTGACGTGTTCAACCCTTGTGAGATTTGACTTTGGGATGGTTGGGATGCTGTTAATGGTGTGATTAATGGTTGGGATATTTGATATGATGCCACTTGGTGTTACGATGTTAGTGGAATGTTTGGATTTGTTATGGATGAATTGATTTGATTTTTTGTGTTTGGTGGATTGATTTGATTAAGTGTGTTTGGTGGATTAAGTTGATTGGTTTGATTGTGATTCAATGTGCTTGATGAAGCAATTTTCTTTAGACCTTGGATCAATGTGGGTGATGGAGTTATGATAGGGACTAATGGATATGTTTGTGATGTATGCCCTTGTATATGTGAAGATGAAGCATTCAGGTTTCCCACTTGTCTAAATAGATCCACTTGACCTTGTGAAACATTAGGAGCATAATCTTGTGTATTTAGGGTATAGGATGGTGTGGCACAAAAAGTGGAGGTTGAGTTTGTGTCATGGAATATGAGTGGTACATGGTTGTTGAGGGTCTTGGGGGACGTTGGTGTTTGCAATACCCAAGATTGTGTTAGCTTCTAGGTTTTTGTTATTGACAAGTGGCTTCCCTCAAAGTGCTTGAAGTAATGAACTCCCCTTTATGGTCATGGTTTGACTTGGTGCATGTGATGATGATTGTTGGGAAATGGATTGGATCATGTTTGGAAATGATGGTGTAAAAGATGTTTGGGGAATTGTTCCCAAAGGTTGTTCAATGATAGTGCTCACATAAAATGTAGAAGGGAGTTTAGCCCCTTCTTTTTCCAACTCCAACATATATTGGGTGGGGTTTAATCTCATTACGACATTGACAATTTTGTGGGTGTTTGGATCTTGTATTAATTCAAGCAACTCATCATGGGTCATTTCTTTAAATTTTTTTGTAACATCCTCTACTTGGCATCTCCCTTCTTGAAAATCATGAGATGGTTGAGGTGAATTTGGTGGAGGATTTGTAGGTTTTCTTGGGTCAAATTTGGTTTGGCTTAGGTTACTTATGGTTGATGTTTCCTTGTTTTGTTCCATGTTCCTCTTGTGTTGTGATCTTGTTTGGACCATAAAATTTGAGACCAACTTTAGGAATATATGTGGATGATTTGGTATTGTTTTAATTCTTTGGTTGATCAAATTTAAGGTAAAAAAAAGAACCTATAAGGTGTTTTAGGATCAAATATGATATGAAAAATGAAGGGGTGAATGATATGGGTGTTGAAATTTAATAACTTTGGTCAATACTAGACTTAGGGTTTGATTTTGATGTTTTGATTAGATAATGAACTTGTGAATCCTAAGATGGAATTGTGACCTTAGGATAAACTTTGTTCAAAGGATTTATAATTTAACTAAATGTATGAGAAAGGATGCATTCCCACACACCTAACTGAACAAGGTGATTTAGATTTGGTTTAATGATTTCCATCTATAATATTGATGTTTCCAAAGCTCTAAATTTGTTTGTGGGATGGAAATGATAAATGTTGTGGGATGGATGAAATGATTGATTTGATCCTAAATGAACCTATGAAGGACTTTCTTTACAAGACCAAGATAGTGAAGAACATGCTTTTCCCTATGAGTATTTCAAACCAAAAGACCAATGTTTTGCTTGGAAGACCATAAGACAAAAGATAACAAGCACACGTATGGGGTTCAATTTGATTTAATCTTGATTAATGAATTTATTTTACCACATTCAATGTATTGCTTATATTTTCAAACTAAATTTCTACAAATTTGAACATCTTTTATCCCATGTGGAAATCAAGAGGTTAAAGCTATAGTTCCCTAGGTTTACTTTGGAGTTGTGTGAATTTAGATATAAGTCCAAATATTTAGAAACCTCTAAATATAAGATATCCTTAAGTACAAGTAGTAATATTATGCTTTTCAAAGGTATTCACCTCAAATCCAAAGGTTTTGAAATCTCAATGATTGTTCAATGTTTATTTTTATTGTTTTGGTACCAAGTAATGTGTTTTGATAGATCACCAAAGACAATCTTTACAACCTAGAAAAATGTACGTATCTTTGACAATGGGCTTACCTCATGCCCCGAAGGGATGATTTTACATGTAAATTATGGACCTGAGTGAAGAGGTATGTTAAGAATTAATTCTTAACCTCTACACCTCAACCAAAAATTGAAGTAACTTCTTGGAAGAAAATTCTAATGCACCATTCTCAAGGAACGTTTCAAAAATGGAGTTGGTTGGCCACTACACAAGGGTTTTTAATGACAAAAAATCAAGAACACTACCACCGACACTCACCCGCTTGGCCAGTTAAGGCTCTTTAACCATTCCCATTCCACTTAAGGCATGGGATTAGGTGTAATCTATTGTCGACATGGATTGAAGCTACTTTCTCATGATTTCAAAACCTTTAATATAGCCCATTGGTAAGCATACTTGCAATAAATTTCCTATGAGTTCTCCATTGTGGGATGTGTCTCATAGTAAGCCCTCTCTTAAGGGTGACTAAAAAAAGTAAGTTTTTTAAATCAAAAGTTTTTCTCTTCACCCAAGATCGTACGAAGTGCAAGGGGAGAGGATACACACTATGGATTTACCAAGCAAGATCACTCACACAAGTTTCTTGTTAATTTTAATCCTTCAAAGAAATTTTGAATTATTTTTAAGAATCAAACTAGATGTGAAGTTGTTTTGTTCAATTTTAACCAAAGATAGCAATGACTAGTAAGTGAAGTGTTCAATTTTAAACCAAATTTAAAACCAACATTGCAATGGTTAACTTTAGAACCCAATTGAAAACTAGTGTCCTAGAGAATATGTCCTAAAGCACTATTATAATGAGAATTTAATGTTTTTCAACTTTTAAGTCAATTCTTTATATTCCTCTAACAAAAGCATCAATAAAAACAATAGCACCGCTCTAGTGAAAAATAACATCACTGTATGCAAAACAAGGAGCACAAAGGCATCAATATAATTAAAAGTGTCACTATATTTAAAAGCCAGAGAAGTAATTTCAAATAGATAAATCCCTTAGTGAACAAGCTCCATGATTTTTGGATAAGTGTGTTGATCTTGATGCCAAATGGTGACAAATCTAAGCTAAAATGATAAAGAAAGCATGCGATTGTGGATGAAAATGTGTAGCATAACCTTGCATGAGATGATGGATAAAAATGACTATAATGACTTTGCATAAATAAGTGGATCTATTCTTCATAAGAGATCCTTCTATTTATAGAACTTAAGGGTTGGAAGAAGAGGTGAAATTAGGCAATGTGGGACTAAAATGAGGATCAATAGCCTTGTGACAAATGTCACAAGGCTAAGAGAAGAAAATAGGGATATATGCCTCACACAAGTGTATGCACATCTTGGGAGAAGAGATGTAAGGATAGAGTTAAGGCAAGGTTTCTTGTGTAAGAGGAATGTAAGAGGCCATTTAAGGAATGTGGGTGAGAATGTAAGAGACAAGATGGCATTTAAGAGGCCATTTAAGGAATGTAGGTGAGAATGTAAGAGAAATGTGGCTCTTGTAAGAGAATTAAAGACCTTTGTAAGAGGCTTTTAATATTTGGGAGGGAAAGTCAAATGGAGGAGAATATTCCAAGAGAATATCCTTTTGTGAGGGTAAATAGCCCATTTAATTAATTCAAAGAAATTAATTTCATGTGCAAGTTGGAAGGGAAAGATAATATTCCTTGGGGATATTCCCCTATGAAAAAAAAAGCAATTAATTAATTTGAGGAAATTAATTAATGGTGCAAGTGGGGTTAGTAAGCCATAGGTTTATTTAACCTTGGTGGGGTTAAAAGCTAGAGAGTTGGCTAATGAAGATTAGCAAGTGACTTAAGGTTAATTAACCCATAATTAATTAATCTCAAGTGGATTAGGGGTTGTAGACACTTAAAAATACCTCGAATGATACTACACTTGAATTTGATCACTAACATCATTTCATCCTCTTTTCATCTATTTGATTAAATTAACCTAGTTATTTAATTAAATGCATAATTTTCATCTATTGATCTAATTAGGTTAATTCACCCCCTCTCACACTAACCTTTCACCCTATTTAATTGAATAAATCAAATTATATAATTTAAAACCTAAGTCCTCTCATTTAATTAAATAATCTTAAATTATTGATATAAATGTCATTTGCACTCCTTATTCATTAAATAAGTTAATTATTTAATGGATATCATATTATTCTTCATCTTGCACATTAAAATTTAGTTTTAATTACTAAATTACTAATTTTCCCACCCATCCACTTGCATAGGGAATATTCCAAAGGAATATTCTCCCATTTGGCTCCAAAAATGGAATATTCTTTTCAAACAAACTTTTTAACAAAATTCCAAAGTTGTTACAAAGTGTGTTTGTTTGAATCATTCTCATCCCTTGATCTTTCTTAGATCCATGTGATCTTTTATTCTCATCCATTGATGAGAATCCTTGATCCATGCCTCCACCCTTCATTAAATATTGACCATTGATTGATCAAATCGATCTGAGCCCTTGATTTTTCATTTGCTCTCCTATAAATACTTCACCATTTGGAGAGAAATGGATCCATCTTTTGATAGAAAAGTTATATTGTTGAAATTCATACTCAATTACATCCATAATTAGCATTTGTTAGTATTTTAGATTAATATTCATCCATATTAGCTTAAGCATCCATCAATGGCTTTCATTTTAGCTTAGTTTGCATTCGTTTTATCGTAAGTTTATATCCATGGATTGCATATTTGAATTTTTTTTACATTTAGCATAGATTTCATCCATCTCCATCAAGCATTTTAACATTTAAAACTCATATTTATCATGTTAAACTAGTTTTGCATCCATGTTTTGTTCATATCTCATCGATTTCATCAGTTTTTATCAATAAAGATGATTGGAACAACTCATATTATCCAAGGGATTGGGAAAGGGTCACCATTCCACATCAATGTGACACTGCTCCCCCAATGGGATAAGATTTGAGGTCTTAGAATAGGTTTTCCTTTATGTTTTCGTGTCTTTCATGATTAGTTTAATGGGTTCTTAGTCTATGAAATTTCAAATATCTCATTGGGATCATTGCTTAGGGGATTAAATATGGTTTAAATTCATTGGGATCTAGCATATTTAGTTCATACTATGACATTGGTCATAGGGGTTTTGGAAGAATATGACATTTAATTAAATAATTAGATTTATTTAATCAAATGAGAAGACATAGGGGTTTTAATTAAATGTTTTGCATTATTTAATTAAGTGAGATGAGAATTAGTAAGAAAGGGGGTTAATTAATCAAATAAAATTAATTATTTGACTAATAAGAGAAAATGATGAATTTAATTAAACAATATAGATTATTTAATTAAATAGTTAGTCAGAGATGATTTAGGATGAAATGATGTTAATAATCAGATTCAAATGTGTAATATTGATCAGGACTATTTAAGTGTCTACATAGAATATGTCTAATAAGACTTTATTTTCTATCTATATTTTCCCAATATTCTTGTGATGTAGGTGTAGGTTTAAATCTAGATACTACGTCCCATAGATCTCATTCCATGAATACATTCTCCATCTTGAACTTCCATAACTCAAATTTTGTTCCTAAGAACTCCATCACTATCCTTGGTGTGTTTGTCATCTCTTCTTGAAAAAACAACAAAACCCTCTTTATGCAAGAGACAACTCAAAGTAAGGTTAGTACAAAAAATATATACAAAACACCTAGAACTAGGTGATCATGCTCTAACACCAAATGAAAAGAAGTAAGGTATGCAAAAACTCATCCTATGCTAATATTTAGAGGAGATTTTTGTGTGAATTTCTATCTTTGAACATTTTTTTGTATTAAAAATAGTATATACATAAAACAGGACTATATAATGTCCAAACCATGACCATACTACTAAAATCTACTTCTATCCACAGTTAAGTTACTAAATTATACACTGCCATATCATACTAGCTACCTTAATTGCAGCTATATCATCTATACAAAAAAGAGTATTGGATTAAAAAATTACATGTATTAACATAATATTAATTTATACTATTAGAAGTTCCTTCTCTCATTGCAATTATCCATGTCCCCCATCCCAAAGGAGGTTCACTAGCTGAAATTTCTTCGTTTGATCAAACCAATTCCACTGCATAGTCATCCCCTTCATTGATATGGAACTTGGGGCCCTTTGTATCTTTGTTCATCTTTTGCTTTTTCCCTACTCTACCATTGAATGCTTCCTAGAATTCCTTGAGGGATTTGAGAAATATAGTTCTATCTAGCTGACCATATTGCTAGGTGTGACCAAATCTAACCTCCCCTTTGATTACTAGAACTATGTCATCCCTTAATAGCTTCAAAAATTTGTTTTTGGATATCCCCATTGTGACAATCACTTGCATGGAAACATTATGTAAATTGAGTCTTTTTGAAGACTCAATAAGTTCCCTTCTAACCCCTTTAAAATTATCCTTATTTCTTTCCTTCCATATAGTCCATAAAGTTTCAATTGAAAGACACATCCAAAAAATATTATATTCTTTATCTAATTTATTTTTAGTTCCCATAAGAATTATTTTCCAATTAACTTCACCACATTCCCACCAAATCTTTTGCAATTCCATATTTCCTTTGCATAAAAAAAATAAAAAAAATATGCTTAATTGATTCAGGCGTTCTGCATATGTTACATAAATCAATATCAGTATAATCATTTTTGAATGGTAATCTTTGCAAAGCAAGCAACCATCTAAAACAAGCATTTTTGGGCTCTAATATACTTGACCAAATCATTTTAAATATGCTTTTCCATTTCTTTTCAATTAAGTTAATAGCTCATCACTTGTTAGTATACTCTGCGATAGAGTCAGGGTTAGTCAAAGACTTATACATCATCCTTGTCTTAACTTTAGTCAATGAGGTATTATCATGCCATTTGAGTTCATAGTACTATTCTTCATTATGAATACAAACTGTAGGGAACTACATTCCTTTGCAGGATTCCCTAAATATTGTATATGTTCTCTAGTTTGATGGAGGTAGGGAATTTTCACTACTTAAGGATGCCTAGTATTTTAACTGCCCATTATTAATAATGTTGCTAAAACACTGAATGCCTTTTTGTGCCTAAATTTTGGTAGAACACCCTTGCAAGAGAGCTAGGGGTCTACCCTTATGCTCCAGATTCCACTAGATGGATATGTGGGTAAAAATCATCTACTTTTTATTTTTGGTGAAATATAAATTATTCACTTTGCCTTTGATGAGTTCCCAAGCTTTCCACAAGCTTTTAAAGACATTTGATCCTACAGTAGATATTGGGTTTTTACTAATAAGAAGGGCATAGAATGGCAGTAGTTTCCAAGATTTGGCATGCTTGGGTATAACTATTTGTATATTATTCCTTACAAAAATCTTCCAAGGCTCATCACCCTTTAAGGCATTGATGATCTATTTTGTAGCCAATGCAATACCATGTAGACTTAGATCTTTTAGACCAAGACTCCCATTGTTCTTTTCTAAACAACACCAGTCCAATTTGATAGAGTGTTGCTTCCTTTTGTTCTTCCCATCAGACCAAAGAAAATTCCTTATCTTCTTTTGGATTTCATTTACTTGATAACTGTTGAACAACCAAACGAAAGCAAAATATAGGTTATATGAAGATAATATCCTCTAGCAAATTTGCATCCTGCCAATGAGTAATAAGTATTGTCTATTCCAACTATCAATTTCTTTTAAAATTTTGGTTTTTATCCATATCCACATGTCTTTAAGGTTAGGACTAATCGCAAAGGGAATCCCCAAAATATCTGACTTGTTTATGAGGATCCCCATTGAAAGTCACATTTTTAGCCAATTAGGAGGGTTTTTTGCCGAACCTAGTATGATAGAATTTGCATTGGATATTTTTGTAGTTGATGCCTTTCAGGAGAAATTTAGCTTTTTAACTAGAATATCTACATTAATTTCTTCAATTTCAATAAAAATTATAGTGTTATCTACAAATTGAATGTTAAAGAGGTCATTGTGATCAAGGAGTGTCAAACCCTTAATTCTTGGGGAAATGGATGATTCTCTTAGTAGGTAATGCACAACATTAGAGACAATTAAAAAAAGCGTTGGGGCCAGGGGGTAGCCTTGCCTAATTGATCTCTGCAACATAAATTCATTAGTGAGAGATCCATTTACATCCACTTGTTCCATAACATCTTTTAGCAAAGTGCTGACCATATTACAAAAAATATTAGGAAAACTAAATACCTCTAGGGTTATTTTTAAAAAGGACCATTCCACCTTGTCATAGGCCTTTTCAAAATCTAGTAGAAGAATAATAGAGTTTTTCTTGGAATGTCTTGCCCATTCCATGGCTTCCCAACTAGTAATTAGGTTTTCAAGTATATATATTCCTTTTATGAAACATGTTTGGGTGCTATTGACAAAGGTAGGAAGGATATCAACCAGCCTCATAACAATTATTTTTGCTAATATCATATAGTATACATTCAACAATGTCATAGGTCTCCAATTCTTTATTAATGTTTTATCTCCCTCTTTTGGGAGTAATTTGATGATACCTTTGTTGATGCTTCTACCCAATGAGCCTCTTCTAAGGGCTTCCTTGTACACTTTGAATAAGTCTTCACTAACCCAATCAATGAATATTTTGTAAAATTTTATTGGTAGCCCATCCTCCTCGAGGTATTTATCATTGTTCAGGTTCTTGATAGATTTCTTAATTTCCTCTCTAGAACTTTCCTCACATAGTTTGGTTGCATCCTTTTTAGATATCTTTCTTGGGATGATTGGCCTTATGTAAGCCCTAGCATTGTTGTTATCCACATTATCCCCTTTAGATGTAAAGAGGCACTTGTAAAATTAAAATAATTATCTTTCAATATCCACTTGGCTAGTAAGAGGGGTACCTTCATGCCAAATTTGGTCAATTTTCTCTTTCATTTCCTTGTCTTTGATGTACTTGAAAAAATAATTTTGTACCTTTATCGCCATTGTTTAGCCAATTTAATTTGGGTCTTACTTTCAATTCTTTAATTTTTGTTAACTTGAAGTCTTCTTACATAATTGTTGGCTAAGGAGAGCTCATCACACAATTCCTTGTTCCATGGACCCATTTGCAGGTTGGTTTCAACCCTTAACAGATTTTATTGAGGAAATTTCTCCTCGTTTCTTCTATCCATGGCTCTCTTTTTTCCAATGGTCTGGAATATTATTCTCCATCCTTTCATATTGCTTTCCCATTTCTCAATTGCATTCTTTTATCTGAGCATCCACTTGTTAAATTCCCTAAGGGTACTAGTTGTAGCTTTACAATCCTCCTCCTGCAAAAAACTTATATTAAGGATGAAAAATCCTTCCTTCTTCCCCCTTACCCTTCCCTTACCCACCAAGATTCTAGCCCTTATGGGGTGATGATCAAATAGTAAGGGTAGACCTCCACCTTACAACCTTATTTAATCAGGTCAAAGTTGAAGTGATCTCAATTAACATAGAATATACCAATCATGCAATAAATTCTCCTTCCCACTTTTTGTGCATCGCACCATGTATACCAGATACTGGTATTATCTTTGGGTGATCCCACAATAGTGGGTTACACTTTTTGGCCAAACTCGACACTAAACTAAACTTTTTTAACTAAATCTCCACTTTTAGACACCTATAGCTGCTAAACCAAGAGGAATTTGAAGATGATACAAATTAGTGATTTGTGACATTTTGTCTATAGATTCTAAATATATTTATTTAAAAAAATTTGGAATCAAATTGCATTTATTTTTCCATCTCCTTCAAAAATTAGTTTTTAATAGTAAACACCATTTTTAAAGAGTGATGTTCATCGTATAACACATAATTGTTTTCTATGAAGGATAATTTTTTTTTTTTTTTGAATTTAGATTTATAACTACGATATCTAGAACCTTCATTTGGTTTCATAGTGTTTTATTGAATATTTTTTTCTTAATTAAGTTTTGAATTCAAACCAATTACAATTTAGACATAGGTGGACCGTATAACAGCTTTTTTTGTATGTATCAAAATTCATTTTTTTTGTTGGATCAAGGACATCAATACCAAGCACTTAGATATATTTTACATTTTTTTTTTATAATCTACTATTTTTCCACATGTGTAGAACAAAGAGCTTGATTTTCGGTGAAAAACCTATTTTTAATTAAATACAAAAAATATATAATAAAACCAAAATATATTAAAATTATACTTGATGAAGAGCTCATTTCGAGAACTATAATACTCTAGCTAGGTTTGTCAAGTTGATTCTATTTTCATCCTCAACTCGAACTTTGAAACCCAAAATCTTGTATAAAATTATAGATGGAGGAGGGCAAGGGTAAAAAAGAGGGGTTCTAGCGAACCTCCTAAAAATAACATTAAAAAAAAAGAAAACCGATTTCTTAATTTAAAAAAATGGCTGACATGGGGTTCGAGTGAACCCCCCTTCTAGCAAACGCCCCTTCTAGCAAACTCCCCCAATTTTTTTTGAGCACCCAAGAAATTTTTGTTTGTCAATACAATTGTAACCCACTTATGTAGGATCACCCCTTTCTTCATCCCTTCAAGGGAATCAACCAAATTGAGTTTGTCTTTAATTATTTGCCAAAAATATTTCTCATTGTCATTCCACTCCATGTCAATGACCCCTTTCTTGTCATCATTATGCTCTATCATGTTAAAATCCCCTCTCACAATTCAAATTGTGAATCCACTTCATATATCATTCAAATTGCCAGTCCACTTCCACGGTTCAATTCTATCCCTATATTCATTAGGAGTATAGATGGAACAAATTCCAAGAAGAGATGGGTAGGTCCTCTGGTGGTGGTGGTGGCAGTGACGAGTTTTCAAATTCCAAAAAGCCAGGAGATCAAGATGATGTTGTAGGTGATAATGGCAGTTGAGGTGCTGATAAGAGGGTGATGCCAAGTGGGGCCCTTGCTACAGGTAAGCTGAGTGGGTCCCCTATTGTGGATAATGTTTTTTTTGGCAATTTTGAGGCTTCGAAGAATGTGTGTTCAATGCTCTCCTTGGTGCCTGGCTCTGAAAAGGAGGTACCAGGGTCTAAAAAGTTAGGGAATGGCCTGTCCTTGGTCAGTTGTGATGGGACTCCTATTTTGGAGGGTCTTGGGCTTGATAAGTCTAAGAATGCTTTCTTTTCGAACTCTTCTATCGTATGGTCAAATTTGTTTGGCTCTAAGCCCAAATGGAAAAGTTCTTCCCCTTCGGTGCCCTTTGTGGCTGATAAAAAGACTGGTGAGTACTCTATGTTTTTCCCAGACTGTATTGTTGATAAACAAATGTCTAATATGGATATGGAGTTGTTGGGTAAATTTGTTGGTCCTAGGCCTCATATTGAGCTCATTCGCAAGTTTACTGCTAACCATTGGAAACCTAAAGGACAAGTTGATGTGGCAACTATGGCCAAAGGTTTCTTCTCTTTCTCTTTCAACTATGAAGATGACATGGTGGTGGAATTGATGGGGGGCCTGTGGTTCTTGGGGAAGTCTTCTTTGTTGTTAAAGAAATGGGAACTAGGATTCAATTCGAGCTCGTGCTCTTTTTCAGCTGCTCAGGTTTGGGTAAGGTTGCCTAGCCTCCCATTGGAATTTTGGGATGAGGAGGTGTTTAAGGGGATTACCAGTAGCTTCGGATGCTTGTTGTCGATTGATCAAATGACGGCCTCTAGGAAGTGGCTGGTTTATGCCCGATTTTGTGTGAATGTGGAGCAATCTGCTGATTTTCCTTCTATGGTTAAGATTAACTCTAAACTTGGGTTGTGGGAGCAGTCAGTTGAATTTGAGTCAAACCACTTTGCCTTCTTTCACTGTAAAAAATTTGGCCAGTAGGTGAAGAAATGCCCTCTCAAAGTTCCTAAGCAGATGACCAAACAATGGTTGGAGGTTAAAAAACCTTTGGCTGTGGAGGTGGATTCTGATTCACCTCCAGCTATGGGGGTGGAGTTGGTTGGTGTGCCTTCCTTGGAGGCTGGTGAGGGTCTTCTGGATGAGGATGATAAGGTGGATTCTCTACCTATGAAGGATGATTTGAATTTGGGGTAGGATGAGAAGTGCTCATCTCTGATAAATAATGAGGAAAGGGTTGAGCTGCTGGAGGAAAATATTACCTCGGTTTGCGTGGAATCTAGTTCTCCTCCTGGGAGGGGAAATATTCAAAGTGCAGTGTCAAAAATAGAGGGGGTGGTGTTGAAGCCTGAGGTCAAGGAGTTTGAGGAGTTGGAAGAGGTGGACAACACACCTTATATTCAGGTTTGTGGGTGCAACAGGAAGAAACACTCTCCCTCGCTGGTAGTTGTGACTAGAAACTGGCAGAGGACTGATTGTGGGTCTGAGTTGCATGGTAGAGGCTGACCTCCTGCTAATGTGGTTCAGGAAAAGGAGAGTCAAATGGAAATCGTTGATGGTATGCAGAGAACTCTATTGGAAATATGCTCTAAGAGCACCACTTTTAAACTCCGATGAAGATTATCTCATGGAACATGAGGGGCCTAAATCACCCTCATAAGCATGATCTCCTGGCCAATCTGGTTAGAGATCATCGTCCTGATATTGTTTTAATTTAGGAAACTAAAATGGGTTTAGAGAAACTTTCTAGGTTGAAAATGAAGCTTTTCAAGGACTCTGGTATGCATTGTTTTGAATCGATTGGTGCTTCTAGTGGCATTGTGACTTTCTAGAATCTTCAAGTGATTAGAGGGGTGGAGGTTTTTAATGATAGTAACCATGTGGCTACTTCTCTCTTTCACCTTCATGATAATTTTTCCTATACTTTTTCTAATATTTATGCTCCTAATTGCAAGAGTGCTAGAAAAAAGCTTTGGGAGAATCTTGCTTCTTTTAAAGATTCTCATAATATAGGTAATTGGTTGGTCATTGGTGACTTTAATACGCCTTTGCATGATGCTGATAAGATGGGTGGATCACAAAATGTGGACGATAATAGATTTGATCTTATTCAATTCCTTAATGACTCGACTCTTCTGGATTTGGACTTGAAGGGGGCCTCCTATACCTGGTCGAATCAGCGTGTGTGTAATGCTCTTATTCAGGTTAAGTTAGATCAGGCTCTATTAACCCTTGATTGGCTTGGCCATTATGCTTGCTCCCTCTCAGCTCTTATGAGATTGGGATCAGATCACTTTCCTATGGATTTCTTGGGTGGTGTAGACATCTAAATTTGACCACTTCCACATGGTCAAAATCATCTACCCTATTCGTCTATTTCATTAATAATGATTAAATAATTTATTTAATCAATATTTAATTTTATGCCTAAGGTTCTTAAAGTATGTAATTGAATAATTAAATACTTTACCTTACACCTTTTCTTCTCTAAATTAAATAAATATGTCAATTTATTTAATTTAGTCACTTAACCTTTTTGATTAAAATCAATTTTTAATTCCTTATTTTCTCTCTCCTTGTCACATTCTTCATAATCCTCTTTTAATCTAGATTAAATTAATTAATCCATGATTAGGATGTGCACCACTTAATCAAGATTAGTGTCACATCCTCCATAATCTCCCACTTGCTTATAATCTTTCATTAATTATTCTAATCCTATGTTTGCACAACCTTAATCAAGGTCATTAGCCACATTTATCATGCCTTTTTCTAGACAACCTTTTCATTTACCTTTCTTTTCCTTGACCATCTTTCCCATGTGAATTTTTAATTCACATTTATTCACCCTAGGTCCCTCTCTTCCCCATGTGAATTTTTAATTCACATTTTATCCTTCCAAGGATTACCTTATCTCCATACAAATTCTAGAACCTTTGACCTGTCACTTCACATGTGCCAAAGACTTCTAGAACATTAGACTTGTCACATCACTCACATGTGGAAAATTCCTACCCTTTTGGAAACCCTCTCTTATCCATTAGATTCTCTCAAGCATGTGAATTTTTAATTCACATTTATTTCTCCAACCAATTTCTCATTCCCCATGGAGATTTTTGAGGAATTCTAAAATCCCTCAAATGTTTTTTTCACTGTCATTTGGGGACAAGAAGTTGCTTTTGGAGGAAATCTTCTCATCCCCCAAAGTACTTACAAGGTACTTGTCCTTCCTCCACATCATGTACCTTTCTTACACCTCACTTCCACATCATCTCATCCTAGGCCATATCACATTCCACATGTGAAAATGTGAGGGCTTGTGAATCCTCAACTCACCATAGCCCTCCATCTTGGCCTTGTTGGTTTAATCTCAACCATTGAATTCTCTAGAGAATTCAAATTTCTCTATAAATACCCCCCTCTCTTCTCTCATTTGGAAGACTTAGCCATTTGCACCCTTATACTACCAATTTGATTACTCAACTTGCAAGCATTTTCTTTCATCTAATCAAGTCATTTAGCTATAAGCATTTGCATTATATCATATTTTTCATCTTGCATCTAGCCATCTCCATAACCATCCAAGGAGCACACAAGTTTTCAAACATTGAGGGCCAACCAAGGGATTCAACAACACAAAGGTATAATCATTATTTTTCTATCTTTCTTTGTGTGATCATTCCTTAGGCCAATCTTGAGGTGTACCTTTGTGTTCTTCCTTTATTGCATAATAGTTGTTTTGCATCTTTAGAATAGGATAAACATTTAGGATCACATTTCTGGGATGCCTGATGGGACCCACAAATGGGCTGCTTCATTTCACGTTTGTTGTTGTTAAGATTGTTTGTAGGTACAGGTTGCAGAGGGGTGGATATGCCATCCAATTTACTCTAGAGGGGAAGATACGCCCTAGTTTACATTCTGTTTGCTAACAGTTTACTCTAGAGGGGCGGATATGCCCTAGTTTACATTTTGTTTGCTAACAGCTTACTACAGAGGGGCATATACACCCTAGTTTACATTTTTTTTGCTAATAGTTTACTGCAGAGGGGCAGATACGCCCTAGTTTACATTCTGTTTGCTAACAGTTTACTACAGAGGGGTGGATACGCCCTAGTTTACATTATGTTTTCTAAAAGTTTACTGCAGAGGGGCGGATTTGCCCTAATTTGAACACTATTTCTAACATTTGACTGCAAAGGGGTAGATTTTCCCTAATTTGAACATTATTTCTGACATTTGACTGTAGAGGGGTGGATTTGCCCTAATTGGAACACTGTTTCTGACATTTGACTGCAAAGGGGTGGATTTTCCCTAATTTGAAAGTCATTTCTGATATTTTACTATAGAAGGTGGATTTGCCCTAATTTGAACACTGTTTCTAACATTTGACTACAGAGAGGTAGATTTACCTTGATTTTGAATGTTGTTTTTGATATTTTACTGTAGAGGGGCGGATTTGCCCTAATTTGAATGTTGTTTCTGACATTTTATTGTAGAGGGGTAGATTTGCTCTATTTTGAACATTGCTTCTGACATTTTACTACAGAGGGGCAGATTTGCCTTGATTTTGAACACTGTTTCTGGTATTTTACTGCAGAGGGGTAGATTTGCCTTGATTTTGAACACTATTTTTGATATTATATTGCAGAGGGGTGGATTTGCCTTGATTTTGAACATTATTTCTGACATTTTACTGTAGAGGGGTGGATTTTCCCTGATTTTGAATACTGTTTCTGATATTTTATTATAGAGGGGCGGATTTGCCCTAATTTGAACACTGTTTCTGATATTTTATTGCAGAGGGGCAGATTTGCCCTGAATTTGAACACTGTTTCTAATAGTTTACTGCAGAGGGGCAAATTTTCTCTAATTTGAACACTGTTTCTGACATTTACTGCAGAGGGGTGGATTTTCCCTAAACAACACGTTTTGGAAGGTAAAAATAGGCATCTTAGCTTCATTTTTGTCTCAATTTTTTGTTGTTTTGACATCTTAACCCCCTAACCTTATTTTTTTGTGGGTATAGTTGGATTTCTTGCTAATATTTTGTAGCATAATTTCATAATTAACAAATAACAAAGCATAAAACAACTAACATTTGCTTGCAGGGCCATCCGTTTGTTCAAATTTTAATTTTTTTCCTTGTTGTTTTCATCTAGGTGCATAGTTTAATTAGGGAGAAGTAAAATTTACTGATTTTTGTCTCTATTTTTGTTTCACCCAAGGGGGCACTAGTTTTTTTTCGCTTTCCTCTTTCACTTTGTGTGAACCTGAGGAGTAGTTGGAAATCTTTAGTGCCTTCTTTTTAGAGGGACCTTCTTGGGGATTTCATCACCCCAAGGGACAATCCCAACCATGCGTACCAATGGGGTATAGAAAGGGGGGGGAGCCAAAGCTGTACCCCAATCCAGTCATGTCGTGTCTGGCGGAGCATCGAAGCTAGGGTGATATCTAGATCGACATGAAGAGTTTGTCTGAGCCCTTCAGTATCTCACTGGGGTTCTCGAATCATGCTTGTGATGGGTTGGTGTTCACAGTATGGGCCTCACGTATCGAGAGTATATCAAGGAGTCCCTAAAAACCTTGTGCATCCTAGATTAAGACCTTTGTTGGCCATACCCTTAACACTAATCATAGGATTGTTCTTGTTTAAAGTGTCTTCTTGTGAGAAACCAATAAATTTTTGACAAGTCAGCCTCATTGTTGTCATTTCAAGTCCTTGCCATAGTCATTCTCATCTAAATCAAGTCCCTATTTTTTGCAAAAAGGCAGATATGCCCTCCTGTTTAGTATAGTGGGGTGGATTTTCCCTACAGTTTACATTAGAGGGGCAGATACGCCCCCCTGAATAGTCAATTTTGCTTTGTTTGACCATTCCAAGCCTCTATTTAACCACTCCAAGCCTTCATTCGATCGTTTAATCATTCCAAACATCTGTTTAACCATTCCAAACATCAGTTTGACCATTCCAAGTATCTGTTTCGAACGTCTGTCCTGCCTTTCCAAACTTCTATTTCTCAGTCACATTACTTATTTCACAATTTGGAGAACTCGCTCCACCATTTCACCACGTGTGACCTAAAAATTTGCACGTCGACATCACCCCCATCATATAAAAACCATCAGGACATCTTTAAATTGTATTCTTCATCTTTCAATACAAAATCCCTTAAACCTTGTTTTAGGAGTTATTACCCGAATTGACCAAGGCGTTAAGATTGATCATTATCCTACATATCAATCATTGTCTTCAACCTAATCAATTTGCTTCTATCTTGAGGTAGATTTGTGTTGAAATTCAACATCATTGGCCCAAATCAATCCATTTCCATCTTGAGGTGGATTCGGTGCCACAATCAACTCTTTAATCTGATCAACCAATGTATTAGGTCACCTAGGGTGATTTATGAATTGGGTTTTAGGATCCCTTCCATCAACCAATCCTAGTTCATCATCCAATCCAAAAAAAAATTATCTAATTGATCCAAACAATCTGATATAATCTATCTAAATCCAATATCATCCGATCAAAATCCCATCACCCAATCAAAATTTAATCATCTAATCATCCAATCTGAATCCAATCATCCAATTAATCCTATCCAAGCCCATCACCCAATCAGTCAATCTTAATCCAATCCAAATCATCACCTAAATCATCATTTAGAAGCTTAGTTGCATTTCGAATCACTTAGTTGTTTTGCATGTTCATGCTTGTTCAAACCCGTTCACAAACCAAAAAGCAAATGGCAGATCAACAAACCCAAGGTTCCCAACCAAATATCCCTCAAGATCCCAAGAAAATCTTGAGAATCCACACAATCCCCATAATGGTGCCTCATCCCAATCAAACACCAACATCTAGAATACCACACGACTCGGTGACGAGAACATGGTCAATCAACCTGAAGTCACCATTGATGAATACCTCAGTAATCCTGCCAATGTCCAAATGATAGATCATCTCCTCAACGAACGTGGGGATAAGATCCTTGCCACCCTACTCATGATGGGAGTCAAACCACCATCTAAATTTTATGCCTCACCATATGCCCTTCCAACATCTGTCGATCCGCAAACTTTGCAAAATGCTCCAAGAAACTCCTATATCCCCGAGAGTACACCCATGGACAACTGGTATCACCCTGAGTTTGGAAATACCATTATCCATCAAGTTTGAGATTATCCTCATCTTCCAACCATCACATATACTATCCCACCACCCGATCCTAATGAACCCTATGCCTATGGCATGCCATCATACATCCCATCTACTCCACCACTTCCTTCCCCGTATCCTAATACTGGGGGCACACCTATACTTACCAATTTTCCTTCTCTTGCATTTCAACAACCTCTAGTTAATCCACACTAATCCACCACATTGCCAGCATCACCACAACATACTGCTACCTCTATTGCCTCATCTCAACTCTCACATCAACAACATCCACAACACACCATCACTATCCCACAACAAACCATTTCAATCCCTCAACAACACACTACCATTCCTACACAACCACCACATCAGGTAGTTGAAACTACCTCATAGCCACAACAACCACTATAGGGAACTTCCATGGTCGTCCCCTAGCAAAAACATATCTCATCTCACCCACCTCACTAACAACAGCCACATCAACGACCTCCACAACAACATGTACACATCCCTACACAAACACACAATAATCCACTTACAAAATACCTTTATCATCCCTCTAGCACATACACTGTTCCATCCCATCTCAAGGAAAATCCTCATCAGAATGCTCAAAATCATACATCGACCCAGCCACCTCCTTACACACATCCTCCGTAGTCGTAGAATCATCCTCACCAGTAGACATCAAATCCACCCCCATATGTCATGCAATAACCCATCATTGCACAACAATACCAACCTTATCCATCCTACCTTCATTAACAACAAACCTACCAACAGGGTGCATTTTCTATCCCCTATTACCAACAACCATCATCACATCAATAAAGAGGTCCTACCTCCATGTATTACCAAAATGCTACACAACAGCAGGGCCCGTCCCCCGTTTCTTACTATCAACAACAACCACCTTACCAACAAGTGGCTCCCACTCATCACAATCTATCATCCATCTATCCATCCACTTATAATCAGAAAACACACTCATATCCAGCTCAACCCGCCTATGATCTGATAGCGGTAGGGCCATCCTCATCATACCCGCAATATTATCTATACAATCAACCCTCTAACTCCCACAAAACCCATCAATAAGGACTTGGAAGAAGTAAAAGCAACATTGAAGGATCTACAAGCTAGAATGGGAAAACATACATTCAAGTTTGAGGACATCTTTCCTTATCCTTTTGATCCCTCCATCTCCTTGGTTCCTTTTCCCAAGAATTTTGAGATACCAAAATTTGATAAATATAAGGGAACAAGGGACCCCAGAGCCCACCTTCAAGAATTTTATGCCCATTGCCAAGAGGTCATGCATAACGACAATTATCCTATCCGAATTTTCCCTAAGAGTCTACAAAGAGTTGCCCTTAACTGGTTTATGGGCCTTGAAAAAGGATCTATCAAAACCTTTGCACAACTATTCGAACAATTCATCTCCCACTTCTCCTTCAATCTGGAGAAGGACATTGGCATGCTTGATCTCCTAAAGGAAAAAAAGTGTGATGGGGAGACCTTCGCTAGCTATCTGCAATGATGGCATGCCTTGACCAGTCAGATGAAGTCCCCATTGTTAGAAAAGGACATGGTCACATTATTCATTAAAAATTATCATCCAGATATGGCTCACAATTTCCATCTCCACTGCATCACCACTTTTGTGACACTTGTGAAGAAGGGTCCCATCCTAGAATGAGCCCTTGTTGCTAAAGGGCAAGTCAAGATTTTCAATTTTGATAAAGAGAAATCCTTTAGGGATAAACCTTGATATTGGAATAAAAATAAAAATGTTGTCAATGATGGTGTCAAAGACACCAAACATGTTCAAGTGACTACCACCTCACAGAGATATCTACCTCAACAACAACAACAATCAATACCAAACACCATATATGTACCCCAAGGAGCACCTCAACAACAATCGAACCAAAACAATCAAGGGGGAAACAAATGATAGTTCACTCAATTGGGAGAACCCCTTAGCGTTGTGTTCAACAAAATTCTGCAAGCCAACTACCCCATTACTTATCTTGTCACCAAGCCCCTCGATGAGTCTAAGCCCAAGTTGACTTGGTTCAAAGAAAACAAATACTGTGAATTCCACAAGATCAAAGGGCATACATTGGATAAGTGTCAAGGACTAAAAACTTACATTCAAGGTCTAATAGATCGGGGTGAGATCCATGTGGATGCGAACACGACATCTTCATCTAATGCTTAGCACCAAATATACCAAAATGCTTTTCCCAAGCACGATCAGGGCCCCAGTATGTCCAATTCTGATCCCGGCCCTAGCAATAACAATAATCAAAATAACAACACAAATAATATCAGCTATAAGAATGTGCCATACAATTATCAAGGTGTGGTCATATATGTCGAACAAGTAGAGCCATGTGTATCCATAATACGTGTCAAAGGAAAAGATCCACAATGTTCTATTACCACCTGTTAGACCCACATTACGGTCCCAGCCACTCCTGCATCTACCCAACAACCACGCGTCAGTTCACAATATAATATCCTTGACCATTTAGGAAAGACTTCAACTCAGATCTCCATCCTAGATTTGCTTAGGTCTTCACCCATACATCAGGATATCTTAAACAAAGCCTTACAAAACACCTAAGTCCCTAACAATATCAATCCCACATAGTTTCAGGCATTGGTAGGGAATATGTCCACAACCTATCAATTGGGCTTCAGTCAGAAGGACATGCCATGCCTTGACTCAAGCCATAATCATCCCCTTCACCTTGAGGTCAGGGTGAATTGTCAAAAAGTGAAAAGGGTATTGGTAGATAATGGTTCAGCCCTAAATCTTTGTACATTGAAATTTATACAACTGGTAGGATACACCCAGGCTGACCTAAATAATCAGGTGATCACTATTAAGGCATATGACAATGAAAAAAGAGATTCTGAAGGCACAATCTGTCTTCCTATTCAGGTGGGTCCCGTTGTACAATGTACTATGTGTCATTTTTTGGATGTGGAACTTCCATACAACATTCTCCTTGGCCATCCATGGATTCATTCTATGCAAGTTGTCCCATCCACCTACCATCAATTTTTTAAGTTCTAATTTCAGGGAATGGAAGTCACCATACAGGCTGATCCCCAGCCTTTTGAATATTGTCGTGCCTTAGAAGCTTCCTTTCCGCATTCACATTACTACCTAGGAGTTGAAATGGGGGCATCCCAAACATCTGATTCTCATCCATCCACTAATACACTAAACACCTCATCACCCCCTCCTCATCCACACCATCATCCACACCTGGTTCCACCATCACCAAGGTCCAGATCATCGACAAGGGATGTGGCGAATATGAAATGTGTACCACACTAAACGTGGAAACCATGAAACCCTCACCATGAACATATGGGAAACCATCTCCATCAATACCAAAAGAAGAAGAAAAGACACTCACACTCACTTCCAAGAACATGGTCTCGACCACATTCAACGATCTGGGTTCCCTTCAGGATCAAATGGAAGCTAATATCAACCAATGGGTTTACAGAGAAGAACCTGAGCCACCACATCCCCTCATAGAATATTTCTAGGAAGTCCATCCACGTGCCTCCAAGTTCATTGAAAAGTTCATCTACCAAGGCATAGGTCTTGGTGTGGAAGAACAAGGAAAACGCCAGCCCATTGAAGCAACTACCATCCGGCCAAGAGATTTGGGCTTAGGTTATGATACTAAATAGAAAGGTCCTGCAACATCCACTAGCATTTCTAACAATGTTAGTGTCAACGACTGTTCCTTCGAAGACATACCAGAGGAAGAGTCCATCATACACACATACGATGATTTGGATCACGTTGACCTCCCTACCATGTTTGAATGCTTATCCATTTGCACCATAACCTTATCCCTCAAACATCCCAAACTCATCGATCATGAATTACAAGGTACCATACCTTGCAACACATTTCCCTGAGTGGATTAATATGTGAATCTCATGGGATTGGGGGAAGATGAATGCCCTAGTCACAAAAACAAAAAGACACAAAATAAAAAAGGGTCACCTAGTGAAAACCTCCCTGAGGCACTTTGTGACTTAGAAATAGTAAAAATAAAGGGCATATAGTGAAAACCTCGAAGAGGCACTAGAAGATAGAGACGTTCATCTTCCCCTTATCAGAACTCATTTATTCGGTCGATCATCTATCCCGATTGAAGAGACACAAGCCGTAAACTAGGGAACATAAGAGAACCCCAAAATAACTTATGTGGCTAAGGCACTATCAGAAGAAGAAAGTTCTACTATCATCAATGTCTTGAAAGAAGGAATCATTAAATTTGCCTAGACATATTCCGATATGCCTGGTCTTGATCTAGCTTTGGTGGTACATCACCTAGATGTCTGCCCTGATGCCAAGCCTATCAAATAAAAGCTCAAAAAAATGCACCCTCAAGTGGCCCTCTGGTGAAGAAAGAGTTGGAAAAGCTGGTAGAAACAGGGTTCATCCGACCTCCAACTGGATATCCAATATAGTCCCAGTAGCTAAACCTAGCAGATACATCAAGATTTGTACAAACTTTTGAGATCTCAACAAAGCATGTCCAAAGGATGAATTCCCACTAACGAACATTAATATGCTGGTTGACCTCACTACAGGACATGAGATGCTATCCCTCATGGGTGGTTTCTTTGGCTACAACCAAATCAAGATTTCCCTTGAGGACCAACACAAGACCTCCTTCACAACACCCTGGGATACATTCTGCTACAACATCATTCCCTTCGGCCTTAAGAATGCAGGAGTAACATACCAACGGGCTATGATGGTTATCTTCCATGACCTTATCCACATCATCATGGAAGACTATGTTGATGATCTCTTAGGAAAATCTAGAACAAGAGAAGAACATCCTGCCATCCTCAAAAAGATTTTCGATCGCTTAGAGCAATATAAACTATGACTCTTGGGCTTCATCATCTCCCACGGAGGAATTGAGGTTGATCCTACTAAAGTTAAGGCCATTATGGAAACTCCTCTGCCCCATAATCTAAATCAACTAAGAATTTTACAAGGGAGGCTCCAATCCATCCATAGATTCATTACTCAACTTGTCGATAAATGCCAGTCATTCACACACCTCCTAAAGAAAGACATTGCCTTCAAATGGAGCCCACAATGCTAGCTTGGTTTTTATCAGATTAAGGAATACTTCACCTACCTATTCTCATGCCACCTATCCCTGGAAATCCCCTTCTCCTTTACATTTCAGCTACTTCTGTGGAATTGGAGGCATTATTGGCACAACTTGACGAATCCTCCAAAGAACGAGAAGTTTATTATATCAATAGAACTTTTGTCAGTTATGAGCTCAATTATTCTCCCATGGAAAAGGCCTACCTTGAAATTGTATTTATTTCTCAGAAAATCAGACACTACATGCTCAGTCATCTAGTTAAGCTCATCTCCAAAGTTGATCTCCTAAAATATATGTTATCAAGAACAACATTGACAGACTGCATGGCTAAATGGGTCATGCTACTTAGTGAATTTGATATAGAATACAAAGACCGAAAATAAATCAAAGGGTAGGTCATTGTGGATTAGTTAGCAGATGCTCCACTCGTTGATGCCTATCCTTTAGAAGCGGAGTGTCCAGATGAAGGGGTCTTTTCAGTTTTAGAAGCCACTACATGGATATTGTATTTTGATGGGTCCTACACTAATAATGGATTTGGAGCAAGAGTATTGCTCGTCACCCCCCAAGGTGACTATATACCTAAATCATCCAGGCTAGCTTTTCCTTGAACCAACAATATTGCAGAGTGCGAGGTTCTCCTCATAGGTCATAGGATTGTTGTTCAATGGCATATATCACACTTGCACATCTTTGGTAACTCTCAATTGGTGATCAAACAAGTCAATGATGAATCCTCGCAAAGGATGATAAGCTATTACCCTACAAATGCATGGTGGACAAAATCAAGAAATATTTCATCTCCATCCAGTTCAACCAAATCCCCAGGATATAGAATAAAGTTGTTGATGCCATGGCCACTATTGGGTCCCTCCTAGACATGCCCAAAGATTGTACCAAATGTGAGTTCTTAGTCGAACAACTGTTAATCCTCGCATACAACGTCCCTGAGAGCGGAATGTTTTATGATATTGTAGGCCCCAAATCCCCTTGGTATCAAGATATTTACACCTATCTTTGTGAAAAAAAATTACCATCTAACGTCACAAGAAACCAACGTAAATTATTTATCCAACACACTACTCACTACACCATCATCGGTGATACAATTGATCAACGTGGGTATGATGGAACTCTCCTTTGTTGTTTAGATGAAACTGAAGCACGCACAACATTAGCAGAAGTACATAGCGGTATTTGTGGGGCCCATTCTAATGGTATGGCCTTAGCCAAAAGGACTCTAAGAGCAGGGTATTACTGGCCTACAATGGAACATGACACTTGTGAATTTGTCAAAAGGTGTCTTCCATGTCAACAAAATGCAGATTTGATTCATGCCCTGTCACAAAAGTTACAACCTATCACGACACCTTGGCCATTTTCACAATGGGGTTTTGACTTGGTTGGAAAGATCTACCCTCCATCCTTCGATGGTCACACCTTTATCATCACATCCACTGAATACTTCACCAAGTGGATGGAATCCATACCACTCACTCAAATCACTGGTGTTCAGATCTCTAATTTCATCCTCTACTATATCCTCTGCAGGTATGGTATCCCCTCCACCATCATCACTGATAACAGAAATATATTCAAGAATAAGTGCATGAAGTTCCTCTATGAAACATATCATATCCAACATCGTTGGTCAACCTCCTATTATCCCCAGGGTAATGGACAAGCAGAGGCAACAAACAAAACACTGATCAAAATCATTAAGATGATGGTCAATAACACTAGTCGAGATTGGCACCTCCATCTTCATCTCACTCTTTGGGCCTATCGCACGTCCATCCATACCCCCATCTATGCTACTCCATACTCACTTGTCTATGGTGCCAAATCCATCTTTCCAATTGAAGTTGAAATCCACTCACTCTGAATATTACTCAAGAATCTCATCACTGACGAAGACACCCAAGTGGCATGACTCGCACAATTGGAATTGCTGGATGAAAAATGGGTCAAGGCTTATAACCATCTACAAGCCTATCAACACCGACTCAAAATAAGCTACAATAAGAAAGTCCTCCCTCGTCAATTCAATGTTGGTGACTACGTTCTCAAGGAAAATCAGTGGAATCAACAAGATCGAGAAAAGAAAGGTAAGTTTGAAGCTAATTGGTTAGGCCCTTATGTCATCACCACCAAGTATGGTTCTGGAGGATATAGGATATCTACCCCTAAAGGAGAGCCCTTGGAAGAACCCATCAACATCATGCATCTGAAGAAATTCTATACTTAGGTCAGCTAGGGTATCCTTCCTGGTAAAGTCTCAAAAATACAAAAAAAGTAAAAAATTATCAAAATCCAAAAAAATCAAAAAGTCAAAAAATAAAAAATAGTAAAGAGAAATAATTCATCCTATGGTGAAAACCACCCCAGCATGGCACCTTGGATACATACGATTGGTGAAAACTTGACAACAGGCGCCTCTCGTATAAGGCTTAATAATTATCTACCTTGCATCCTATTTACTTTATGATTTATCCATCTCAATCCCCATCATCATATTGATCATATCCTCCCATCTGCTTACATTACCTAGCCACTTGGTATATTTCTAGTTGAGCATTGGATGAATATCATCTGTTATCTATCAATCTTGAGCTTTTATCCTAATCTGAGCTTATGTTGCCTTGTCATTTTGGTCGTCTCCACTTAGGATCATTCATCGCGTCTGTCTCCATCTAGATCCCATCCTGTCTTTGGTGAACTACGTTGCCCCTAGGCTTTCACGTAGGCAAGGCCGATCATTTGATCTACCCTTAGGGATTTGTTTGGTTTGTCCTTTTTGTCTGTCTATCTTTAGGCGAACTACATTGTCCCTGTGTTTTCACGTAGGCAAGGCCGATCATTTGATCTACCCTCGAGGCTTTGTGTTGTCTGTCCTTGTTGTTTGTCTGGCTTTAGTCGAACTACATTGCCCCTATGCTTTCACATAGGCAAGGCTTCTCATTTGATCCACCCCAAGGGAATTTTGACCATCTTGTGATGGTCCTCTATCATCCGTCTTCATCATCCCCTTTTCATTTTTTGCCATAGTCGATCGTCCTTTATCTTTTTCGAACTACGTTGCCCTTGCGCTTCCATGTAGGAAAGGTTGATCTTTTGATCCACCCATGGGGATTTTGTCTATCCTATCGTGGTCATCATCGATTTCCATTAGTCCTCTTTCTGCTCTTATCCATGGTCTTTTCTTGAACTACGAGGGCTTTGCGCTTTCACGTAGGCAAGGCTAATCTTTGATCAGCCCCCGAGCCCTTAGGTCTTTAGGGTGTGTCAGTTCTCTTGTATTATCATCTTGTTGTCTTGTCATCTTGTAGTGTCATCAAGTATGTCCCTATTATCAATGGTTCTTCATAAATAGGATCCTCTCATATCAAAAAATCTGATTGTTGGCAAAAATCTTGCGTCATCTAGGTCATTTTAGTTTAGTATCCATCATCGGTCTTAACAGGGTGCATCCTTCCTAACATGCCACATTAACCCCATCCATCCTTATGATCTTATGAAAAAGTACATTTGAAATTTATCGTGATATTTTGATGCTTTTGGAATTGGTTTATTGTTTGAGCTCCCTCTTATAACTAGTCAAGATCGCCATGATCCATCATATTATGGTGTGTTTTGCCTAGTCAACATAGGGACATCTCTTGATCGTTTATTGTTGTTGTTTGTTGGGTTGTCCCACATGGTATCCACTGGGACTCCCCTCAGATCTTGTGTTACGTGGTGACATCCCTTTGTGCTTGTGGTTATCCTAATGCCTGGCCCGACCAAAGTCTTTGTTACTTTGGTGTATTGGGATAACCTTGTTTGTTGTGTTTGTTTCCTGCATTGGACACTAATTCACCTTGGTTTTATCTACCATGGTGGCTGGTGTATTATGCTATAGCAAAAATCAATGCTCTAAAAGATGTAAAATTGCATTCATATTACATTTCATTTCATTGCATGCCCCCTTCATCTATCCTCGTTGCTAACCTATAACTCATGATTTCGGTTGTGCAAACTTTGATTTCTTTCCACTCTCTTCTTCTCAGGATACTAATGGTTCTTGAAAAGTGCAATATCACACCCACAATATGCCTATCATCTACCTACATTCCCAGGCTAGTCCTATTTGATACTTGTGTTTGCATTGCATTTCATCCATATTGCATAAGTTCATTAGGTTAAGTATCTTAGGTTCATTTATCCATACATTTCCATAATCACATTTATACATTACATGCATCACCATCTGCATACATTGTTAGGTCCATAATAATTTACATCATATACACAATGACATTAACATAAATAAATCATCAACATCATAATCATCCATGAAGGCATAAATAAATCATCAACATTATGCATAATCAAATAATCTACATAAGCATAAATCATCATATACATGTGCACATATTACATGATCTATCATAAGAGCATAAATAACCATAACATAAATCATCCATCACATAAACATAAGGCATAGTATCAATGAGAACTATCACATCTCATAATCAAAGTCATACAATGTCCATCTCATCATAATGTCTAAAAAAAATCACATATCCCTCACATATATCATCAAATAAGGAACACAATCCAACAATGGAGATCACATCCACTCCCTATCGATATGTACTAAGTCTCCATCCTATACCTGTCAAAACAAAACTGGTATCCTGTCACCTACTCTGTGAGTTGCCCAAGTTTGATTCCTGAGGAGAATCAGGCACTGGTCCTCTATGTGTCAGAGTCCCCTAATAATCATGACTAGGAGTCCCCTGATAACCACCATAGCGAGGAGGAGTCAATTGAAAGTTGCTATACCCTTTGGTACGTGTCCGTAAAGACTGGGACAGTGCCGGCCTCTGAGGTACCTGCCTAACATAGCACGTTGTGCACTACCCCGGATCTAGAACTGCCTGCTCATAAACACACCTCCAGTAGGTCACCTCCTATATGTAATCATCTCTTTGCCCGACCTGATATCTAGTGGCATTCTGCTCATGCTTGTATCTATCCCAATCTCTACTAATAGCTCGCCGCTCCTTCTCCCATGCCTCCTGCACTTCCCTTAGCAGTTGTACCTGCTTTGTGGCCCTATCCCTCTTCGGCTGTGCAACCTATAACTGTGCCTACAATCCCTGTATGTCTAACTTTGTACCATCCCCATCACCCTACATCACCTGTGACTGACTATGTGTTGCATCTCTCTCAAAACTCTCTTCCCATGCCACTGCCGCATCCCTCTACACCTATAAGATCTACACCTATCTTCGTGCATCATCTCTCTCCACCTGAATCACCTGAATCGATCTCTGTGCATCCTCTCTCTCCTCTTGAATCACCTAAACCTATCTTCGTGCACTATCTCTCTCCTCCTAGAGGGCCTATAGATCTGCATACATTGTGTCCCTCTCCCTCCATATCATCTCTAGTTGGGCCTCTATTGCCTCAACCCTCGCTCTCACATCCTCTAGGGATGTCTCTGTAGTAGATACTCTCTCTTGAAGATTTTTCCTCTCCCCCAATAGTCCTACCATCTGTACCCTCAGTGTCTCCATATCCCTCTCCGCTCGCTGAAGACACTCCCTTGAGACATGCTCTACTACCCCTCTGGGCTCTAGTTGTCCCCTCATCTATGATATGATCTTCACCGCCTATAACCTATCTTGATCCTAAGTCACCCTAGCTAGCTCACCCCGTACTCCCTCCATCTTTGCTTGCACCTCATCCCTCTCTCTCTCTTCACATAACATACATCTACCATCAACCGACCCACAACAACATTAAACTCTCTTTGTTTTGTCTCCCTCACTCTTTGCACCTTCGTCTCTGCACTCTTCAACTCATCCTCCATCACTCGTAGCCTTGCCTGGCCCCCCCTCAATAAAACCACAAGATCCTCAATTGGTGCAGTTGGTACTACTGCTAATGGCTCCACCACATGAACCTCCATGTCCATCACATCAATCTCTACCTCCTCTTGTACCTGCTCCACCCTTCTCCTCACCCAAATCCTCCTCAGCTATCCTCTCCTCCCCACCCTCATCTGTCTCCTTGGTTGTCCAATAGTCCTCACCTCCCCCTTTGGCTTCTCTCCATACACACTCATCTCTCTCTCTAACACATGGGGCTCCTACTCCTCCCAGATCTCCTGCTGGACCTCTTCCATCGTCTACTCCTCGCCATCCTCTCTAGTTGTCCTCTGACCTTTGTCTCTTCTTGTGCTCCATCCTGCTATCCTACAACCTTCGACTCCTCCTGCTCAACCCTCACCTGAACTCTCCTCTATCATACTATGCTACTTATACATGTCTTCCCACCAGCTCTCCCATCCACCTCCTGCACCATCTCCACCTCTAGCCCACTCCCATCCTCTGGTCGTACCGTATCTATCCCTAGAACGCTCCCATCGCCTGCCCCTGTTGGATCCATCTCCTCCCCCACATCCATCATCTCTCTAGTTGTCCTCCACTGTCACCTCCTCCTCCTCCTCTCTGACTATCCTCCAGCCTCAGTTCCATCATCTCATTTTCCCTCCTGTCCCCTCTGCTCCTATCTCCTCTCATCTCCACCCTCCTCCTCCAACTGATGCTCGTTCTCTAATCCAAACCCTAAGGCTCCCACAATAGGCACCTTAGGTGTAATCCTCTCCCACCGGTGAGTGCAAAACCACTGAGCATACTGTCGTGTCATTCCTGCATCCTTAGCCCCCTCTGCCCTCCATGGGTAGGGCACCTGACCTACCATCACCCATGCCTCTCTGGCCGCCCTAACTGTAATAGCGCCTCCCCATGGCCTCTCTCTATTGAGCCAACGAAACATGGTAGGCACAGCCAGAATATCCTATATCCACCCAAACTTCCTCGCCACTCTATTTGGTCGATGAGCCCCCACTATGTGAGGATGGCTCCTAATCATGACACATCTACTCATAAAATAACCCTGATGTATCTCCTCCTCCCTCCATCCCCTAAACCAACAATACATATATGGGAACCATACTATGTCTACCTCCTGCACGCCATCCAACACTCTCCTCCAATCGTCCATCTCTCCCTGCATCTCGCACCGTAAAACCCAGTCCCTAGCTCCCCCGTACCCCCAAGCAATAGGCTCTCTATCATCCTCCCGTCCTCTCCTCACCACTAATGGCCTTGTAACTATAATGTGCTCCCACACCCAAACCTGTAATAGCGTCATGTGCATCACACTCAGCGACCACCGGTAGTAGATCACATGCATATCTCTATATAACTATGCTAATACACATGAGCCCCATGAGAACTGTCCCTCTCACCACTCGACAATATGTTGAATTACCTCCATGAACCATAGACTGTAGAGCTGCTTGCTACAGTCTGGCAGCAATATCCTACTAATCAAACTGCACAAATAAAATTGTAAAGGTGGCACCCCCAATGATAAAAATCTGTCCACATCCAACTGCCCCTTCTATATGGGCAAATCATCCCATCCAAATAACACTAAGATGGTCTGGTCTAACTCTACCCCTTTGGATACCACCTCGCTCACTAACTACCCCACTATGGGCAACCTCAAGATGCGCCCTACATCCTCTAGTGTCATCATCATCTCCCCTATTGGAAGATGGAAGGTTGATGTAGCAGAACTCCATCTCTCTATTAGTGTCGTCAACATCACTCGATGAGCCCTCATCAACGTAAACTGTACCAAATGCAATAATCTTGCATGTTCTAGTGCTACGTGGTCTACTCTGGTCATGGCTATAGTAGTCGCTGCCAATGCCTCTAGACACCGTTCATGTGTCTGCATTCGTTCGAAGCTCTGCATCCATAATCATTAACCTATCAATTTCCTTCTTGGCCCCAAGACATTATCTTTTTGTTTTTGTTTTGTTACTTCTCTTTTTGTCTCCCTCCTCCCTCTCCACTTCACCCTGAACAAGGATGGTTCTACCCCCGCCCGTGGGGTGGACCTGCCTCGAGCCGGGGCAGACCCACCCCTGGCCGAGGCGGATATGTCCTTCCATTTGGGGCAGACCCACCCCTGGCTGGGGCAGATACACCCCTCCCCATGGGGTGGACCCACCCCACGCTGGTGTAGACCCGCCCCATGCCGGGGCAACGCCACCCCATGGTGGGGCAGATTCACCCCTCCCGAGACAACCCCTACCCTCTCTTCCCCCCGTATTCTACTACCTAGCCACCCACCTAAAATTCTAGCCCCTACCCATTTTTCTTCTCTATCCCGATAATAAAACCCACTTTTTAAATTTTAAGTAAAACATACAAAATACATTCAAAATGATTAAAATACACAAGAAGGGTTTTGTTGCTAACCTGGCGGGGCATGACATTATGGCTGTGGAATCTTCGCACCTCGTCCACTCGGTGGATGATGTCGAAATCACAATCCTGCGACATCGTTGCTCTTCGTCTTCTTCCTTTCCTCTCTTCTTCTCTCAATTGCTATAGTGCAAATGAGGTGAGGTAATTTCTAAAATTACCTTATATTTACTTTTCCCACCTCTTATACCCTTTTTAAAATAAGGGGTATTTTTTTATCTCTTATTTACCATTTTTCTCCTCCAACTAATCCCCTACCTTCTTGGGGCTGCCATTTGCAAACCATTCATCTGTTTGACTCCATTCAAAAGGAAAACCTACCTATTTTCTCACACTCTTTCCAACCGTATCCTTCATTTCCTCCTATCGAGAGGTTGCCTGAGACCCCTCTCTCTTCCCCAGTCACCCTCTCGATGGGGCATACCCTTCCCATTTTCTCTGTTTTCTCTGTCATAGTCATTCCCTTGCAAGATTGGGGCATCTTCATCCATTCTCCCTCTATTTGGGAAACTCATGTACCTGTCCCCATGCTGGGGCATCATTTTCTGGTTACTTCCTCTATAGAGTCATTTGCATTTTCTTTTCTTCAAAATACTGTTATTCTAACAATATTTCAAAGAGGGGTAAAATGTAGACATCTAAATTTGACCACTTCCACATGGTCAAAATTGTCTACCCTATTCATCTATTTCGTTAATAATGATTAAATAATTTATTTAATCAATATTTCATTTCCTGCCTAGGGTTCTTAAAGTATGTAATTGAATAATTAAATACTTTACCTTACACCTTTTCTTCTCTAAATTAAATAAATATGTCAATTTATTTAATTTAGTCACTTGACCTTTTTGATTAAAATCAATTTTTAATTCCTCATTTTCTCTCTCTTTGTCACATTCTCCATAATCCTCTTTTAATCTGGATTAAATTAATTAATCCATGATTAGGATGTGCACCACTTAATCAAGATTAGTGTCACATCCTCCATAATCTCCCACTTGCTTCTAATCTTTCATTAATTATCCTAACCCTGTGTTTAGACAACCTTAATCAAGGTCATTAGCAACATTTAGCATGCCTTTTTGTAGTCAACCTTTTCATTTGCCTTTCTTAGCCTTGACCCTCTTTCCCATGTGAATTTTTAACTCACATTTATTCACCCTAGGAGCCCATGTGAATTTTTAATTCACATTTTATCCTTTTAAGGCTTACCTTATCCCCATACAAATTCTAGAACCTTTGACTTGTCACTTCACATGTGCCAAAGACTTCTAGAACATTAGACTTGTCACATCACTCACATGTGGAAAATTCCTACCTTTTTGGAAACCCTCTCTTATCCATTAGATTCTCTCAAGCATATGAATTTTTAATTCACATTTATTTCTCCAACCACTTTCTCATTCCCCATGGAGATTTTTGAGGAATTCTAAAATCCCTCAAATATCTTTTTCACTCTCATTTGGGGACAAGAAGTTCCTTTTTGAGGAAAATATTCTCATCTCCCAAGGTACTTTTTCTTCCTCCACATCATGTCATCCTAGGCCATCTCACATTCCACATGTCAAAATGTGAGGGCTTGTGAGTCCTCAATTCACGATAGCCCTCCATCTTGGCCTTGTTGGTTTAATCTCAACCGTTGAATTCTCTAGAGAATTCAAATTTCTCTATAAATACCCCCCTCTTTTCTCTCATTTGGAATACTTAGCCATTTGCACCCTTATGCTACCAATTTGATTACTCAACTTGCAAGTATTTTCTTTCATCTAATCAATTCATTTAGTTAGTAGCATTTTCATTCTATCATATTTTTCATCTTGCATCTAGCCATCTCCATAGCTATCCAAGGAGCACACAATTTTTTAAACATCAAGGTCCAACCAAGGGATTCAACAACACAAAGGTATAATCATTTATAATCATTATTTTTCTATCTTTCTTTGTGTTATCATTCCTTAGGCTAATCTTGAGGTATACCTTTGTGTTCTTCCCTTATTGCATAATAGTTGTTTGCATCTTTAGAATAGGATAAAAATTTAGGATCACAGGTGGTAAGAATAATTTCCCTTTTAGATTTCATAAAATGTGGACCTGTCATCCTGATTTGGGTAATCTGGTTAAGGATTGGTGGAATATTAATGTGGATGGGTCAGTTATTTATAGAGTGGTTAAAAAATTGGCTAGTGTTAAGTTTAATGTTAGAAAATGAAACCGTTCCTCCTTTGGTCATATTTTTGTGGAGAAAGATGGTGTTTCGAAGGAGCTTCTTTCTATCCAATAAGTCATACAAGCATCTGGGTATGATCAGGATGGGATGCTGAAGGAAAATGTTCTGTTGTCCAAGCTACATGATATTGTGGTGAAGGAGGAAGAATTTTGGAAGCAGCACTTGAGGATCATGTGGTTGAAGAGTGGTGATATAAATACTAAGTTTTTTCATATCTCTATGCTCAAACATAGGGATTCTAATAGAAATAATGTGATTAGCTTTAATAATCAAGCTCTGGAGAAGGATGTTGATTTGCAGAATATTGTTGCCTCTTATTTTTCTCATTTTCTTTCATCAGAGGGTGAGCTAGATTTTGCCTGTCAGGAGGACATTCTGAGGGATATTCCCAAGCTACGGATGAGGATCTCAACAAGAAATTAGTTTGTATTCCTTCGGGGGAGGAGATTCAGTGTGATGTCTTCTCCTTTGAAGGTAATAAGGCTTCGGGTCTTGATGGATTTCCTATGTTCTTTTTTCAGTCCTTTTGGGAAATTGTGGCGAAAGATGTTGTTGCGGCTAATAAGGAGTTCTTCAGATAGGGTTCTCTTCTAAAGGAGTTGAATTCCTCCTTTATTGTTTTGATTCCTAAAAAGCCTGGTGCTGCTTCTTTTGAGGAGTTTCGCCCTATCAGTCTTTGTAATTCAATTTATAAGATTTTCTCCAAGGTTTTGGCTTTGAGGTTGCAAATTTTTTGCCTATGCTCACCTCTCCTCAGTAGAATGGCTTTGTGCTTGGCAGAAATTTTTTGGATTCTATTCTCACTGTTCATGAGAATATCCACTCTCTCTCGGTTAATAAGCAAGTTGGTTTTGTCTTAAAGCTTGATTTGATCAAAGCTTATGATAGAGTGGACTAGGTATTTTTGTCTAAGATCCTCCTATCCTTTGGTTTTGGTGAGAAATTGGTGGCTTTGGTGCATCAACTTGTTTTGACTCCTCGGTTTTTGGTGCTCATCAATGGGTCCCCTTCTCCCCTCTTTGATTGCTCTAGGGTGTTGAGGCAAGGGGATCCTATCTCTCCCTTCTTGTTTATCAGTATGGTTAAGTCCTTGGGTCACCTGATTCAAAGATTTGTTAATTCTAGTCTTTTGAATGGGTTAGCCCCTTCTTCTGCTAACTTGGTTTGTTCTCATCAACAATTTTTGGATGATTCTCTTTTGCTTGGGCAGGCTTCGATTAAGGAAGTTAGTGCTATTAAACAGATTTTGCAAATGTATGAGGTGGTGTCTAAGCAGAAGGTTAGTTTATAAAAGAGTGTGATTTTATTCTTCAACACTCTGGTTCAAAGACAGATTAAGATTGCTAGAATCCTACAGTGTCAAATTGGTGAAATTCCTACTTCTTATTTGGGTCTCCCCTTATGCTCTAAGGCTCTTGATTCTTTATGGAGGTTTCTTTTTCGTATTTTTGGCCTGGGTGGTGTGAGTATCATTTTCAAGTGGTTCTAGTTGTGTGTGGCACTAAATTTCATGATGGGTGGGGACAGGAATCGTGCTGAGCCCAAGTCTTGTGACACTGTTAAGCAAAAGAAGAAGGTTTGGGAGATACTTGAGAAGGGTGGTGATAGGCCAAAACTGGGGTAAAGAATAGGAAAGATTTCAGCTTGGTCTAAGAGTGTCAACTCGGGGATCGTAGCTTGTGAGAAGTGTTGTGGCAATATATCTAAAGGGAGGAAAGCAGTGAGATAAGGGAGAATGAATGCAGCTAAAACACACGTGAATTTCCTAAGTAAAAATCTGATATAATTCCTGTCTGTCTTCCTATCATAATTGTGCTTGGAACTGTCACTTCCTGCAACATGAGCTATTACAACAACAATTTATTAATAAAAAGAGAAACATACCTACTAAAATTGAATCTCAATAATATATTACAAATGAAACTTAAAATATGATGTCTTTTATCATACCAAACTATAATACAGATGCTGGAATTTAAATCACACAACTACTACAGTTCTAAAGTTGTTGAAAATAAATCGAATGAAAATAAATAACACACAAAAATATTAACAGTAAAAATAAATAAATGTCACCATGCTTCACCAAGGAGTGGGCCCTTTCTCCATGGTTTGCAGGTGAGATGGGATGAGATCCTTTTTACGCTGTTGTCTTCATCATGTGAAATATTATTTTATTCATCAACAATTTGATACAAAGTCTTTGCTGCAAAATTCTATATGCCTTTTTAAAAATGCTAATTCCCCCTCTTTATAGCTTATTACATTGCCTTATAAGGCGTGAAACAAATTACAAGTTGTTCCACTCTTCCTCTTATTTCTACGTGCAAATTTGTTGCATTATTTTTCTAATATTATGCATATGCTTTTCTACACCACCAATCATATTTTTGTGTCAACCTGTTTTGTTGCATTTCCTCCTATTCTTTTGTCCTATGTTATGGCACTATTTTCTCCTATTCTCTTGTCCTCTTTTATGGCACTATTTATGGCTTGTGGGTTGGAATAAAACCAGCCATAAAAATAGGAATTCGTTTTGCCATAAAAATAGGATTTAGTTGTGCCATAAAAATAGGATTTTGTTGTGCCACCAAAATAGCCATTTGTTTTTCCTTCATCCATCATAATTTTATTAGTTACAACAGAAAATAATATATGCTATTTCGTGCTATAAGAGTAGCACAATAAATAGTTATTAAAATAAAATTAATTGTTGCTGTGCAGGTTCCTGTCAAGAACATGACAGGAAGTCTGTATGCTGATGGCAGGAAATCTGCATGCTGCAAGATATATTTTCAAGGCTTAAAATCACAATGCTTATTAGTAAACACAATCCATAATTAATTTCCATATTTTATCCAAAAACTATATTAAATACCACTTATATATGTAATCACATGCAACATAAAATAGTGAAATAGTATGATATGGAATGAAATTGGAATGTGGAAGTGGATATGAAGGTATATGAAATAGGCTAAAATGTGGCATAAAATGGGACATGATTGGCTCTCATCATTCCCCCAAAATTAGCATATTGCATGTCCTCGTGCAATCAATATGATCAAGAGATATTTGATTTGAACTAGTAGCCTCTCGAATTTGTGTCTTTGGCCTTCTTCTTCACCCTTAACTATTATAGCTCATGCATAACCACAATGCCCTTTATTTTTCTTAGCTTCTCATGACAAGCTTTATTGCTTTGTTTTTCTCAATTTTCTTTTTTCTTTTTCTTTGTTTTTCTTGTCATTTCTCATAGCATCATTTTGAAATGCTATATATAGGAGGGCCATGAAAAATTTATCTTGACAATTATGAGCCATTTGAATTGGATGAAATGATAGGTAAAATGAACAGTGAAATGATGGATGAAATGATAAGCAATATGAAATGATTTTGCAAGGTTGAATAATGGATACTATAAGGATAATGGAAAGTAATAGGTGAAAAGATGGTAGACCTCCCCCCAACTGAAAGGGTTGATCATCCTTGGGAAACATGGAGAGGATAGGCATGGATGTTGCATATATGATTAATATAACAAGAAATATTAATAAAGTTAAGAGATAAAATAATGAAAAATAAAATTGATCGTTTTACCAACTCGCATTTCCATGTATGCCAAGGTCTGGTAGCTAATGTATCTCAGCAACTGTGAATCACCAGGAAGGAAGGAACCAAAAATTGTGACAAGGACTGTAGCCAAATCACACATGAAAGATATCCATCGAACTGAAGTATTGAGGAAACATACTGATGGTAGCCTGAATTCTCTCTTCATTTTGTCTAACACCTCAATTGAAAATGTAACTCTTGTGACAAGTGAAGTGGACCACAACAAACAAGAGTACATTTACACAAGTGAGCAACAAGAGGTGATAGGAGGTACTCAAACAACCACTGAAGCAATAGAGTATACCTGCAACCTGATTAGCCCATAGAAATAAGACAAATTATTGTAATTTTTTTTCTCTTTTTTTCCTTTTTTTTTCAATTTTTATAACGACAACAGATCGTCGATATCCTGGTTTTCAACCTACCACCGCCTAGATGCGCCAAAAAATTGATTTTCACCCCTAAGTTTATTTTGCAGTTAGTATCCACCAGAATCCGGTTTTCAGATATTAACTGGCAAACAACGCCCGAAGGTTTTCATTGTTGGATCTTTTATTGTTTTTTCAATTTTTTTGTTTTTTTCATAATTTTTTTCGTTTCAAAAAACTGCATATAATGACCAAAGAAATTGAAACCTTTATATGCATGATGAAAATGATATGAGCCAAAGCACAGAGTTTTGTAAGAATCCCTTCAATGAATGTCACTTTTGAAATTGGTTATATGATGCAGATCTTGGAAGGATGACCAATGACAAGAAATATACCTCATCAAGAGTGAGAATGCATATGTGCATAATAGGATAGCATAATATGATCCCACCATATCTAAAAGTTGATTGTAGAAGTTTGGAATACGTGCCCAATTTATTGGTTGAAAGAACTACTGACAAGAGAAGCAATCCTCCAAAGATAAGGAAATGTAGGGAAAGACCAGTGGTAGCATCTCAACAGATCCATATAGCTATCAGATAGGCAACAATCCTTATGATGAAGTGCAATGGTCTTTATGCTCAAGCTCCTTTTAGGACCTCCACATGTCTTCAAGTTGTCTCTAGATGTGTGGATTGTGAATAATTAGCCAATAACATGGTACTGCAAGATACATTGTTACACCAAGTTGAGTTTTGTCCTTCACATGGTCTAGCATCAAGGATGGTGAAAAAGAAAATTTATGTCCTCATGAATTTGGGTGCTTTTCTCAAGATCCTCTTTTGATATCCAATAGTGAGGTGGAAAGAAAACCCAGTGTCCTCCATGTAGAAAGCATGACCAACAAGCCAACAAAGTGTGTCATTCAATGCTCATGCACAAAAGCATCATCAATTGGTATTGGTGAAAAAGTGTTGGGTAACCACCATAAGAAACCTGCAACCATATTCTCATGACCAAGCATATCAAGTGTAGTAATGCAATATCATCCCTTTAATAACTGCACCATTTTATTCCAGTTATTGATTAGAAAATGAATGGTAAAGTTATATCTATGAATAGATAGTTTATAATAAAATGGATGAATAACAATCAATTATTGTGTAAACATAATATAAATGAGATGCGAATCAACACAAGAATGCAGACCTTAGTTTGGTCCAAAGCTCACATGTGATTTTATTACAAGCACCAATGAAACAATTAATGAAGACATGATAAAAAATCAACCAAAGATTTCAAAAGTTCAAGGGACTTCCTCCCAACTTAATTGCTTACTGCAAAAGCAAGAGGGCATTAGTATAATCTAGGGAATCAAATAACACCTTGAACTTTTCTAATGAATGGTCATTTAAAGATAACCCAAAGAATCAAGAACAAAGACATGCATATATTAAAAATCTTGATTCTTGTCAATGAACAATCATTATTTTGTATTATGGTCATTAATGCATTCAAACCCATAGAGTTGTACTTAATCAATTATTGGTGGGCCTAAATCAATGAGTATGTGAGGAATACACTTTTTAATCATAGGCCTTCGAACATGAATATGTTTAAGTATAAACACATTAATTGAAAAATCTCGTAAATGGTCATTGTTTATTTCACACGTTTCTTGAATGATTAATGTGTAAATTTCAACATTCCACATTGCATGATTAGTTTTATCACACAAATTTATGAGTTCCATAATAAAATTAGACTCAAATTGAAGTTTTGATTTATGTGTGTGAATGCCCTCTAAAGGTTGTGATTTACTAAGTAAATAAGAAGAACTAATGTAAATATCATTTAATTGATCAGATTGTTCTTCTAATTTAATTAAACCAAAATCAAATCTCTCACTTGCGTTAATGTATTTCAATTTTAATTCACCAATTCCAAGCACGTTATCAAAATATAAAGGGATCCATGAATAAGCATTATTATATGCAGTTTCAACCACCTTATTATCTAATTTTTCAATAGGCATCATGGTTGCCTTTGGTGGATATTGTGAAATAGATTGTATAGGATATGAATGGGATAATGAAAGTGGTAAGAATTGTTGTGGATATATAGTGGGTGGGACTAAGTAGGGCGGGTACAATGAAGATGGTAATGATGAAGATGGTAGTAATGGATATTGTGGTTGTTGTGAGCATGCATTTTTCCATTCATCATACACAATAGGTGAAGAAATATTTTGTGAAGAAACATTAGTAGAATGATAAGACATGTTAACACCATTAATAATACCTTGATCTTCGCAATTTGACATGTGAAATTTCTGTTGAGTTACAACAAATATTTGTTCACTTTCAGCTTTATTTTGATGAGGCTCACTTATAGATTGTATCTCTATCAGCATGTCCTCTTGAGCATCTTGGAATGTGCACTTATCTTTATCCTTGCAACAATCAAAGCAACACATGGCTAAATCTTCATTTTCAAAATTCCATTGTCCTAAAAATTTATCAATTATTTGTTCTTGCTCAATTAAAGGAATAATACCTGTAAATTCATGTGACAATGGTAATGAGAGATTAGGATAATCTAAGTTGCATTCATTAGGTAGAGGGGATATAAAAACATCACCTTGTGTCAGCATGATTTCCCCACCAATTTTTTCATTTTTGAAGAATTTTTCTTTGAAAATTGATGTATTTGAATTACCTTGAAAATGCAACATTTTTTATGTTTTTTTGTTGTTTCTTCAAAATTAATTCTTACCTTTCAATTTACTCACAACAATTGGTAATAATGTATAAATTGTTCTTTAAGATCTACTTACAAAATCTAACAATGCATCTATATGATTTAAACAATGCAAATTAGGACTAATCATCGAGCAAGGCTAGCAGTTGCGCAAGCTTTCATCCTAATGCATTGGTCCTAACTCAACTCACTGGATTTTCTGGCCTTTAACACCTCTCCCTGGCAATGGCGTCAAAATGATAGGCCAAAACTGGGGTAAAGAATAAGAAAGATTTCAGCTTGGTCTAAGAGTGTCAACTCGGGGATCATAGCTTGTGAGAAGTGTTGTGGCAGTATACCTGAAGGGAGGAAAGTAGTGAATTAAGGAAGAATGAATGCAGCTAAAACACACGTGAATTTCCTAAGTAAAAATCTGATTGTCTGTCTTCCTATCATAATTGTGCTCGGAACTGTCACTTCCTGCAACATGAGCTATTACAACAATAGTTTATTAATAAAAAGAGAAACATACCTACTAAAATTGAATCTCAATAATATATTACAAATGAAACTTAAAATATGATGTCTTTTATCATACCAAACTATAATATAGATGTTGGAATTTAAATCACACAACTACTATAGTTCTAAAGTTGTTGAAAATAAATAACACACAAAAATATTAACAGTAAAAATAAATAAATGTCACCATGCTTCACCAAGGAGTGAGCCCTTGCTCTGTGGTTTGCAGGTGAGATGGGATGAGATCCTTTTTACGCTGTTGTCTTCATCATGTGAAATATTATTTTATTCATCAACAATTTGATACAAAGTCTTTGCTGCAAAATTTTATATGCCTTTTTAAAAATGCTAATTCCCCCTCTTTATAGCTTATTACATTGCCTTATAAGGCGTGAAACAAATTACAAGTTGTTCCACTCTTCCTCTTATTTCTACGTGTAAATTTGTTGCATTATTTTTCTAATATTATGCATATGCTTTTCTACACCACCAATCATATTTTTGTGTCAACCTATTTTGTTGCATTTCCTCCTATTCTTTTGTCCTCTGTTATGGCACTATTTTCTCCTATTCTCTTGTCCTCTTTTATGGCACTATTTATGGCTTGTGGGTTGGAATAAAACCAGCCATAAAAATAGGAATTTGTTGTGCCATAAAAATAGGATTTAGTTGTGCCATAAAAATAGGATTTTGTTGTGCCACCAAAATAGGATTTAGTTGTGCCATAAAAATAGGATTTTGTTGTGCCACAAAATAGCCATTTTTTTTTCCTTCATCCATCATAATTTTATTAGTTACAACAGAAAATAATATATGCTATTTCGTGCTATAAGAGTAGCACAATATATAGTTATTAAAATAAAATTAATTGTTGCTGTGCAGGTTCCTGTTAAGAACATGACAGGAAGTCTGTATGTTGATGGCAAGAAATCTGCATGCTGCAAGATATATTTTCCAAGGCTTAAAATCAAAATGCTTATTAGTAAACACAATCCATAATTAATTTCCATATTTTATCCAAAAACTATATTAAATACCACTTATATATATTTAATCACATGCAACGTAAAATAGTGAAATAGTATGATATGGAATGAAATTGGAATGTGGAAGTGAATATGAAGGTATATGAAATAGGCTAAAATGTGGCATAAAATGGGACACGATTGGCTCTCATCAAGTGGTTTAATTTTCTATATGAAAATACTGCATGGTTTCAATGCATAGGTTATTGAGATGGTTACTAAAGGATGGAATGAAAGAAACCTTAATTTGGGTGGCAAAGATGTCGTGGTGGATGAAGAATTTATAGCTCAAATTACTGGTTTGGCTATGCAGGGAATGAAGGTTTTTAGGGATAAGAAAGACTCATAGGATGCAATGTCAATCTTCTTCAAAGGTAACAAGGCGACTGATCTCAAGAAGGTTAAAAGTGGTGGTTGGTATAGGAGCTCTTTGAAAGCACTCTGGTGTGATTAGGAGGAAGAAGTCATGAGGTATTTTACCTTGGAAGGAAGGTACATGACCATCAATAACTAGATTTTATTTTGCTTAATCATTTTAGGCATAAGAAATGGGTTTCTTTTCCCTATTATTTGTTGATGTCGTTGGATACGAGGATCAAGGATCACATGAAAAACCCCAGGAACCTGGTTCTGCATCTTGGGTTAATTCTTCTAATTTATGAAAATGTGAAATTTCATGAGGTGCATAAATCTTTGGTGTCCCTAAAGGATAATGTTGGCAAAGCCCGGGAGGGTTATGAGATGAAGTCGGGGGAAGAAAGGGTTAGAAAAAAATCCAAGAGGAGGAGGCTTATTCTGGATAAAGAGTTAGAGTTTGGAAAAGATGATGATGTTGAATAAGTCCCAGAATCCTATGCATCTTTTGAGGAGGGTCCCTCTTCCCTTGCTTCGAGAAAAATAGGGAATAGAAAGTTGGTCAATAAAGAGGGCTACACTACGTGTAGCGATGATGCGATCGCGACAACTCTTCCTAAAGATGCCAAGGATAAGACTGACCTGTATGGGGAAGCTTCCTCTCCTCCCCCTAAAATTAAACATGCTAAGTAAATTGAGGTGGGGTGACGAAAGAGCAAGGAGCCGAGATTTTCCAGTCAAATCTTGGAGAAGGGTTTCTGATAGGGAGGTTAGAGGAATCAATCACTGATTCCTACTCTGGGTCTTATTTGGAAGACCCCTATGGTGTCTCACTCCACCACCTTAACCTATAGGACCTATTTCTTGTTTAGGTTCCCCGGGTTCACCTTGCCAACCCAACTACCATCACAAATTCTACCTACCAAGTCAACCTTGGTGTAATGTTTCAACTCTTCCTTAGCCCTTAATCCACCCTAAAGGCTAACATACTCCAAGAATTAAAACTTAGCTTTGCAGGGGTGTGGAGGTGTTTCTAATAGGTTCTATCCATCTCACCATGATTCTTGAGGGTCCACCTAACTTCATTTGTCCATCGCTTCTACCAAACCCTCATCTGGGGTTTTAGTCCACTAGTCCTAGGAATTCCAATTAGGCCTCCTTCTCCGAGAAAACCAATTGGTTCTCCAAAGTTTCCCAAAGAACACATAATCTTCCCTTGGGGTTCCTGGTCCTTGTGTATATCCCTCAAAGATTCCAGAGGTCTTAACCCTCAACTGTTCGTACACAGCCATAACCCTCAATTTAGCAAATTAGGCCTTTTTTAAGCCATTTCCTAACCACACATCAAGCTGTCATGAGTTTCTCTCAACAAATGGATTGGTGGAGATTCCTCCTCCATGCTATACCTTGGAAAGGCTCATTCCTGCCCTCTCCACACCGTGATTTGATAGGAAATGAACAACCCTACCAATCAAGTGCTTTGCACTTCTTGTCTTCCTTAGCCGGACACTTCTTGGCTCGCCCAGGAGAAGATTTCCATGGTGCTTGCAAAACTGTCAAGACCTCCTAACCCTACCATATGTACAAGCATGGAGTCTAGTCACAATTCCCAAGGGGCCGTACGTTATGTACAGTGGGAATGTGATCTAAACCTCCATTTTCTACAAACAACCTGTCATATCAGTAATTGGAAAGAAACAAACTAACTACAAACAGTGCTTGCAAATTGAACAGAACTACAATCTAATGCCACCCAAAGCTTGAACAACAACTACATTACATTCTACACAACCTACAGTATCCAATTCAATCCATTAAAGCACTTCTTCAATGCAAAAATCAGAAACTTTCACATTAACACAACTGTTTTCTTGATTTCAAAACTTCAACCCAAACTTGAATGCTTCCAACCCTGCTTTCAGGTTGAGGCACACCCTATATAGGTCAAAAAAAGTAGTTATACCTCCCCTTGGTCGGACATTTCAGTTACATGGTGGCAAAGTTGCAAAATGCACCATTTTGCAACTTTTGCCAATTTCTAGCAAACCTATGCAAATGAGTTGCAAAACTCATTAAGCCTTTCCACACCTTATCCTAATGATCACTAAGGATCAAGACATGTCCCTCAGCCTCTAATTCTATCTCACCTTCTCAATGGTCAACATGACCTTCATGGAAAACATACCAAAAAAGAAGAATCAAAACTATGGAGGATGATGCTATGGAGGATAGGGTTGAAAATTTTGATAGGGAAGAATTGTCTGATGTGTTAGGCTCGGCTCGCGAGACTGCTAATCTACAGTTTAAAATTTTTAAATGGTTTTTTCATGAAATTAATAGGATTAATGTTAGGATTAGAGGTGTGGCTAGCAAGGCTGAGGACCTTGCTGTTCAAAGCCAAATTGACAATTTGATGGAATCTCTGAATATTGTGGCTAATACTGTGGCGGAGGAAACCATCAATCTGAAGCAGAATTTGGAAGGTAGAATTTTATCCCTTGAGGATGAAATTGATAAAATTGGGAAAATGCTGATGAAGAGGGTGAAGCTACCAAGCTTGTGGATACTTCAGATTCTGCCATGAGGAAAGTGGTGCTGAAGAGTGGTGAGGCGTCTAAGCTTGTGGGCACTTTGGATTTTTCCATGATGATTTCTCCTTTGATTACTGCTAAAAAGAGAAAAGAGTTTGGGTCTATTGTTGTTTCTATTGCTGGGGGTAAGGTGTTGGATGTGGGTGATGCTGGTGAGAAGGATACTGCTAAAGGTAAAGTTTTGATTGAAGAGGTAAAAAATGGTGGACCTGGGGTTAGAACTAGGAATAGAATGAAAGGTAAGGTTGGGGCCTCTGGGAGGGAGGTGTCTAATATTGTGGATGATGCGCAAAAGATGGTTGATACTGACATGGAAGCTGTTGAGATCTTGAAGAATATGTAGTGCATTTGGCTGGCTTCTTTTTGGTTGTTTTTTGGCTGTTGGTTTGCTATTGATGGGCTGATTGTTGCGTAATGTTGTTATCTTTTCTTATTAACTGTGCTCTTTTGTAAAGGGTTTTGACTTCCTTCAAAACCCATTTTTTACCTTTAATCCAAACAAATCCCAAATGTGGTATCACTTTAATTTTTACCCAAACTACTTTGTTGCAAGGGGAGACACTAGATGTAGTTACGCATTGATCCCAACTCTTTGAGATTGGGATGAACACCCCACCTCTCCCCTTATCATGTTTAGTGACATATTGTGATGAGTTGTTCTAAGTAAAATTAAGGTTGGTTTCTAATGTAAAGCTAGTGGCTTTAACCTCCTGAAGGAGGACCACATCTTTTTCTTTGTCCAAGTTAAGGAACCTTCAAACAATGTGTTTTATATTAGGGGAATCAAGCCGTCTAATATTCCAAGATGTGCAATTAAGGCTCATGAAAAATAAATTTAGTGGGGGTCATCTTTTTCATTCCTAAAAATTTCAAAATATTTGGGGATCTTATCTTCAATTTCCTACCTTTTGGATGTAGGCACAGGGACAATCAAACTTAATTTCTTTCTTTCTTGTTTATTACTATGTAGGCTACCCTTTCCCATTAGAATAATCTTTCCTACTCTTTTCTTCTTTGCACCTCTTGTCACCTAGAAAAAACCGAATCTTGGTGTTCTTTGTCCTTCTGTGATCTTCCTAGATTATCTAAAGACCCATTATCTTTTATAGGATGCATTTTTGGATTGGGTAAGTATTTTTCTTCCTTCTTGAGCCTATTGTCACCTGAGCCATTATTAGGTTTATGGGGTAAGTCCTTATCTAAATTTCCATCAATGACCATGGTATTGTTTGGGTCAAACATGCCTCTAAGGCTGATCACATTCATATGGCATTCAATCCTATTCTAATCATTGCTTTCACAGTTTATGCTAGGCCTTTCCTTAGGTGAGTTGGGAGTATTGTTTCCACCTCCCATTAGGCTAGTGGTTCCCTGATTGGGAAAGATCATGGAGTTTTCCTTAGGGGATAAATCCATAGACATATTAATATCCCTCAAGATAAGAGTAGGAGTTTGTTCCCCTATTTTCCCAGTATCAATACTTACTTTATGATTTATATCCAAATCCAAGTTGGAGGGGTCCAACCTTCTACTATTTCCCTATGGGCTATTGACATGCTGATTTTTTATTTCAATATCAAAGATAATGCCTATCACTATTGATAGAGATTAATTATTAACAAGTTGATTAAGTCATTTTTCCATGTACTTGCTTCATTTCCCTTATTGATAGTGTTACTTTCATTATATGGGGATTTTATTACATATTCTTTCGACTCTATCAATTCATTGTTTCTGCTATCTTTTTCTCTTGTTTATTTTCTCAATATTTTGTCTAATCTTATCTAGGGAAAGTTGTTGTGTATTTGTTTTTTCACTCAAAATATTAGGCACCTTCCCTGAATTGGGGTAGGCCTTATTGGAGTTTCTCTTTGGTATCCCAAATATTTCAAGGTTATCTCTATCAGTTTGTATGTTATCTGCATTTAACCTTTCCAACTCTTGATTTAGGAGATTAAATTGATTTGTTACCCTTACACCAGCATGCCATTATTGTTCCTCATCTTTTGATATACCAACTTGATGAGGGTTAGTCAGAGAACAGGGTTCTCCTTCTTCCCTCAGATCACTAGGATTGTTTCTCTTTATTTTAGGGTTATTTTTTCTATATATTTTTTATTCAAACTTCCTTAGGGTTTTTCCCCCACCTTTTAAAAACTCTTATCACAAGATTTTAGGAAACCCTTTTGAATTACTCTCTAAGTCACTTATATTTTTGCTATGGTTAAGGTAATTATTTTCTAAGAATAATTGGGCAGTTCTTTCTATTGTGCCCTTCCTTCCTACAAAGGTAACATACATTAATTCTCCCCAAGATTTCAATGTTGCAAGTATAAGATCCTATTTCAATATTAAATTCTAATGCTTCAGGAATTTCAACCCTTGGGGCCAATAAAACCAATGCCTAGGCATCTATGTGCGGGAGGGAGGATTTTTCCTCCTCAATCCTAATTACATTCCCAATTGGAGCCAACATCTATACTAAGAAGTTTCAAATCAATGGAGGCACATTTTTAATCACTACCCATCTAGGGCACGACAATGCTAGAACTTCCTCATTAATGGCTTCAAGCGACCACTTTAGGGCACAAAATATACATTTGCCTATATTCCAAAATTATTTGTAAAAACCAATTCTTGCATTTTGTGCTCTTTAAGGAAAATTGTGGAAATCCTTCATTGGACCATTCTACAAAAGGTGGTTTGAATACCTAGTTTCTTTACCCAAAAATTCAACAACCATTCATCCAATTATTTCCTATTCGATAGCTTTGAAGAGTCAACGACTACTAAAAAAATTGCCACATCTTTTATCCTACCACATTCATTTTTAATAGTAGAGTTCATTTCAAAATTAGGCATTAGGACCAATTTTATAGGGTTTGTAAAGGGGCACTTACCTTGTTCCCCTCCATCCCTTTCATCTTCATCATCTTCTCTATTAGGAAATATAAGAAATTTTAGGCCAAGTGAAAGCTCCACTTTTTCTTCAACAAAAATATCTCAAAATGATCTTCCCTATGAATTAAAGATCTGCTCCCCATTCAACCTACTTGTAGGTAACTCAGGGGGATCCATATCCTTTTCCATAAATATTAACACACTATTTAATTTTTAGTAGAAGGTGAAGCATAAATGCTACTCAAAGAACAACAAAAGCAATCATGCGACAAAACGAAACCATAAAGGCAAAAAATGAAGGTAATAAAAAGGTCTTAGGAGGGCACTTATAGAGAGTAAAATCCTCCATGGAGGAGGACCCTACATCCTCCACTCAATTCCTATAACCCTAGCCTGCATTCATCAAATCACTCTTCGCTTGATCTCTACCTCCTTTCTTACCATATTTTAACAATTACAAAAAGTAGAAACACATTTAAACATAAAATAACAAGTGTAATATAACACAAATGTATGTGGGAAAAACCCTTTTAGGAGAAAATCCCCACACTCTAAAGTAGCCCAATGTATTATTTATTAGACCATAGTTACAACATACTTGTAGAGAAAACCTTCATAGGAGTATCACCAATAAGAGATTAGGAGGAATTTTGACAACTTAACATTATCTACAAAACTTGTACCCTCAACCTCCATCTTGAGCACCTAATATATAGGAGACATAATAGATGAAACCTTCAAATGATAATTAGAAAACCATGAGCTGAAACCACCCAAAAAGTGGCACCAAAAATTATCCCCAATCAAAGATATCTTATGATGTTTCATAACACGCATCATAAGTTGGTAAATGATTGTAACTCCTCTTTACAACTCTTTTATGTGCCCATCGAATTTTTATATTTTTTATACAAAATTTTAGAGGCGACAACTTTTGATCTAGTGGGCTAATATGACTCATTTTTTAAATAAAGAGGTTGAGGATATCTATGAAACAAGCATCCCCATAGGCATGTTGGATAATCAATAATATTTATTTTGGCAAAAAAATAACTTTGTAGCCAAAAATTTAAGTTTTTCCATGTTATGTATGAAAAACACACTTTTCTAATCTTAACTGTTAGGAGCAAGGGTTTGATACCTTTCTTGAACTAAAATAAGGTGTTCCTCTAATGATTAATCCTTAAATTCTGTAGGATGAGAGAGAATCAAATATAGAGGTTTAAATATCCTTAAATGAGAATGAATGTAATTGAATTCCTTCAAAAATAAATATAAATATATAATAATTAATCACACAAATGTGTATTTAGTCAACTAAAAAATTAACAGTGAAATAGCAGTTTGCCTAATTTTGAATTTAAATTTTCAAAATTTAGGGGTCAAATCTAAGGTTGTCAAATTGATCCCATGTTGATGAGAATGATCAAACAAGTAAATGGTATTTTTTGTATGAAGAATGAGTATCTACATGTGTGGTGTAATAAATGTAGGATGTACAAAAAGATGCACAAAAAAGGATGAGATGTCGATAAATGTATGGGAATGTGTGTTTATGGGAATAGGTGAAGACTATGAGACTAAGTTCAACTTCAAATAAGATCATTTTATTTGTTGATACGTAAAGGTATTAAGTCATTCTCTCAAAATAGACATATAGTAAAAAATTGGAAATGACATGGTGAAGTAAATTTCACAAATATAATTGTATTACCAAATAATTTCTACTTCTACTTTTATATAGACAAAATATAAATGTGTGTTCTTTTAGAGTTTTATCTTTAAAAAAATGGTATAAATTTATCTCTCTTTTAAATTATTTATTCATTTTATGTATACTTTGACAAGTTGTTGTCAAGTACCACATATTAATCAATTATCATTTGAAATAGGGTGGTGTCCAAGGCTACCTGCAAAAGGATTTTAGATATCTAATTCTATAGAAATTAATTATGCTAAGAAGGAATATTAATTGGAAAGAGTTTGAAATATTTTGTGACCATAAGAAATTTAATCTACAAAATTAAGGGAATTAAATAAATATTTTCTAAAATATAACAATTTTTCCTAAACTATTGAACTGGTGATAAAAAATATGAACTATTCTATCTTTTTGCTTTCTTTTTTTAAGAAGGATTTCAACATAAAATGAAAGATCTCAATAGATTTAATATTTTTAAAGAATTTTTTAACATGGCATAAAAATAATAGTCTATTTAAGAGCTATGACATACACATTTCTTTACATAAATATGGATTCATAAACAAACACAACAAATATTGTAGATAATACATATTCAATGAAATGATATCAATAATATTAAACATATTAATCACATTGCACACATTTAACCTGCAATCTTACAATAAAATGAACATTAACCATGCAGACATACATTGATAAGAAGCTTGAAATACTTATCTCTAATGTGTACTTTCAAATCCTCAGTTGAGTGGCTAGCTCAATAGATGTTTGAGTTCCTCGAATCAAAAAATCATCCACAACATGTAATCATACTTCTTATAATCATGAGATATCTATTCAAAAGATTCTCTATTACTTAAATATTATAGGAATATAAGATATCAAATACTAGAATTGTCTTCTATTGATTATAAAAAAGATACATATCTATTATTGTAGACACCTAAATTTGACCACTTCCATATGGTCATAATCCCATCATTCATTCATCTAATCCATCTATATTAATTAAATGACACATTTAATTAATATTATCCATTTTCCCTAAGGTGCCTAAAAATATTTAAATAAATACTTTATCCTTTACCATTTCCTCTCTAAATTAAATAAATCAATCAATTTATTTAATTTAGTCGATTATCCTTTTCATTTTTTAATTCATTCTTTCTCTCTCCTTGTCCCATCCTCCTTAACCCTTTCACTAATATGGGTTAATTTAATTAATCCTTCATTAAGATATGCATATCCTTAATTAGGATTAATGTCACATCCTCCATATCTAGCCACTTGCCTCTAATCGTCATTAATTAGCCTAATCACCTATTTGCACAATCCTAATCCTAATTACTTACGTTTTCTAGCATGTCCTTAAGTCAACCTTCTTGGTACTTCCCTTTTTTGGGATGACCTCTTCCCCATGTGAATTAAAAATTCACACTTATTCCCCCCATGCATTTGTCTTCCCCATGACCTCTCAAAAGTAACATCATACCCATGGGACAAAGACCCCTTTTAGGGGGAATCTTCTCTTACCCATTGGTTTCTTCCAAAAAGTGAATTAAAAATTCACTTTTATTTCTCCAAGGCCATCTCCAATCCCCATGGTGACAAGAGTGGACTTTCTAAAAGTCTTCACTTGTCACTTTCATCCCCATATGGGACCAAGGAACACCTTTTTTGGGAAATCCCCTCCCATCCCAAGGTACTTGCAAGTACCTTGGGACCACATGGCCTTTTCCATGTCACTTGTACCCTTTCCATCTCACCTTGTCCTTTGGACACTTCACTTGCCACATGGTGAGATGTGAGGGCTTGTGAGTCCTCAACTCACCATAACCCTCCATCTTGGCCATGGTGGCTCAATCTTGACCATTGAATCTGTAATAGTAGATTAAAAGATGATCTTTCGAATACAATGAGATGGATAATTTGCAACTAGAATAACAATGTTAATCTTAATCTAAATAATAATCTAAAATCAAAAAACAAAGAACGAGGAAATAAACATAATAACTAAACAAATTAATGGAAAGCTCTCACCGAATATGCGTTCACTCCTTTGAATTATCTTGATTGTTCTTCTCCATTTTGCCTTTTCAGTATTCTTGCCCTCACATTTATGTGTTTGAATGCAAGCATAACTTCGTCGAGTGTCTAAGCAAAATATCAAAGATAAGTTTCTTCTCAAAAGTGTATGATTTCGGGAGGAGGAATAATGATAATGGCAGGTTTTCGAACGATCGGCTCAAATTGAAAGAGAGATCAACGGATGAGATTGATGAATGCCATGCAATGTGAGTTCTATCTCAGATAGAACATGACTTAGAACACGAGTTCAGGAAAGACTAAAGATAGAGACTAAGTTAGAACATGAGTTAGAACACGAGTTCAGGATCTTAATCTTCAATAATAGAAGAAATAGACTTTGTATGCAAAAGACAAAGTTAGAACTCGAAGAATAATGCATTCGAATGCAAACAGGAGTTAGAACTAGTTAATCGACTAGTTGTGACGAAGAGTCTTCTCACAGAGATAAATAGGTGTTGAATCTGGAGATAACTGGAGAACTAAAAATAGATCTCGAGTCAGAAGGTGAGTGAATGACTTAGATAACTGAATGATAGAAGAATGTGACATAAATAATTAATATGAATTAAATGTTAATTTAATTCAACGTTAAAAAATAAGGACTTTAATTAAATAAATAAAGATAATTTATTTAATTTGACTTTTGAAAAGGATAATGTGAATAATTAAATAATAAATATTTAATTATGAGTAAAGGGGGTTAAATGAATAATTAAATAATGATATTTAATTATAGTTGGAAAAGTATGATAAAGGGGTAATTAAATAATAAATAATAAATTATTTAATTAATAGATAAAGGGGGAAGAATTAATTAGTTCACAACATAATTATATAAATATGACTTATTTAATTAATCAAGTTGAATAAAGGAATTAATGAATTAGTGAATTAATTAAAAAGGGGTATTTAATTAATAGAGGAAATATGTGTTAGAAAGGTTAATTAAACAATAAACATTATTTAATCAAGACCACGGACTATAGAGAATTATGTCGAATGTGTATTCGCAAGCCTAGACCAATTTTCGATATCTATAGTTTGCCCCTCTTTGATACAATGTTCTTTCGGCGTTGTGTCAAAGAAAATAAAAAAAAGATATGCCCCAATGAAAGTAGGGTGAGGAAGGATGATGAGGAGGTATTGGTATGCCCCCTCGAGAGAACAGGTGGGTTAAAAGAACATGAGTGTGCTCTCGAAATGGATGAGAAATCTAGAATATGAAGGACAAAAGAATAGGGAAAAATAGATAAGGATGATGAAGATACAGACTAGAAGAAATGTTAGCATGGATAATTCAAAAAGTTAGTATTGAAAAAGAATGGTTATTGATTGAGAAAAATATGATCTTCGATATTTTTCCAAATATGCTATGCTTTCTTTTTATCATCATTGGGCGGGACATGACACAAATGGATAGTACACACTATGATATGAGATAAACCATAGTGTACAAAGTCATGCATCTGCGAAAAATAGACAGTCACAGACAAGGAGTGTCGTAACTCATACTAAGGACATAATTGCCCCAATCGTTTTGTCGAGATAAACCACAGACAACAGACAAATAAAAGATGGGTCATGAGACATCATTGCTCCTCTAAATCCTTGACAGGACATCCTTGAGGAAACTAGTAACATGACTCAAAAACCAATGTTTAAAAAGATAGTTGACAGACAGTAGCCAAAGAAAAAGAGTCCTGAGACATCCTTGCTTCTCTGAATCCTTCAAGGGACATCCTTGAGAAAGCTAGTAACTAGACTAAATTCACAAATCAATAGAAAGATAAGACAAAATAAGATATAAAGTCATAAAGCCAAATAAAATTATTTGCCAAAACTTGATCTTGTAGGACTATTTGATTGTTTGATGTTTGACATAGCGTAATGTGAGAGATGACACATACCACATAAGACATTGAGTTTGGTTTCGACCTGGTGAGGTCTATATAAGGCATGACAAAGCCTGGTTTTAGAAAGACACGTGTCGTATAAGATGTTGAAGCCGGATGACATTGAAGTGACAAGCTACATGAGACTATGACAATTTGATGACGCTTGTTGACAAGAAAGACATATCTAGCTTAAGACATAGGTTGATCGCTTTGACAATGTGTTTGATATTGACTTGATGATAGTTTGTGATGTTGCCTTGTTGATGCATGACGTGTTTTGATTCATTGACTGATAACAAGTGTGTGCGTAGACAGTGTATGACATGAGATGATACCCTAAACTATGATATGCAACTTGTGTGATATGATTGTGAATGAACCCTATTGGACTGACCTAGTGTGGTCTTGAGAGCTCATCAATTGATTAGCCTTACCTACGTTGTACACGTAGAGACCTCGTAGTTCGACATGACCAATGAATTTGAATGTACAAAGAATCATGATTTAAATGTGTGTGATACATGACAAACCTAGACTAATAGACCTAATGCCTCGGGGGCACATCAATTGATGGCCTTGCCTACGTCCCAGTCGCAGAGGCAACGTAGTTTGACTATGACTGACTAAACATGACTGACTTGACTCTATTTTTGGTATTTTTTGACATGTTTTGATTTTTTTTGGATTTTTGAAGTTTTCTAATGTTTTTGGGAATTTTTAGGACATTTTCGATGGTGTGACGTTATGTACAAGGTGTCAAGGCACAAAACAAGGATTTGCTCCCAGTTGAGAATAAGACTTGCAAGATGGAGAGGGTAATATGACGAAATGGACACTAGATGTCAATCGTTCCAAGCAATGGATAAGACAACCATTTATTATGAGAGATGGTGAAAAAGTCCAATTAGAATGATGGTAGATGAAAGAGCGAACTTGACTACACATGGTGCCTGTTTGCCAGGTTTTCACCATGGTACTTATCCATAGCGCCACCGAAGCGGTTTTCACTATTGGACGGATTTATTTCTCTTTAAGACACAAAGGTAACCATCAAAGACGCCTGTTTGCCAGGTTTTCATCAAGGTAACCATTTTTTTTTGTTTTTTCATTTTTTTGTATTTTTCAAGATTAAGACACGGATTCTCAGAAACTAAGCATAGAACCTCTTTAGATGTAGACTGTTGATAGGTGACAAAAGTGGCTCTCCTTCAGGAGTAGAGAGTTGGTACGCTCCTGACCCAAAAGCTTCTGTGACTATATAGGGCCCTAACCAGTTAGGTTCAAACTTACCTAGTTTTTCCCGTTCAGCTTGGTTCTTAGGATTCTCCATTTATACCAGGTCACCAATGTCAAAGTGTCTATTGAGAACTTTCCTATTGTAGCTACGACGAAGATGATTCTGATATGCTTGCAAATGATCTAATGCTTTCTATCTTCATTCATCCAGTAATTCTAGCTCTTGTAACCTAGATATACGGTATTCTTCATCATCAATATGACCCTTCAAGGATACCCTTAGAGAAGGTATTTCAACCTCAATAGGTAAGATATCTTTGGACCTGAATATGAGGGAATATGGAGTGGTGCCAGTGGGAGTACGGATGCTTGTGCGATAAGCCCATAAGACAGGATTAAGCTATAGGTGCCAGTCACAACCAACATCATTGACAGTCTTCTTTAGGATTCTAACAATGGTTTTATTAGATGCCTCGGCTTGGCCATTACCTTGTGGGTAATATGGGGTGGAGAAATGGTGTTTGATATGGAATTTGTCACATAAATGGTGTACTTCTTGGTTCTTGAATGGGCGGCCATTGTCTATGATTATGGATTAGGGTACACCATACCAACAAATGATATAGTTTAGGATAAACTTAGATATTTGTGTGTTGGTGATGTAGGTCATGGGAATAGCTTCAATCCATTTGGTGAAGTATTCGGTGGAGGTAATGATGAATTTACGGTCGTTGGATGATGGAGGGTGTATCTTACCTATGAGGTCAAGTCCCCATTAGGCGAAGGGCCATGGTGAAGTAATTGGACGAAGCTCCTGTGCGGGCACTCTTATCAAATCCCCATGTATTTGACATTTTCTACATTTCTTTACAAAGATGTATGAGTCTTTCTCCATTGTAGGCCAATAGTAACCTAGTGTCATAATCTTATGGGCTAAAGTAGGACCACTCGAATGAGATCCGCATATAACCTCGTCCACTGCTCGCAAAGTTGTTTGTGCTTCCTCAGCATCAAGACATCTCATTAGGGCGTTATCTAAGGTACGTCTATACAGGGTTTCTCCGATGATGGTGTACTTAGCTGACTTTCGGATGAAGGTTTGACGTTGGTTATTGCACAAGTCTTGAGGTAAGGTTTGGTCAGTGAGATAGTCGAATATGTTTTTATACCAAGGAGATGTAGGACCAACAATGGTACACACCATCACAGTATCAGGGACATCATAGGTAGGGACCAACAACTGTTCAACTAGAAACTCAAACTTAGGCACGTTACTCGGAATATCCAACAACGAACCCACAATTGCCATAGCATCTGTAACTCTATTATGTATACGTGGTATTTGTTGAAAAGTAATGTCATTGAAATACTACTTGAAAATATCAACCATATGCTTGTAAGGGGCAAGCTTCTCATCCTTAGTCTCATAATCATCATTTACCTACCAGATTACTAGTTGAGAGTCGCCAAAAACATGTAGGCTCTTAAACTTCCATTGAGCTGCCATTTTTAACCCTGTCACTAAAGCTTCATACTCTGCTATATTGTTGGTACAAGGGAAAGCAATCCTGAATGATTTGGGAATGGTATCACCTTGAGGTGTAACAAATAAGATACCAGCTCCTGAACCATGATTTGTATTTGACCCATCAAAGTATAGCTTCTAATTGGCTTTAATGTCAATGTTGAAGAGAAATTCATCAGGAAAATCTGCCACTAATGGATGGTCTACCTTCATAGGTGCATCAACTAACTGATCTGTAATCACCTGTCCTTTTATAGCCTTCCTCTCGACATACTGAATGTCATACTCACTAATTATCATAACCCATTTAGCCAATCAGCCTGTTAATGTTGCCTTACTTAGGAGATATTTAAGTGGATCAATCTTTGCAATTAACATTGTTTATCGATTGAGCATATAGTGCCGAAGTTTTTGGGTAGCAAAGACTACCGCAAGACAGGAACGTTCTATGTTGTTGTAATTCAATTCATAGCCCACTAAGGTACGACTGATGTAATAGACCACTCTCTCATGACCTTGATCATCGTGTTGTGCGAGAAGAGCTCCTAATGCCGACTGAGTTGCTGAAATGTATAGTATCAATGGTTTTCCCTCTGTAGGTGGCATTAAGACTGGTGGAGTAAGAAAATGGTCCTTGATTTGTTGGAAGGCCTCTTGACATTTAGGTGTCCACAAAAATGGTACTCCTTTCTTGAGTAGATGTTGAAATGGGTGTATTTTATCTGCCAGTTGTACTATGAAATGCCTAATGGACTGTAATCTCCCCTGCAGGGTTTTGAGTTGACCAATGCTGACTTGAGGAGGCATTTCTATGATAGCTCTTACCTTCTCTGGATCTACTTCAATGCCTCTTCGAGAGATGATATACCCTAACAGTTTCCCTAATTTCACTCCAAAGACACACTTCTTCGGATTTAGCCTAACGTTGTAATTCTCTAGCCTCTGGAATATCTTGTCTAAAACCTTCAAATGATCTTCCCTTGTTTCTGATTTAGCTATAATGTCATCTACATAGTCTTCCATGAGAGTATGTACAAATTCATGGAAAATCATAGTCATTGCCCATTGATAGGTAGCTCCTGCATTCTTAAGGCCAAATGACATAACATTCCAATAGTATGTGCCCCATGGACACATGAAAGTTGTCTTGTGTTGGTCTTCAACTGCTATTTTAATCTGGTTATATCCAGAGAAACCATCCATGAGGGATAGCATCTCGTATCCTATTGTAAGATCTACTATCATGTCGATGTTCGGAAAAGGGAAGTCATCCTTAGGACATGCCTTATTGATGTCTCTAAAGTCTGTGCAAATGTGAATGCCCCCAGTTGGTTTAATCACTGGTACTAGATTTGATATCCAATCTGCATAGTTTATCGTCCTTATGTATCCTATATCCAAGAGTTTCTTAAGTTCTGCCTTGACCAATAGAGCAATATGCGGATGCATTTTCCTCAACTTCTATTTGATTGGCTTAATACCTAGCTGTAGTGGTAAATGGTGCAATATTAGGTCTGGATCAAGCCCAAACATGTCAGCATATGACCATGCAAATTTTATCTATCTCTTTGTAAAGAAGTCCTTAAATTCAGGTTTTTCTGTCTCTGTTAAAGAAGCTGCAAAATATATCTTTCGAGGATTCTCTTCTGTACCTATATTGACTTCAACAGACTCTTCTACTAGCATCAGTGACTTTTCCTATTCAATGGGGAGAATATTTAAACCTCTATCCTTGGGTGCCTCTGAGAGGTTTTCGCCCTCAGATACGTCCTTTATTTTGAATTTTTCTTCATCCATAGGCGCCTTTCGGTTTTCACCTAGGGACTCATCATTTTTATTTTCATTGTCTTTTTTCTTTTTATTCTCATTTTTGTGACTAGAGGTGTAAATAGACTCCCCAAAATATGTTTTATCATCCAAGTCTATGGCAAAACCTTCTTTCTGATCCCCTCTTGGTATGCCTTCTCTAAGTCCCATGAACTCAGCAATTGCTTCGTCATTCTCGAATGTATCTATGATAGGTGTACCTTGTTGATCCTAGTTGATAAGTTCGGGATATATAAGGGGCATGTCATCATCAGAGTTTTTAAAGGTAGTTGCTGAAAAGGTGAGTATAGAATGGTTGACATGGTCACAGAAGTTTTGGACTAACTCCTTTTTATTCTTCTTCCTAGGGGTAGGTATACTCTAATGTGGGACTATAGTAAGGGTTGAGTCATCAGAAGATGGTTTTTCAGGTGCCCAAGATGCATGATCAAGGGTTTCCCAATAATAGTTCTTTTGCCATTCTTCTTTGGAAAAGTGTTTCTTAGGATGAGGACTAGATGTTTTTGGTACAGGTTTCACGTTTAGGTCCAATTCTCCAAATAGGGCATCTATGTTCATGGTACTAGTAGATGAAAGGGAATCCCATTCACAATCACTTGAGTAAGGGGATTCATTCTTAAATTGGAGGTTTGTTGTAAGCTGGGGGTTTTGTTGTAAACTAGGGGAAGTGGTTCATGAGATATCTTGATGTCTGGGCAAGCACTCACTTCCTCTTGAAATGGTGACGAAGTACTAGGAAACCCAATTCTAAGCGGTTGACACCCTAGCCCTAAGTATTTCTGTCATTGTGAGACAGTGATCAGTTCCGTCCTTCCATTTTGATATAGTACTAACCCACTGTGCCCATCATAGCCTTCATTTTGCATTATCTTAAAGCCTTTTCCATACTGGTCCTTAGCTATTTGAATAGACAGGGATGGGTATTCATGTTCTTCTTGATACAACTAGGAATCACCTTGATCCATAATTTCTTCACTTAACTCTCCCCATTTGGTCAATGTCATTGTAGGGGGAACATGAAATGTGACCATTGACTGTCTTCTATCTGCCATGGGTAGGCCATATGCCTTAGGTGGAATTAGTTGACTAACACAGTATGATGCCTTTATATGATAATCACCACAACCCTTGTCTTAGATCTCGAGCTTAGGAGTGGATGATGGTGGTTTGAATGAAATGGACTTAGTGAGATGTGATGGGTCAACGTATAGGGATAAAGTGGATGATGAAGCTTCTTGGTTAACTGGTACTTGTCATTGTGTAATTTTCCTTAGGCTTGTACAATATTGAAAAGGATCTGGATCACCATCAATGGTGATCTTTGTGCCATTATACAGGAACTTAAGACATTGGTGATATGTTAAAGGTATAGCTTTCATTGCGTGTATCCAAGGTCTACCTAACAACAAGTTGTATGGAAGGGTGAGATCCAAGACTTGGAAGCTGGTGTTCATGATCGCTTGGCCAATTCTTATAGGGAGTGTGACAACTCCTTTGGATGATCTTTCCTCATCATCATAAGCCTTGATGACTATACTCTTAGAGGTATCTACGTAGTCTTCTGAGAATCCTAATGCCTTGACCAATTTCAGGGTACACAGGTTCAAACCTGCTCCTCCGTCTACCAAGACTCGTCGAACTTTGTTTTGATGGACTAGGACTTCAAGATGTAAGGGGTCATTATGATCAGACTTTTCAGCTGAGTAATCTTGTTGGGAAAATGTGGCATGATGCAAGTTGGTCAAATATGCCACCATTTCTTCAAAACAATTAACATCTAAGTCTATAGGAACAGTTGTGTTCTGTAGAGCTTTGTCAAGAATGGCTCAATGCTCAGGTGATAAAGTCAACAATTCCAAGATAGATATTTGCGTAGGGGTTTTACTCAATTGATCAAGAAGGTTGTACTTAAACTTGGAAGCTTGCGTAGGTGACTCGGAAGAAGGACTAGGAATAGTGATCTTAGTTCTGCGTGTGTTCACATTACATTTTGGATGCTTCTTAATGATGATGGTATTGACATTCTCATTTGTGGCTCGAAGGTGATTTATGATCGTTCCTTTACCATAGTCATACTTGGTATTGTTATAATTGGCTGATGGATTATTCTTGGGTCCTGAACTGGAGGCTTTTCCTTTTGTGTGGTCATGTAACAGGTCCGTGAAGACCTTATGATCACTATTCTTGGTATTTTTCTGCCCACCGACCTCTATGGTTCCGTTTTCAACAAAGTCTTGTATAATATTCTTGAGTTGGTGACATTGTTGTAGGTTGTGTCCTTTCGTTCGATGATAGTCACAAAAAGAGTTATCATCCCACCATGAAGGTTTGAACTATCCAGGATCATACTCTCTTGGTTCCAAAGGTTTGATGAGATTATGTTTAATCAACTCTTTGAAAATAGTCTCAATTGGTTGTCCTAAAGGTGTAAATTCACATGTAGGAAATCTTCGTTGCGGTCTTTATTGTTGTGAATTTTGGACATAGTTGGCTGTTTGATCTGGACTATTCATCGTGTCTTGATTGGAATTGTAACCTCTAAGTGTAATAACTGGTCCCATATGTATGTTTTTAGCATCAACAATGTCGTCATTTGTAACATTTTTGTTTCTAGACTAGAATTTGTTTCTATCGTTTGGTGCGTTCTGATGTTGGACAACCGAATTTTTGCCTGGTACTTTTATTTCTCCTTTGTCTATAAGGCCTTTCTCAAGGATGATGCCCTTTTGTACCAAGTCTAGGAATGAAGTACAATAGTGTACCCTTAAATCACTTCGCAATTTTGGGTTGATGTTTTCTAAGAATATCGTGACCTTTTGCTTTTCTGGTATTTCAACTGGACATCTGCTAGCTAGACTTCTCCATCTTTGGAAGAAAGTGGTGAAAGTTTCACCGTCTTCTTGTGTTGTGTGGCACAAGGTTGCTATTGTTACCTCATTGTCTATGTTAAAGGTGAATAGTTCGATAAACTTCTCAGCTAATTCACCCTAGGATAGTATGCCATATGGTAATTTAGAAAACCATTCCAGTCCTATCTCGATGAGGGTTTGTGGAAATAGTCTCATCAAGTATGTGGGGTCATACGATATGTCCATGCATGTTGTTGAGAATTCTCTAATGTGTTCGAAAGGATTCTTTCTCCCATTAGACTTAGGAAAAATTGGTATAATGTATCCATGGGGGAAAGGTGTCATATAAAGTGCTTTGTCAAATGGAAATGGACATAGGTCTTGCACTGAGATAGTTCATTTTCCTGACATAGACATGTTGTCCATATGTTGTTGAAGAGTTTGCATTTGGTTTTGAAGGACATCGACTTGTGTCAAGTACATGGTGTTTGCATTGTTTGGATCAATGTAGGTGTTCTGATATGCCATGTTCTGTGACGGGTTGTGATTTGGCAAGGGAATATATCCTGTTAGAATGTTCTGATTTGGTATAGGAATATTCCTTGTCTGAATGGTCTGAGTTGGTATAGGAATGCTTCCTGTCTAAATGGTCTGATTTGGTATAGGAATGCTTTCTGTCTGAATGATCTGATTTGGTATAGGTATATTCCTGCCAACTTTGGATCTCTTACCAGTCATGTTTGTGCCAAAGGGGTTGGAGGAAGTTGCCCTCGTAGTAAATTGTAAACCTTGTGTTATGTTGAAAGGGGTTGTGTTTCCAATTGATGATGTTTGAGTTGGTATGCCAGTTGGTATTGCTGCAGTAATTTGGGGAATAGAAGCACTTGACATCGCAGTTTGCGTTGGTTGAGTAGACTGTGTTTACAAAGTATGAATATCAAATCCTATGGGTAGTTTGGCACCTTCTGCTAGCAAATTTGCTAGATATAGTTGGGGATCATTTGTCAAACATTCATCCATAAGGATGCAAATTTAGGATCTTGTACTGCTACGTCTATGTCTTCTATGTAAATTTTTCCATGTGTGTCTCTAGTGACATGTTTTTCAAGAAAAGGTTTGTGTGGTCTTTTACTTCCTGATGGTTGATTTTCAAATGGATTGATAAATTCGTTGGGGTCTATCATTGCTTTATGTTTCTTCTTAGACCTTGTTTCGACCATGAAAAAGTTGCTCAAAAAGGGGTAATGTAGACTATGTCTAAAAACTGATATGACCTATGTCTATGTTTTTGGATTTTTTTGACAATAAATGATGTTGCTAAAATGGTTTCTAAAAAGGCATATACTAAAATGACGTATGATAGGATGGACAATATGCAAAATTTCAAGTAGACTATGACGATAAATGAGTCGAAGATAGGTATAACCTACCACCTATGGAAATATGCATGCAAAGATTTATTTTTGACCAAGGAACCTAATTGTATGACAAGGACAGTTGACAAGGTGAATTTTTCCAAACTAGACTGTTGAGCTGAAAAGATCCACTAAATGGGACTAAAGTGACTAGGTTCAATGATTGTGACAAACTGAAACATGAACGTTTCCAATGACGAGGAAATTTATCTATTCTATGATATGCAATTTCCTAGGAAGTATCTATATGCATGCAACTTAGGATGACTATGACTAAGACACTTACTGTGACTAAGACATATATGACACCTAATGATGCAAGGTTTTTGAGCAAAATTTATCAGTTTCTATCCAAGGTTGAACTTAAGAACCAGAAGCAAACAGTGACAATGATGTTTCAGACTCAGTTCACGGTTTTCAAAGTTTTGTGTTGACAGGAAAATGCAGTTCACCTAACAAATGTGGTTCAAATGTTGACAGATGCTGTTTTTGACAGTGCATGCAGTGTTTCTAACAGTTGCGATTTTTTCTATGACAAATGCGGTTTACCAATACACATGCGGTTCTAATTTTTGACTCTATAAACCTAGATTTTCTGACAGACACTTGCAGCTCGAAAATTGACCGATGTGGTTTGCATGCACACATGCGACTCCAAATATGATAGTTGCGAATCGTAATATCCAGACTGTGAAAGATGAATTTTTTTACAGACACATGCAACTTTTCCCCTAATAGATGTGACTCTCTATGATAGATATGGCATTTAAACTGCCAATTGCGACTCAATTTTCTAACAACTGAAAAATTTCTGAAAGTTGTTTTGATGACTTAGTTTGTTGATCAAAATTTTGACGAATACAACATAAAAAAAACACAACAATCAATGTATTTTTAGTTTGTGATGAAAGACTTGTTAAGACTCGAAAAAAATTTACAACCTAGGCTTTTTGTACAATACTTGTTGAGTTCTTACTTGGATTTCTCCAGCTACGCATATTTATGGCGAATGACTAGTAGCTTGACCCCACTGGCTCCCCTCCATGACACTCACTTATACAAGGCAGCCAAGCTACTGTACCCACGAAACTCCCATGGCATACATTTCATTTCCACACATAAACCGTAAGAATGTAAGACAGGTTCACAGGGCCAACCCTGCTGCGCCAACAAGTAGGTAGGATTTTGGTAACTCTACAACAAGGTGTTTAATAAGGGCATTCCATTCATGGGGCACTATCCAACATCGACTAGAGTCCATTTGTGTCCATCTCATAGGAATAGTGAGTGTGATTTTTGGGCTTTCCCTAGAAATCCGTTTTTATATATTGGGTGGAAGTCGCTTGGCTTTAGCGTGTTACCAGTCTGAGTCGTCTTAGGGTGAGTACTTTTTCCCACCAAGACAAGCCCAAGTTCTAGAGTCAATAACCATTTCTCTTACACCCAGGATCGCATGATTGTGCAAGGGGAGAGGATACTTCGATACATTGAATCGTAAGGGTGACAAATATGTGCAACGCACTAGACAAAGAAGACAATGATTCTTCTTAATCCAAATGACAATTATCTATCTACCAAACAAAAAGTTCTTTTTAATCCACACGACAATTATCTATGTACCAAAAAAAATCCTACTAAATAAATAAACACAAAGGCATTAGGTCCTGCATGCAAATTTATCAGTAGTTCATTATTCTTGTCTTTGGCTTTCGTCCTGCAGAAAATATTGTTTTTGGTTTTTAATTGTCTTCTATGCTTCGTCTTGCAAACACTATGTTATTCCACCTTAACACAGCTGAAACAAACATTAGCGAAAATCAAAACAACCTAAAAATCGAAAACGAAAATATGGATGTACGGAAATCAATAAAAAAGTGGAAAAGATTTACTAGCCAGATGCGGCTTTTGGAGCCACAGATGAGGTTCTATGTTGACAGGCGGATGCAGTTCATGAATTTTGTTGACAGGTGGATGTGGTTCATGAATTCGCAGATGCGGTTTGGGATAACGGATGCGTCGCTGTTTTTAGCAGATGCGGCTCATGGATACAGATGCAGTGCGCCGTACGGAAACCTGCAAAAAAAAGAGAAAAACAAAAAAATGAAAAGATGAAAAGATGTGCGAATTTTAAAGCATGTTCACGTCGGGTTCACCAAATGTAACAGTAGATTAAAAGATGATCTTTCGAATACAATGAGATGGATAATCTGCAACTAGAATAACAATGTTAATCTTAATCTAAATAATAATCTAAAATCAAACAACAAAGAACGAGGAAATAAACATAATAACTATTTTATTGTTGTTTTTACCTTCTGACACTTTGCAAATTCACCAGAAGGGGTGACCTTTCCCAGGAGGGGTGACCTTGCCCAAACAACCAGACTGTTTTATTGCTATTTTCTACTATTTTTACCTTCTAACACTTTGCAAGTTCACTAGAAGGGGCGACCTTACCCAGGAGGGGTGACCTTTCCCAAATAGTCAAACTATTTTATTTCTATTTTTTGTTGTTTTTATTTGCTGACTATTTGCAGGTTCACCAAAAGGGGCGACCTTTCCCAAGAGGGGCGACCTTGCCCAAAAACACATATTTTTTACTTTAGGTTTTGTTGTTGTTTTCTACTATTTTTGGCTTTCTGACATCTTGCAGGTTCATAGAACAAGCGGCCATGCCCAAAACATAGAGGCGGCCACACCCAAAAATAGAATTCACTTGTCAAAGACAGAAAACAAAACTACTGACAAGTGTGTTGCAGGTGGAGAAACTTTATTTAGCTAGTTTTGTGATTTCATTTCTTTAAACTAGGAACTTAGGACTAATTAAAGGGTCAAAGAATATGCTTGTTGTGTTTGAAAGTGGACTATTGATGTATCTAATCCCCTTGCACCATTTGGCAATCCTGGGTGAAGTGAAATCGTAGTCCACTTAGTCCTTTTGCCCTTTTTTATTTTATTAGTCGGACCTGCTTGTGGATTTCATCACCCCAAGGGATGATCCCAACCACGTGTTACTGGTGAGGTATATAAAGGGGGGAGGCAAAATCTATACCTCAATCCAATCATGTCGTGTGTGGCAGAGCGTCAAAGTTAGGGTGATACCTAGACAAGACATAAGAGTTGGTCCAAGCTCCCAGTCTCTCGCTGGCTGCTCCCGACTCACGCCTGTAGACGGGCTGGTGTTCACGGTTGTGCCCCATGTATCATGTGTATATCAGAGATGCCCTTAGCAACCTTGTTAAGCCTAGATAGAGTACCGTGTTGACTATACCCTTAACACTAGAACTAGGCTTGTGTTGTTTAAAGTGCTTTCTTGTGAAAAACCAGTACTTGTCAATTAGTTTTGGCCTTTTACTTGTTGTTTTCATCCTTTGCCGTCACTATTTTTGACTAAGGTTGAGACCAGTACACAGGGGTGACCTTTCCCTAAAAGGGCGACCCTACCCTCCTATTTCAGCTACTATTTACCCTAACAATGTCAAAAATTTGGCAGTTTCTCCTGTTTGGGCGACCTTGCCCTAAGTTTGGGTGACCTTGCCCAAAAGGGGTGACCTTTCCCTAAAGGGGCGACCTTGCCCTTCTGAATAGTCTTTTTTGACCTTCGTTCGTTAGCCGTTACCTTGTTCTGGAAACCCGTTTTCCGGTCCTAAGTGTCGTTCCCTCGTCTGAATTTGCATAGGTAGGGTCTTATATCTCTCTTAATAGGTGATAAAGGATTGATTTTGCACTTGAGGAATGACATCAGTTAAGGCTACATAACACAATTTTAAACTTTGAGTATATTTTTCCGCTATAGAAAGGTACATTAGCATCCATTAAAAAATTTCTTTTAAGGCTTGTGGTTTTCTAAAGTGATGTCTCATTAGGAATTTACTAGTTGCTTTTGCTTTTTGATACTCCTTTTGTTATTTGTTTCCATGCCACCTATTTTCTCATGGTGTAAATAAATACCCTTAACTATACTCCTACAAAGAGGTTGATCGATAATTTTGTATACTTTTCAACTAAAATATTGTGTGAAAAAATCACATAAGATATTTGTTGCTCAACTGTAAAAATCTTAAAATTTTCTAAAAATTATTCATCATTTGGATCATGTAGTAAATTACACAAAATTCTCAAAAGTTTCCATCTCAATAATGGCTCATTTAAAGACATACTATAAACTTTGGTAGGTTGTCAAACTATGAGCAATATATATCCTATTTTACAAGCCTCATTTTTGGCTTCCTCCAATTGTTTGAAGTTCTCTATTAGGCTTAAAATTTCCTCTTGTAATTTAGCATTCTCCTTTCTCAAAGTTATTACTTTGATTCCTTCCTTTGGGGCAAGTCAAGCTTCTCTTTTAGATACAAAATTTCTTGATCCTTTTTTGTTATCAAATTTTTAAACTTTTCATTTTTCATTTTATTGAATTTGAATTTATTTTTTAGTGAATGGCTACTGAGGAGTTCCATAGCTTTCATGCTTGTTTGGAGAATATTAAATTTTAGCATTTTTTTGGTCTATACTTTGAGGATTTTATTTGGGAGCTATATAAAAAGATTCCCCAATTTATAATTTTTGGACCTTATTTTCAAGGGCTTACAATTTTTTATCCATTTCTTTTTTGTTTTACGATTTTTCAAAATTTAGTGTTTATAAAGCACCATTATTAAGCCATGGTGTTTCAAAGGGTTTGCACATTTCTTATACATATCCATAATGATCTTTAAAGACTCATACAACTAAAGAGGTAAATTAACTTTCAATGTTGGGTTTTCTATACCATGGTAGAGGGGTTAGCATTTTGAATGCCAAACCTACCACCACCTCAAATTTCCCTTTGCAAATAAAATATTTCATCACCCATGTAACTATTAACTTCCAAGGTTTTGGAATGGTATCTCTATAATTAATCCCATTATCATCACCCTCCTTATTAGTTATTAGTTATGGAAGATTTCTCCTTTAATGAAATTAGACATGTCTTGACATGCTAGTTGTCTTGCTTGATATAACTCAATTCCCTCAACATTAGTTTTGAGAATATGAGAGATAAGTTAAGTTCTTACCTTGAATTTTCATCATGAAATTTTTGTAGACCCTTTTGAAAAGTTATAAATGAAATGCTTGACTAGATCCTAGTGAGAACCTTCAATTTTTTGTAAAAACTCTAGCCAAGCTATTTTTGATAAGGTAAGCAACATTTACAGGGTGTTGTACCCTTAACACATAAGAGCCACAAGGGCCAAAAAGTTCAAGTCCAAAAAGCATAGAAACTAAGCCAAAAAAACACAAACCGTGGATCATTAACAGATAGTCAAAACACGGACAAAACAACAACTAACTGGCATTATCCCAGTTCTTTGATAGGAGATCAATAACATCATCCCCAACCCATTCTTGGTCATCATCAAAATTCTTCTTGTCCAATTCATCTTTTATAACTGCAGATAGAGTGCTAGTAACAAAGTGGACGAGCTTAATAGTAAAACAGGTCAGGCCACAAAATCTCTTGACCAACTTATCCATTTTGTCCTGCAGCACATGATGCTCATCACTATCATCAACAACCTTCACAGTATCAACACGCTCCACATCTAGTGGGTGCGAGGATTGGGAAGCCGATTTCTCTTTCTGCACTTTACTATTATCAGGAATGGTGTGGGGCCCTCAAACATACTCCTCCTCCTCATCCCCATACACCTCTTCACCTTTGTAATCTTTGCTGTTAGACCGCTCCTCCTCTGAGTCCAAATCCACCTACCTTTCTAAAAATGTAGAAATTTCTCTAGGGAATACAATTCAACCTTTCTTTTCATCCCCATTCTTATTATTCTAATGGAGGATTTTGGTAAGATTGATTGCAACATAAATTTCACACAGTCTTGGAAATTACAGACAAAATACTTCAAGGGAAGCTTTTGAATAAAGGTTGAGCTTAGTGTAGGAAATAAGGTGAGTACTTTTTTTAATTAGTGAAATAATGAAAATGGGTGTCATATTTTACTATGCCACCTTCTTCAGACAAGATGGATGAAAGGTGATGTAATTTACCCAAATTGTTATTATGGTGATAGTGAGATCATGCTTAATTACAAGATCATTTAGTAATATTTACAACCTTAATTAATATCAATGTACATACATATTAATTTCTTGTGAGAGATAAAATCCATTGCTAAGATTTGATGTATAATACTATATCCTTGCATTCATTTATCATTAATGTGAATGAGACAATTTATTATTCATAATTTCAAGCTCCTAACATGTTATTTATTTATTTTAACAAATATTTGTACCTTGATTCAAAATCATTTTTAATTTTACTCCTTGAGAAAAAATAAAGTGATAGTTTAGAATATTGATGAAGATACTTCCAAAACAGCATGAGAAAAGTTCTAGAGCAATATGAGCAAGGTTCTAGAGCAACATGAACACATTTCTGAAGCATCATTGAAAGGAGGCTTTTAAAGAGACAAAAAACAAGTTTCTAGATCATCATTAAAATGATGCTTCCAAACAAAACACACACAAGTTTCTAGATCATTTTGAAAGGATTCTTCCAAAGAAAGAATGAAAAAGTTTCCAAAGTATTGTTGAAAGGATGCTTTCAGAGAAACAATGATAAGTTTTTGGAGCATCATTAAAAGGATGCTTCTAGAGAAATAACATTTTTTTTGGAGCATTGTTGAAAGGATGCTTCTAGAGAAACAGTGAACAAGTTTTTGGATCATTGTTCAAAGGATGCTTCCAAATAAATAATGAACTACAAAAGCATCTCAAATTTTTGAAGAAATTAAAACTTTTTGGAGAAACACAAACTACAAATGAACATTAGCTATATAAAAAAAAAGATTTTATTTCTTTATTTTATATATGTTTTATTATTATTTATTTTTTGAATAAAATGGTTAATACTTACCTATACTTTAATTGGCAAAGGGATGATTCCCTTTACATACCAAAGGTTAGTTTGTTGCTTAAATGTTTGGATGGAATCATCTTCATTAGATAGTTTTTGGTAGAAACGAATTCTATGGCCATTCACGAGAAGTGTTTGTGTATCACCATCTATTGGATTTAATCAAATTGACCCATTATCAAATATTTATACTACTTCATAGGGTCCTAACCAACACATTTAAACTTTTCCTTTCAGATATTTGTATCTTGAATTGAATAGCAATGCCCAATCTCCTTTATGAAACTTATTTTCTTTGATGTGATAGTCATGTGTCACATTTTTCTTTGTTGTTGGACCAATTTTGTTTGTTGTGTGGCCTCCAGACGTAGTTCATATAGTTTATTTAGATGCAATATTTGTTCAACTTGAACTTTACTCAAATTTAGACCCACATCCATGGCTATTCTTAGTGTCTAAAGTTCAAATTCTATTATGATAATATGTTTCTTTTTGAAGAGCAATTCATGAAGGGAAAAACCTACAATTAATTTTTAGGTGATATTATATGCCTAGATAACTTCACACACTTTCTTGACTAAGTCTTTTCTACTAGAAAAATTTGTTTTGGTAATATTTTTTTCCAATTCTTGATTAGTCACTTCCACTTGACCATTTGATTGAGGGTGGTACGGTGTTATTTTTTTATGACTTACTTGAAAATGGTCAGTGAAATAATTTTTTTTGACATAAACTAGGGGCCTTGGTCTATCACAATGGATCTAGGTGCTTCAAATTTAAGGAATACCTTATTATAAAGGAAATCTGCCACTTGCTCTTCCCTTGTTTTGAATTCTTGAACTTCTACTCATTTAGAGAGGTATTTTATGCAAACATGTATTCCTTTCCTTAGGATGGTGGATCAATATGACCTATAAAATCCAATCCCCATTTTTCAAATGGTTGTAGGATCACCTAAGGTTGTAGGGTCATTTCACCTGATGGTTAAACTCTCCCCATTCTTTGACACTCACCAAACTATCAAACATACCCCTTAACATATTTATGCATTAAAGGCTAGTATTCTCTAGCATCTAAGATTTTTTTGGAAGTCCTTTTTTTTCTTTCTAAATAGTGTTCTCTAGAGGGATCATCATGACAAGATCTCATGGTGTTGTAAGTATCATCTACTCTTACACTCTACATAAAATCATGTCAAGACAACATTTAAATAGGAAGCCATAAATCCATTAAAAACTTTTGCTCTCCTTGACTAATATTTTTATTTATTTTATAGAAAATTCTAGGGGAAAAGTTGTTGTGGTCCGATTATTAGCTATATTGGAAAAACAAGGGGTATATTTGGATAAATCAAATAATTGTTCATCTAGAAATTCATCATAACTAGTTCAACTCCCCCTTGTTTGTGTTACATTCTAGATAAAAAAAAATTCAACCACATTGAATATTTCAAGTTTATCTATAATAGTTACACTAAAATTCTTGATGGAGCAATATCCATTTGATTATTCATCCACTCACAAATTTTTTATTTATTAAATATTTAATAGTTGAATGGTATGTGTAAACAATCACTTGATAGCCTGTGATGTAATGTCAAAATTTGTTGAGGGCATGCATAATGACTAAAAACTCTCTTTTTGTAGTTGTGTAGTTTCTTTCTATAAGAGTCATGATATTTATAATAAAATAAATTAGCATACTTACCTCTATTTTCATCTTCTTGACCAAGTACTACACTAATAACATCATTTGAAGCATTTATATATATGTAGAATGGCACAGGCTAGTTGGGTCCATGCAATACTAGGATATTTGTTATTTTTTCTTTGATGGCTTCAAAAGGAGCCTAGAATTTTGGAGTCCAAGAGAAATCAACATCTTTTTGAAGTAAGGAAAACATAGTTGCTAAAATTTTGTAAAAAATTTCAATAAATCTACGACAATATTCGACATGTCAAAGAAAAATATGTATACCAATTTGATTTTTTCAAGGTTCTAACCTTTGAATCACCTCGATATTTGTAGGATAAACTTTAATTCATTCAACCAAGATGTGGTGGCACAAAATTATTCCTTGTTGAACCATGATAAGACATTCTTCATGGCTAAGTGACATGTCATGTTCTTTGTGATGTTGAAGGACTTTATCCAAGTTATGAAATGCATTTTTAAATGTGATACAATGAATTGAGAAATAATCCATTTAATATTCTATGAAATCACTTATCAATTCAACAAAAACAACCAACACTACCCTCTAAAATGTTACAGGGGCATAACACAAACTGAATAAAATGACTTTGTATGGAAAAGTTCCCCATGGGCATGTAAATTAGGTGGTATTTTCTCGATCTTCTAGAGCAAATTGTGTATTTTTATACCCACTTAATCCATCTAAAATGAAAATTAGGTCTTCTTAGCGAGGTTATCCATGACTTGGTCAATAAATGGCAAAGGAAAATAATCTTTGTAGGTTTCCTTATTGAGTTCTTTGTAGTCTACACAAACTCTCCATTTTCCCCCTTTTTTGAGATAACCACTATAAGAGAATCCCATTAGCTACTAGATATTGGATAAATAAATCCCACTTGAAGCATTTTCTCAATATCTATCTTGATTATCTCCCTAAGTGCACAGTTAAGTATTCACTAAGGTTGTCAAACAAGTATGGCTACATCAATATAAATGTGATGTGTATGAGTCCTTGAATATATTCCTCTCATATCCTCATAATCCTGGGATAATTATTTGGATTTATTTATCAAAAAAATTGAATAGTTACAATTCCTATTGTTCTATGAGCCAACTATTGATATTCAAAGCTCTTCCTAGTAGTATCATGATTTATTTGGTTTCTAGATGACTAGAGGTGATTTTATAGGTTTCACTCATCAATGTGTTCAATGGGAAATAATGAGATTAAATCATGTTGAAAGTGGAAATGCATTTGAAGAATTTTTCTCCTTTTATAATTATCTTTATAAAAAGACAATGAAATACAAAAAGGAAATTTTCCTTGTTATCATGGGTTAATTCCATAATACTTGTTTGTTTGTGGTTTTGTACTATACTATTTATGTTGAAATTTACAAGAAAATTGAGAGGAGGGGTGAATCATTTGTAACTTAAAACTTCAAAACCATGATTAACATTTAGATCCACATTCATTCAGTAGACCCTTAAATCTATTATGATGAATTAGCATAAAAAAAATAGAAACTAAAAAGACTTCACACCATACACAAGAAACCACCAGATTTACATGGAAAACCCAAGAAGGGAAAAACCACGGTGAGGATTAGCTCACAATATAAGTAATATCAACACCGAATACAATAGGGCTCACTACTGGAAGGGCTCACTTCCCAAAAAAGAAAGTATCACTACCATAATAGAAAAGAAGATAGAGAAGGAATGTTCCACATAAAATCATTTCAATGCAACAAAGAATCCACCACAATGACATCAACACCTTCATTGTCTGATTGAAGAATTGTAGCCACCTTCTACTCACTACATCTAGTAAAATAACACTTGAAATATCACATTGCACTTTTCAACTTTGTACTCTAACACACTACATTTCATATCATTTTGCATCTCTTGCATCTATCTTGACATCTCTCAACAACTCAAATCATACTTATATTAACCTCAACCTTGAAACCTTCTCCAAGATTGGCTATGCACCTCAAACATGAAAATTCAAATTAGGTCGATGCCAAAATACTTCTGTGGCAGAGAGAAGTGAATGAAGACCACATCAAAACTTAATTGGGACCCAAATCAGCAACAACACTTAACCACATGCTTCCTTAAACAATATTTATCATTCACATGTAGTGTAAACACCAAGTTGGTCATTACTAGTGCAAAAACCATCAAAATTTGAAGTACACACTTCCTCAAAACCAAGGACAACTTGTGATCCACACACCACAATTGAAGACACACCTCAAACACCCTAAAATCCAACAAAATCCTTTGCAATAACTTCCACCTAAAGAATGTATAGGTGTGTACACACAAACAACTCTGTTACTTGAAAAACCATCTTCTGAAGTACCAAACCTCAAATCCTCTTGATTGAGGTAAACTACCAACACCATCAAAAAACCCTTAGAATCACAAGACCTAAAACGTAACTATGGATAAACACAGAGCAACAACATTTCTCCCAGACACCTCTGCAATGCACAGTCACACATTGGTGAACAAAAATTCTACTGTACCATGATCCAACACACCAACTATTTAATTCTACACCTCTATACACTTCTCACCAACATATTTGAATCTCATAGGAAGATCTTCAACCTAGAAGAAATACGAAGCAAAACTAGAACACAACTCTGTTACCTAGAATACCACTGCAACACATTGTTTCCTCTTTTATCAAATTCTCTCAAAATCACTTGGAAACCAAACACTAAAGGTACATAATCATCATCTTCAATACTTCCATAAACATAGACAAAATCTTATCAAAGCAACACTAGAGGTTGACACCAGTAGTTTTACTAATGAAAACATAATGCAACTAATCAAAGCATCAACTACACTCTTACAACCATCTCACTCAACTAGAAGTGTCAATGAAAACACAAGATTGTTGAAATCAATGACAACACCAATTTCTCATACTTTCAACAATCTCTCCCTTTTTCATTGATGGCAACACATGATGTGAAAAACCATCAAAGACACAACAGCTTTGAATATCAACACACTACAACTCTTTACATTACTTCTCCCCTTGAATAACTTATCTTTTACACATTGTTCTTTCCCCCTTTTGATATCACTTATCATGACTCTCTCTCCCTTATTACTTATTATTTTTCACATGATTCTCTCTCCCCCTTGTGTCATGACTTTTTTATATGATCCTCTCTCCTCCTTTGACATCAATGACAAAGGACATAATGTTTGTACTATTTTATTATTTTCCTTTGACATCAAACAAACTGCTTACAAATGCTCTACAACACCTTTCCTTTACTGCTTTGAATATTCTCCCTTAGGAGAACACACCAACTTGTACCACTTATGACTACAACAATTAGTAATGCCACTAACTTCTCCCCCCTGAGAGGTAGCCACTAACATTAGTCCATAATAAAGAATAAATCTTGAGATCCATTGGATTGATGCATCTCGTTATATATCTAGTTCAAATAAGGAGGGGAAGTAACCCCCAACTTCTCCTGGAGATACTTAAAAGTATCCTTAGGAAGATTCTTAGTGAGTATATCAGAAATATAATCCATTGTAGGCATATATTCGAGCTTCACTTCATTATCCACAGCCTTCTCTCTTAGAAAGTGATATATGATTGAAATATGTTTTGTCATTGAATGCATCAATGGATCCTTTGAAATTTTTATTACACTTGTATTGTCAAAAAAGATAGAAATAGGCTCATCATACACCACTCTGATATCCTTTAATTTTTTCCTCATCCACAACACTTGTGTGCAACAAGATGTTGTTGCAATGTACTCAGCCTCTATAGTAGATACAAAAATTGAATCTTGTTTCTTACTTAGCCATGATACTAGTCTACATCCAAGAAAGAATGCACCACCACTTGTAATTCTTTTGTCATCCATACAACCAACCCAATTTGCATCTATGTAAGCACTCAATATGAAATTAGTATCATTTGGATACCACAAGCCATGATCTGGAGTGCCCTTTAGGTATTTGAATGTCCTCTTCATTACTGCAACATGTGACTCTCTAGGATCTTCTTGAAATCTAGCCACAAGACAAACTGCATGCATGATATCTGGTCTAGTAAGGTTAGATATAATGGCTCACCAATCATTGTATATACTTGCTCTAATCAACCTTAGGGGATTGATTATTCTTGCTCAGCTTGCAACTAGTAATCATAGGAGTACATACTGGTTTGGAGTCTTCCATTCCAAACTTCTTAAACATCTCTTTGACATGCTTTGATTGTGAAATGAATATACCTTTGTTTGATTGATTGGTTTGTAGCCCAAGGAAGAAATTCATCACCCCAAACATAGACATCTAAAACTCTTTTTGTATCTCTTCTACAAACTTCTTGCACATAGCTTCATTGCCTCCAAAAATTATGTCATTAGCATACATAACTACAATCAAGATTTGATCTTTTTCAACCTTAAAGTAAATATTACTATCTACGGTACCTCTATTGATCCTTTCTATATCAAATACTTATCCAACCTTGTATACCAAGCTCTGGGAACTTGCTTCAATCCATACAATGCCTTCTTCAATCTGTAGACCATATTAGGTTTATTTGATAACTGAAATCTTTTTGGTTGTTCCATGTAGACTTCTTCCAATTCTCCATTCAAGAAAGAAAACTTCACATCCATCTAATAAAATTTTAAATTCTTGTGTTGTAAAATCCAAAAAAAATCTGATAGCTTCCATTCTCACCATCAGGGTAAATGTCTCTTCAAAATCTATTCCTTCAACTTGTGAATATCCCTTACACACAAGCCTTGCTTTGTTTCTTACCACTTCTCTGTTCTCATTCTTTTTGTTTCTGAACACCCACTTAGATCCAATTATGTTTTTGTTTGCAAGTCTTCGCACAATTTCCCAAGTCCATTTTTTCTAAATTTGTAGTAGTTCTTCTTCCATAGCTTTCACCCAATGTTCATCTTTGCATGCCTCAATTATTGTTTTAGGTTCAACTTCAAAAAGTAAACAAAAATTTACCTCTTCTTCAACAACTTTTCTTCTTGTTAATACACCTTTGCTTTTGTCTTCAATTATTTTTTCTTTAGAATGATTTATTTGCACATACTTAGGGGTTCTAGGGGTCTTTTCCGAAGCTTCTTACTCTTCTTCAAACTATACTTCCTTTTCCTTAGTCTTCTCTTTTTCTCTACAATCAGGTTTGTCTAATTCATATCCATCCATCACCATTGAGTTCTGAAAATATTCATCAACCTTGACACTTGCACTTTCAACAATCTTTCCCAATCTTTGATTGTAGCACTAGTAGGCTTTGCTTTTAGTAGAATATCCAAGGAATATTCCTTCATCAAACCTTGTATCAAACTTTTCCAAATTTTCTTCATCTCTTATGATATAATATTTTCTTCCAAAAGCTCTGAAGTATTTAACATTGGGTATCCTTCCATGCCACAACTCATAGGGAGTCTTTGTGTTATTTACTTTTTCTTGAACTCTATTAAGTATGTAAATAATAGTATGAATTGCTTCTCTCAAGTATACTTTTGATATGTTTGCTTCTTATTGATGGTCAAAGTAACACAACAACGTTAAAACATAATATTTCCACTCTATTTATCTTGAAAAAGATAAATAACCTAAAGCTACCTATCTTCCAAGGTCTCTGTAGTTGGTTCTCAACTATGTTGATGTTGTTCAGTGGCCTATGCAACTATAATGTTCAAGGGGCCTATTGGTAAAGAGTACAAACTACATATTATGAGCTAGTTTAATGTTTGGGGGTGTAAATAAACATAAAAACATAGAACAAGGCATAGGACAACAAAACATAAATGTAGTTTTCCTTTAATTTAGGCATATAAACTTCATAATGAGCATTTATTTCAAACAATTAAAACCATAAAATGATACAATCCACAAAATAGTCTATACCATTGCATTCATTCATAGAGAAAATTCAAGACATACAATCATTCATCACCACTAAACTTGAAAACAAACAAGAACACATTAACAACTCATTACTAAAATTCATATATCAATAAACACAAAGAAATCTCATTCATAGATAACTCAATGAAATAGTGTTAGATTTGAAATCTTCTATTGATTTTCATCAAATAAGAGACATTTATGCACAACATTCACTACTATAGGAATGACCATTGTTCATCAACATTACCATTAAAACTCATTCTGGAAATAACATAAACTGTATTGAAACTTGTAAAAATGTCTAATTATCTTTGCATAAAAATTGTAAAACTTCTAATTTTTTTTGTAAAAGTATCAAATATCTCTTTTAGGAAGATAATCCTCACTTCAATTAGCCGACCCTTATAATATGGAGAGAAATTTTACATATAGACATGTTCAACACTAATTCCTCTCATCAAAATTGAGATCCACAAATCAAGGAGCAACTGGGGCTGAATGAGAAAACTACCTATTATGATCTTCAGTTGACAACTGATAACTCCTTATCAAAAATCTACAAGCAAAGGGAGGAGATTGAATTGTTGATGATCCTCAGTTGAACTTTTGTCATACTCCTAAAAAGTAGGAGAGAGCTGCTTAGTTGCCTGTATCATTTGATGCTTCATTCAAAAAAGGATATTCCATAGCCACTTCACCCCTTTGTCTTCTGCTCAAGTAGATACTCATCATAACTGCCCAATACTTATTTAAGTATATCTACATCTGAACCATCTACCCAATTTTCTTAAAATTTTATTCTTTTCAATTCAGTAGAGGTGAACTTTTGCATATCATCCAACTTAGTAAGCTCTTTCCGAGCAATCTTCACTACCTCTTTTATATCCATGAATCTATAAATTAATAAATCATCATCATCTTCCTTTTGTATTTCCTCTTGGAATCTATTATTCCATTTTTTCCTCGGCTCATCAATAGGGAAACCATCCTTTACAAGGACATCCTCATTTACAATCATAGCTATAATTTCCTCTAACTCCACAATTTAATTTACCAAATCCTTGCTAGCCTGTTGCACTTCATTCCTATTTGCAAAAATGAATGAAGACCAAAATATGATAATGTTAATAGTTTTATCAACAAAATCCTCATTACCTTCCTCAAGGATGAATTGTTCTAGAAGTGTTTATTGAGGTAACTTATTAATTTCTTTCAGTTTCTTGACATGTTCTCTATATTCTTCTTCTTGTTTCCAGAGGGTCTCAACATATGCAGTCATATCATTGACTAATTCTCATGCACCTTTATGAGCCTTATGACTTTCAACAAGTAGTTACTCCACCTCTTGGTTCAACTTATCAGTCCATCTGTCCAACATCCCTACTTTACTTCTCATCCCAACAAGGTCATCAACTTCTTTCTTACTCAACAAAATTGGTGTCTTAGGAACATCAGATTGCAAAGAAACGAGAGAAGATAAGTTCTTCAAGAACTTATGCAATTGATCCAATAGAGCTTTGAGCTCATCCTTCCTTTTCTTATCTTTTATCATCCTTGACTTAGTGGAAGATTCCACAATATCAATGAGATCCATTTGTTGGTTCCTTGTAGGTCTCCCTAAGTTCACAATACCTAGTTGATAATCACTCAATTGCATCTCTTGTTTGTCCTTGTCAACCATACTCATCTATAATTTCTCCAACATCTATCAATTTGGTGGAATGAAGGACTCGAGCTTTTTTCTTTGGATTTTCCTTCTCAATTTCCTTCATCATATCATCCTAATTTAGGGGCTGAGGCTAGACTATTTGTTTCCTCTCCATGTTTAGCTTTAACCATGGTTGGGAAGCAGGAGGAGTAACCACTTGTTGTGAAGAAGAAGTGGTAGAAGAGAGGGATTACCAAAGTGTTACCTTAGGTTGAGAATAAACCTCTTGTTGCTGCCCCTTTTCTACCATCTCCTTGTCTAACCTATCAGCTTCAACTTTCTCTCTTTCTTCTTCTTCCAATCTCCTCTCTTCCAACATGTCATCCCTTTGTTTTTCCAATTCCTTAACCTTCTCCCACATTCTGGCCACTTCTCGTTCTTGTTTGGCTTGCTCTTCTTCTTGTATTATTTTTAATAAGAGATCTTCTTCTTCCTTCTTTCATTGGGCCTCCTCTATAGCTTTGGCTTTGGCCTCAAGGTCTTCCTTTTATCTACTCTACAGGGCCTTTTCATCTTGAAGGTCATGAATCTTTTGTAGGAGGGCCAACTTCTCCTTCTCTACATTAGCTCTTCATTCATCTTCCTTTTGTTGCCGTAGGGGGTCCTCCTTCTCTTTATGTTGCCTTGCTAACTCTTCAGTTTTTTCTCTAGCCTCCAATTCTTGTTGCTTAGCAAGTGCATCAGCTTGTGATTTGGCATCAACATCATTCTTTGCTTCCTCAAAGAGTTTCCATTGGTCCTTTGGAGTTAGCACATGTTTGGTCCCAACATCTTCAACATTTTCAGTAGATGTTGTCACAAGAGGCTCATTATCTGATTGTGTTGCCTTTGAATCAATATTTATATCATGAATCTCAACCTCCTTTTGCTTATCCTTTTTAGCTTGTTCATGCAGGCTGCCTATAGGTACTTCTCTAATAGATTCTTCAGGGAGAGAAGGTTGAGATGAGGATCCTTCTCCAATTTTTGTATTCTCCACACCTTATGATTCATGGGTTTCTTGAGTAGGCACTCCTGGATTAGCATCTCCTCTAGAGCTAGGAGGATAATACTCCAGTTGTTCCTTAGGGGCTGTCCTCCTCTTGGTTCTCCTATAACCCTAGGTACCTCCTGCTTTCCTCTTCTTTGAGGATTGAGCTTCTAGCTCCTTTATTCTCATTATCACCCATTGGATACTCTTATTCGTTACTGTCCTGGAGATTTTTTTAATATCTATTAACTCCTCTTCATCCCAATTTATTAGGTCCAAGTTTTTGGTGCCTATATTTTTTGCTTCATACCCAAGATCCAAAACTACACCATCATCTGATAGTGTATAAGGAATATCTTCCTTTACCCCATATTCAATCATATATGGGATGGTAAGCATTTCATAGTTCCTTTTCCTTACATCATAATCATCCTACAAATCTATCCAAAAATCCTCTAACAAGTTATAATTCTTATAAAAATTATGGGAGATAAACCATTCATCTTATGCTCCAAATCAAAGTGTTTATAGGTTGTATATAATCCCAACTTTAAATAACTTAATTCTTCACACACTGCCTTTGTAGCCAAATTGTGAACACAACAATATTCTCCCAACTTCATGGGAAATTTGTGGCATCTAGGCTTGTGTTTATTGGAAAACTTTGCATTGAATCCCATAGCCTAATATATAAATTCCATAAGAACAATCCTATTACTATAACATATTGGCAGTTGATGAGGATTTCCATCAAAACCTACCAACCTAAAGTAAGAGAAATTGGGGTACTAGATATACCAATGTCCCCATTCAGCAATGAGGGCCATAGCCTCCCTACTCATCCTATATCCAACATCTCCTTTCAATTGGTTAATAATGACATAGAGGAATGCATCATTAAACCTTCTATAATGTAGCTATGATGTTTCTAGGGTCAACTGATCATAATGCTCCCATGCCTTCTTCTGTCCAGGAGCTTCTCTCAATATTCACAATGCATTCAATCCAGGGAATATACCCATCCTTGCAACTGAATATACAACATAAGAGGTCATGAATAAATTCTTTGTTTGCCTTACCTTGAGCATCTGATTGTGTGAATTATTTGATAAAATCATGGCCCAATCAAACTGTTTCCTACCATCCAAAATAGTTTCAATGAATGGAAACATCCATTCCTTAAAATATGCAGAGTCTTTCTTTCCAAACACCTTGAAAAGAATCATGATTAGGTCCTCAATATCCTTCTTGAAGTCCCTCATCTTGGGCTGTTCAAGAACCTTGGTTAAGGACTTCTTCTCAGTCTTCAACCATTTTTTGTTCATGTGGGACCTATTAGCTTCCCTATTCTTGTTGAATAATTGCAAATCCTTTGCTTCAGTCAATTACTTGGGGTTCTTGGGGGTGGGTGCATTGAACAAGAACCTCATCATTTGTGGAGATAGATCAATGATCACATTCCCCTAGAGGTCCATACACTATCTTGATACCATATTGTAAGCTCCTGCTACTATCAATATAAGTTCTAGGATTTGAACTGATAAAGGGAAGAGTGTGGCATGTTCCAGTCTAGATTGGGTTATTATTTCAATCCTCCCAATCAAATCTTCTAAGAAAGTATCTACAATCAACTCCTCATAGTTGAGTGGCCCCATATTAGTGTCTGTGATGTCAGCCTACTCTGAATCCAACTTGTTGGCTATAAGAGTGGGATCTTGGTATTTATATCTCAAGGTGTAAGGAAATTACTCCACCTTTATCTTCTTTAGTTTCACTCCCTTTGAGCTTTCTGCAGCTTGCCCTTCCTTTTGTGAAACATCTTCAGATGCTCTTGGCATTTTTTACTCCTGCAAGACAACCCTAAATTAGATCAACAAAAGGCATAGGAATCGACATTGCAAATTTTACTTTTCATACCTCTCTATTCTTCCCTAGGTAACCCTCCATACTTAGTGAAATTTTAAACCTGGCGGGAACGAGAGCAAGAGAAGATCAGGAGCTAGAGAGCTTAAATAGATAAAAAAATCGAAACCGAAACCAAGACCAGATAAAAAACTGGAACTTTCAAAAGTTCCAATATTTCATTTCACTCGGTGATCTGGTTCTGCCAAACTTGGCAGGATCGGATTTGAAATCAAAATATTGGAACCTACCAGGAGTGGGATCATTTTCAGAACCAAACTCTTAGGCAAAACTTCATTGGACGAGTTCATTTCTGGCTTCGGTTCTGCTATGGATTACCATGGCGAATTGGATTCTCCCTACATGCCTACATCATTTGTAACTTAGGTTAGAAAGAAGGCATGGGGAGGCGAGATTTAAGCTCGATTCCACTCAGAAAAATGAGACCGAGATCAAGCGAGCAAGGTCATTTCTGCAAAAAGGTGTGACATGGAAAACCCTAACTCGTACGACCCGTTGATTTAAATTAAAACTAAGGCATCAAAAACTATAATTAAATCAGTAAGACCGACACAGGCATAAGATCGGAAAGGGTCGAGAAAAATATTTGAAATAGTTTAAACACTAGAACCTTTCAAAAAAAAGTGCTAATCGAAACTAGGGCATGGTGGAATGAAAATGCCACCAAGAACAGAGAAAATGACAACAGACAAAACAAAAACAAATGGAGCAAAGAAAAAAAAAATGGAAAACAAAAGAGAAACACAAACAAAACAAAAAACAAATGGAGGAAACACAAACAAACACAAGTGAAGATCCATGTGAAAAGTCTTGTGAATGTGTGAAGAACAAATAGAGCAAGAAAATGAGAAAACACAAAGATAGAATGGAAGAAACCCACCTACCTTAAAACACAACCAGAAAGGGTTGAAAATCATTTGGAATCCTCTCACGAATGCTCACCGGCAACCAAATCGTGCTCCTCTTCAAGTTACTTCAACTTTGGCTTATTAAAACACTTTGGATAATTGTAATGAGCCAAATAACCTTGATTAAGGTTTAAAAAAAACATTTTGTGTGTGAGGAGGCTACAATTAATGTAGTTGGTCGGGGGCAGAATTGGAGCGAAGGTGAGTACACAACCACCACATACATTAGAGGTAAAACAAGAGCGGAAGCGGAGTCGGGATAGAACCAGGAACTTTGTCAAAGTTCCACATTTTATTTTGGATCTGTCTCTAGTCCCGCAGTAGGGAAAGGTCAACAAAGAAATGGGGGTGGGATCAGAATGAAACCCAGACTTGGAAATTTTGTAAAGTTTTGGATTCAGTTTTCATTATGGTTCCACTTTCGGCAAAAGGAAAAGAAACAAAAAGAGGAGGAAAACAAAAGAAAACCCAAGGGAGAAAACAAGCCAAGATCCTAAGACAAACAAAACAAAGAAATAAATGGGCAAGGGAAGAAATGGAGTTGGGACCAGAACAAAAACTGGACTAGGAATTTTGTCAAATTTCCAAGTCTAGTTTTGGCCTACGTTCTAAACCCACAAAAAACAAAAGAAGCAAAGACTTAGGAGGAAAAATAAAAAATCTCAAGACCCAAACAAGAACACCAAGGACAAACAAATGCAAGGGGGACCCATTTTGACCGAAAAACAAAATGGGGTGGTTATGCAAGGCATAACACTTCTTTCATCATAGTCCTTGTAACTTCTTGAACAATTTTATTTTTCCTTTCAACCACTCCATTTTGTTGAGGAGTCCTAGGGGAAGACAAGCTCCTCTTTATGCCATGATTCTCATAAAACATGTTAAATTCATTGGAGGTGAACTCTCCACCTCTGGCAGACCTCAAACATTTGATCTTCATATCCATTTCATTCTCAACTATAACTTTAAATGCTTTGAATCTATCTAGGGCTTCATATTTTTCTTTAAGAAAGGTAACCCATGTCATTCTTAAATAATCATCAATAAAAAGCATGAAATACCTATCACCTTGAAGACTTCTTGTTGTTGTAGGACCACAAAGATCTATATGCACCAATTATAGTAATCCGGTAGAAGATTGTTCTTTTCCTTTGAAACTTCTTCTTGTTTGCTTGCCAATCTGACACTCCTTGTAGACAACATTGATAAGATTTGTAATCTTTGGTAGATCTCTTACTACTTGAACTGGACTGATTCTTACCAAGTTATCAAATTTAACATGACACATCCTCTTGTACCATAACCAACTTTCATTAATATGAGTCATGAAACAATGACCATCAACACCCTTAAGATGATAAACATTTCCATTTGTCCTTCTTCCAACAATAATTATAGTTCTAGATCCTTTTCTGATCTCATATCCATCATCTTGAAACACAAGATTGTATCCTTTTTTACAAATTTTTCCAACAATGAAGAGGTTATGCCTTAAACCTTTAACATAGTAAACATATTTAGTATTATACTTTCCATAAAAAAATAATTAAACCTATTCCACATATCTTAGCACCCAAATCATCTCCAAATCTAACAAGTCCTCCATCATACTTTTCAAGTTTAAAAAACTTACTCTTGTCTCTGGTCATATGATTAGAGAAACCATTGTCAATGATCCAATATTAGTTCTTATCCTGTCTAGCATGAAAAGCAGATACCAATGAACCTTCAATTTTATCCTTTCTCTCTAGAGGGAATTCCTTCAGACATCTTTCAAAGTTAGCATAATCATCAAAAATACATCTTACCTTTGTTCTCATTGTTTTTTTCATTCACAAATCTATTTGGACATCTTGAAGCATAGTGACCTATCTTTCCACAAGTGAAACATTTGAAAGGTAATTTACCTCTATACTTACCAGTACCTCTTCTCATCCTTCTCACAAAGTTAGACTCCACGTCATCAATATCTTCCTCATCTAGATATTTAGTAGTCTCTATTGTTGTAGCCTTAAAATTAGTCTCAACTTTTGCACCACTGTTAGTACCAAACTCTCTCATTTCAAATGCAGTTAAAGAGCCATACAATTGATCTCTAGAATACTAATCTAGATTTTGAGATTCATCAATAGTAGCAACTTTATAACTTTAAGCTTTAGTAAGGGTTCTAATAATTTTCTTTACCACTTTTGTTTCTTTGAATTTTCTTCCAAGACCTCTGATAGAGCTCACCACTTCATTTACCCTCTACATATAACTTGTAATGTTTTCATCTTTAGATATCCACAAGTTCTAAAATGTGGTTTTCAAATTCTGCATCTTAGCTTGTTTGACCATATCAGATCTCCTCCATAAATACTTTCCAACTTATCCCAAATTTATTTAGTAGTATTCAGATCCATAACTTTCATCAATTCAAAATTTGTAAGACTACTCAAGAGAGCTTACTTAGCTTTACTATTTCTTTCATGGGCCTTAAGTTCAACTTCAATGCTTAGACCATTTGTAGGCTAATGCATCTATTCTGAATTGATTTACAAACATCATATCCTAGATTCTCCATAAAGCCTTACATCCTTTTCTTCAAGAATGCATAGCCAGTTCTATCAAATATAGGGATCTCCTTCTTGTGTGCCATCCCAGATCTACCTTAAGTGGTTAAGTTTTTCTCCAAGGAACCTTGCTCTGATACCAACTGTTGAAATGCACAAGAAAACTAAGAGGGGGGGTGAATCATTTGTAACTTAGAACTTCAAACTCCTCATTAACATTTAGATCCCCATTCATTCATTAAACCCTTAAATATGTTATGATGAATTAGCAAGAAAATTAAATAACATAAACTGAAACAACTTAACACCATACACAAGAGAACACTAGACTTACATGGAAAACCCAAGAAGGGAAAAACCACGGTGAGGATTAGCTCACAATATAAGTAATATCAACACCGAATATAATAGGGCTCACTACCCAAAGAAGAAGGCTCACTGCTAGAATATAAAAAAAAGATAGAGAAGAAATGTTACACAAAGAAAAGCATCTCAATGAAACAAAGAATCCACCACAATGACATTGACACCTTCACAGTCTGATTAAATAATTGTAGCCACCTTCTACTCACTACATCCATTAAACGAACACTCGAAATCTCACACTGCACTTCTCAATTTCACACTCTAACACACTGCATTTCACATTTCTTTCATCTATCTTAACATCTCTCAACAACTCAACTCATACTTATACTATCCTCAACCTTGAAACCTTCTCCAAGGTCAACTATTCATCTCAAACATGCAAATTTAAATTAGGTTGATTCCAAAACACTTCCGTGATAGATATAAATGAATGCATACCACATCAAAACTTAATTGTGTCCCAAATCAACAACACCAATTAACCAAATGATTCCTTAAACAATATTTGTCCTTTGCATGTAGTGTAAACACTAGGTTGGTCGTTACCCATACAAACACCCTAAAATCCAACAAACTCCTTCCCAATAACTTCCACTTGATGAATGTATAGGTGTGTACACACTAAAAACTTTGTTACTTGAAAAAACATCTTCCATAGCACCAAACCTCAAATCCTCTTGACCGAGGTAAACTACCAACACCATCAACACACTCTCAGAATTTTAAGACTTGAAACATAACTGTAGAGAAACATGGAGCAAAAATATTTCTCCTAGACACCTCTACAATGCATATACACACACTGGTGAACACAACTTCTATTAGACCATGATCCAACACACCAAATCTTGAATACAATACCTCTATACACTTCTCACCAACATATCCAAATCTCACAGGAAAATCTTCAACCTAGAAGAAATGTAGAGAAAAAACATAACACAACTCTGTTACCCAAAATACCACTGTAACACACTGTTTCCTCTATTATAAAATTTTCTCAAAAGCACTTGGAAACCAAGCACTAGAGACAGATAATCATCATCTTTAGTACTTCCACAAACATAGATAGAAACTTATCAAAGAAACAATAGAGTTTGACACTAGTAACTTTACTAATGACAACATAATGCAACTAATAAAAGCATCAACTGCACTCTTGCAACCATCTCACTCAGCTACAAACATCAATGACAACACACACTTATTGACATCAATGACAACACGAAATTCTCATACTTGCAACAATTTGTGCCTATATCTTGTTCATCATCTATGTCTAGAGAATTATTAAGTTCTACATCATCCTCTATTTCATCATAATGTTATTTGATCACCATCATGGCTAGTTGTGCTAAATTTCCTTAATTTCTAGCATCAATTAGTTCATCCACCCAAATTTTCTTATTCACAATTGGTTGAACAATAGGATACAAAGATAAGTATTTACTTTTAAAACCGTTAGAAATGGTCATTCCTCTTGACCTACAATCTATCAAAGTAACTATTATGGCTAACCAAGGTCTTAATAAGATCAAGGGATAACTATCTTTCAAATTTATTGATTGGATAACCCAAAAGTCCACCGGGTATTCCCAATTTCCACCATGATTGATTTTTTTTCTAATATTATTTTTGGAATGGCAATGGATTGATCTACCATTTGTAAGATAGTTCTTGTGGGTTAGATATTTGTTAATGATATCATCTGCATTACTTCTATATTATTACATTTATGACAACCCCTAAGTCTACAACTACATTATAATTTTGGATTCATCAATAGATATTGTAATTACAAGACTCCCAGGGTCACCATAGTTAGGTTTGAAGAATTTTCCTAAGATAAGATTAGCTAGTTATTTATCTCTTTTATTGTCTACACTAATGTAAATTCTATATTAACCATTTGATTTCGTGTAACAGGTGAATTTCATTGAAGATAGCCAGTTTCAAAGGATGAGTGAGATTGAGATTTTTGAGTCTCTCTAGAAAAGGAACTTTAAAAAAATAAAATTATTCCCTATTTTAGAGTGTCCTTTTTGGAAGGGTTTGAAATAAGGCTTTTCATCATTGTGGTTGGAATATAATGGAGTATTACTAGCAAGTGTCTCTAGGAAAACTCAAAAGGTTTTATTTGGATGTAAATTTCTAGAGGATGAGTATGAGGTTTTACCAATAGGAGCTTCAAGGGGTGATCCTAAAGATGAATATGAAGTGACCTCAAGAGTAGTTTCTTTAATGGTTATATTATATGGTTTTGTAGTTGATTATTTAATATCATGTTTTTTATTGGTCTTATCTTTTGAAAGTGTTTCAGTTCTTTTCCTATTATATCGATTATGGTTGGTTGGTGCAAAGTTATTCTTGACCTAATATACATAGCCCCACAATATGTCACATTAATTTTAGCTATATTATATTATTTAATAGAGTAAATTGGTGTATTTTGTCTAATATTTTTAAGATTGACAATTGGTTGGGTTGGTAATGGAGGTTGTATCACTTGGTCAGGTTGTTGTTGATTTTATGAGGGTGGTAAAAGAGGTGGTTGTTGGTTTGGAATTCAATGAGGTCCTTGATAAAATTGATTTTTTGGAGGGTTCCATTATAGTGTAGGGCTCTAAGGAAACCATGGTTGTTGTGGCAGATTAGTCCACTATGTAGTTAATTATTGTTGATGTATCTATTATGGGGTCCCTAAGAGTATGGTACTCAATTTTGTTTTGTTGGATATTGTGACCATGGTACATTCCATTGGTTATTTTCCATGTAGGTTGGGGGCATCAAGAAGTATCAAAAGTTTGAACAAAGAAAAAATTATTTACAAGTTGTCCCATAAAGTTAACTTCTTCCTCAATCAGAGCAGACTTTTTCTTTAAATTTCTCATTGTTTGTAACAAATCACATTAGTTAGTATTACAGTCTTTACCACAACATTGACATATTTCTATTTTGTCCAAGGGAAATTCTTGTAGAAGATTTGTATTCCTACATCTACAGTAATAGATAGAAAGTGTGCATGTGTTTCTATTTTTAGCTTAGATACCATCAAGAGTAGTATTTAGCTAAACAAGGATATTAATTTTTAGGTTTGCAATTTCTTTTCTTAACTGACCTATCTTGTTTGTTCCTCTTATCAAACCAGACTCCTTGATTCCTCCTCAGGTTTTGGGATAGTTCATATAGAGTGCAGAGATTTCCTCAAGTCCTAGCTTAGCTATGTCCCATTTTCTTATTAAATCAAGGGCTCATCTTGAGTCTTTTTCCAACACTATCATAAAAATGGTTTTGACTACCTTATTAGGCATAAGGTTTTCATAGCCATAATGCCTTAGCACAAAAAATAAATCTATCTAGATAGTCTTCTAGGCTTTCTTCCTCTTTTTATTAAGGTGAAATAATTCTTCCTTTTTATCACTCACTCTGTAGTAGTCCTAGTATTTATCTAGGAATATTATTTTTATTTCTTGCCATGAGCCAATTGATCCAACAGTTAATCCCATTAACCGTCTCATTGTTGAATCTTTTAAAGTAAAGGGAAATAATTTCAACTTCTAGTTACCAATCTTATAGTCATAGCTCTAGAAAAGAACCTTGAACTCAAAAATAAATTGATCTAGATCCTCTGATATTAAACCTTAAAAGGTAGAAAGGTTGATAGGGGAGATTTTTTCATAGGTCCACCTTAATTTGTATTAAGATTAATTGGATAGGTGAATGTTATTTCAACCCTCCTTGCTCCTCCATCATTGTTATTTATTTCTTGTTGTTCATGGTGTTTATAAGATTATCTTCAAGCATTTCTTCACATTTTTGTTTTGGGGTCTTAGATGGGTCTTCAATGAACAATTGTTGCAAATTTTTTCCAACTAAGACTTCTCTTTCATTTTAGTTTTTTGATATTTGTAGTTGAGCTTCTCTTTTTTTTTTGGCTCTTTGATGTTTGTGGTTTAGAGGTTTTAGCAATGAATCTTCCACGGGTTCCTCTTTTTTCACCATACAAAGAAAGAAGAATTTTTTTTTGCTTTTCTTTCTAAAGAAGGGATATTATCTAAATACCTAATAACCCCTAGTGTAAGAACACAAATTAATCTCTGAAAACAATGCTAAAAAGTGATGAGTTGTTGCTAGGTCTCATACTTTAATCAATTATTATTTTGACCAAGACGGTGTCCAAGGTTGTCTATAGAAGGATTTCATATATCTAATTCCATAGATTAATTATATTGTGAAGGAATGTTAATTGGAAAGTGTTTGAAACAATATATAATATCATAGGAAATGTAATCTATGGAATTAATGGAGTTAACTAAATCTTTGCTAAAAAAATTATGCAATAATAACTATTGTTTGAGTATCACCTGTTGATACTTATCATTGATGTCATTATTTGGTCTGGTACTCCTATCTTCAATGTTCTTAGCTTTGATCTGGTAGTGTTGTTACCGACACACATTTTGGTCTAAGCAATGATTTATCGAAGTATGTTTTTGGTCCGGCCCCATTCGATATAGCATGGGATATCATTTTTGTACCTATGTCGACATCTCCAATACTCTGATGCAAGCCGACTAGTGGAGAAGCAGATCCAATATATATATATATATACATACATGAAGCGACATAAGTAGTAGTGTTCTTGAGATGTGATGTATGATAGCGATCTGTTGATATTATCTTGCGAACTCATATATGTGTGTTGTAGTAGCTTAGTATAGTGTTTGTACAAAAGAATTTTTGTGCTTCAATGAGAATTGTATTCATACATATACAAATGTGATTATGGTAGTTCAGTTTTGTAATACATACTCTAGTAGAAAGCTGCCTCTTAGCTGTAATAACTAGTTTTTACTCCAGCAGAAAGCCACCTCTCAGCTGTAATAACTGGTTTTTTTATATTTTGGGTAGTAAGCCAACCGATAGTGAGCCAACTGACAATGAGCCAACCGACAGTGAGCCACCCGGTAGTGAGCCACCCGATAGTGATCCAACTCGACAGTGAGCCACCTATGTATTTTGTAACCGGTTACTTAATACTTGAGAGTTAACCCTCTTTGTGGTTTTTCCCATCTTGGGTTTCAACGATAAAAATCTTGGTGTTATGTGGTGTTGCATTATATTGGTTATTGTTCAGTAATTTAATTATGTTATGTGGACATCTATTTAAAGTTTTAAATATTTTTAGAGAAATATTGATTCACCCCTCCCCTCTCAGTATTCTAGATGTTCAACTATTTGTATCAGAGGTAGATTCTTTAGAAGAGTCTAACGACTCAAAGGAGATTCAGAAGGTTGAACATATGGTACCCAGATCTACCATAGATCATAAAGAACTCATGTCCATCCTTGAAAATCTTGAAGCTATTGAAGATGAAAATAAGCAACTCTCAAAAAATCTTCAAATGGAAAATGATTGCATCCGTAAGTTGAAATATTAGATCTAGAAATTCAAGCTAAGGCATAAAGAGGTTAGTAATGAACTCAAGTTAGAAAATACTACTATCCTTGATTTGAAAGCCAAAAGTGAAGAAGATGAAAAGACCAAGGAACATCTGAATAATGTAATCAAGGACAAATCTAAGGAATGCAAGAAGTTGGAAAAAAGAGTTGTATCTCTCAAATCAGATTTGGAAGAATCAAAGAAGCAAGAAGTCAAATAAAAAGCAAGCTTAGAAAGCTTGATGAAATACTAGCAGCTCAAGATCACCAGCGAACAAGAAAGGCTTAGGCTATGAAATTGGCGAATGCTCACACAATAAACCCAACGAAAAGAAGGAACCTGAATCGGTAAAAGAAGCTAAAATCGAATCCGACAAAGAAGAAAAAGATAAGTCTCTAGGAAATCAATAGGTAAGTAGGAAACACTTCCCTTTTAATGTTCATTACTTTAATTTTAATAAATTAGGTCATAAAGCATTAAACTATAGGTTTAATATGAATCAGAAAACTAGATCTTACTCCGGTAGATGTTACAATTGTAATGGTTATGGTCATAAGGCTAATCAATGTAGGAAACCAGATAGAAACAATTATTTCAGTGGTTATTGTTATACATGTTATTCATATGGACATAAGGCTAACTAGTGCAGGTCAAGACAAGAGAAGAAAAACAATAGGTGTTATAATTGCAATAAAGTTGGACACATTGCAAGATTCTGTAAAAATAATTCAATCAAGGAAATTGAACCGACAAAGAAAATCAATAAGGAAGAAGTCAAGACTAAAATGAAGAATATATGGAGAAAGAAATAAGATAATGGATCTAGCTCTGGTACATACATCTGCTCTGAAAACTAGTAGCTCTCCGGCTATTGCCCGGGGGAGGAATGTTATGAGTCTGCCTCTTCCTCCTTCATGAGTAAAGAGATTGCAAGCATCTACTCAATCAAGGAGTCTCCGGTAGACAAGAATTATGAACAAGCAACTTGCAGAAATCCAGTAAAGTCACATCCATCCAATTAAAAAGAAGTCGCAAAAGGAATCGTAGCACAATTAATGCAAAAAGGTGCATTTATTGCAAAGTTAGCATAAAACCAAATTTTGATAAGTCATTTTGATCACTCAAGCGAAAGAATTACAAGGAGCTAAGGTGAAGAAATAAGTCATCATGCGTCCTAGGGTTTCTAAAGCGACAAGAGGTATTTTTCTTGAATTTTTCTATTTCTTTGCACTTACAGTTATGGATACTCCCACTCTGGTCAATGTGACATCTCAACCTCATCCTGAATTCAAGAAGTATCTAGATATATAAGTTGAAAATGATATGGCTGACTATTTGTCAAAAATCCCACATGGAGTGCTTCCTGCAGAAGATGTTAGGGCTTACATACATTTGAAGCTCAAGGAATTTAACCACAATAGATTAGCTACTATGTGGATAAATGAGATCACTAGTGATGATTTCAATGTCAAACCTAAATATAGGGTTCTAGTTAGAAAGAAGTTGCATGTCTAGAATGATTTCCCGTATTTCTGCTTCGATATAAATAGATTTGAATGGCTATGAGTAGGTTCCATGAAACTTTCAGGTGGTTATGTTGACACAAAAATTTGCAGGGGTAGCATCCTTATGAGAAATTTAGCTATTGGGGGACCTGTGCATGTAGCTAAGTGAACTCTGGGGTTTATCGAAGTCGGCTCTTCGTTTTTATGGGGGGGAGGTAAAGGGTGAGAAGAGGAACATAAAATAATCAAACCTAAACTAAGGCGATGCACCAAATCATAAGAGAAATAACTAGGCACAATGTTGAGACAAAGGCTCGAATAGTAACTATTTTTTACCAAATAGATGCTTCCCAACACTGCAAACATAAGAACATCACACTCTTTGCATAATATTACTCATACAACATAAACCAACACAGAAGAGTAGCAACATGATCTGTATTTTATTAAGTTGCATCAAGATTACAAAAGATTGAGACAGATGTTCATATACTCCAAAAAATACAAGCACAGTTTAATGTCACAATAAATGCATGAAAACAAAAAGGCCGAATTGACTGGCACAGTCTGCAAGTTCAAATTTAATGGCAAACACTACAAAAGGCTCATTCCTAGTGCTCGGGAAGATTTTTAAATCTATCTAACAACAACCTATAAAATGAGGAAAAAGGTTGCTTAAATAAGCCAACCCACCGCTTGAAATCCCAACGAGAAAGGTGCCACGAGGAAGCCATCAACGATCTAGATCCTCTCGAGCCAGCACCAACAGAAAGATCATCCAGCATTGTGCTAGCAAGCATGTCCCCTGAGAAACCTGGACTACGTAGCAGTAGAAGGGAACATGTGATAGTAGAACAGATACTGAAACACAGGCGTCAAACCCAAGATAGCGGATGCACGAATGAGTGCCACGTGTTGAACACACGGAACCCAAAAAAAGAAATGTGAGATGGCTCAAAAGAAAACCTTGATAGGAAGCCACGTGTTCCAACTTTCAGCACAAGAAACTGCAGTGTGGGCCCAACTCGGAAAGAGACAAGCGAGCGCCATGCATAAAGCAACCAAATCTCGACCAAAGAAAAATGATACGACCCAACAGAAAGCTCCGATAGGAGGCCACATGGCAAACACCGAGAAGCTGCTAGTGATACAGAACTAGGTGAAGCTACAAAAAGAAAAGAAACCGCGAAGTAAAAAGCGGTGCGTGAATAAACATTCACAGGTTAGATGAAGCTCATTTGATCAACAAAGATGTAATGAGGATTGTTACTAGATTGAATGACACTAGCATTCTTCCAACACCAAAGGCAGTAAAAAAGAAGGAGGTTTAAAACCTAACTTAGGCAATTTTTTACGATAGGTTGTTGGCAATTAATACAGTTATGAATGTAGATGTGAAGTATGCTACCCATGTCATTGAAAATAAAATTTACTAGTCCAGTAGAGATAACTCCATCTCTGCTACTATGGTCTACATTGCATATGATATGGTGGTTAATGGAGTGGACTACGACCTATGTGAACTCATTAGAGAGCAATTTCTTGAGAATTTGAATCGGTGCAAATGAAGTAAGAAGAAGTTCACATTTTGGTTTAGAACCCTTGCACTTTGTTTGCTATTGTACTTCATGCGTGGGATGCCTGGTCTTGGTCCGGTAGTGTGGTCATCTGAAAACCAATTGCTCACCAAATTGCTGAGCGGATGAGAAGGTATGTTGACACTACTACATAAGAAATGGAATTTACTTTATTTTTCTCTTTATTACAGTATAAGATGCACAACCGAGAGAGAATCCCTAAATCTGTAGTCACCAAATATAAGGATGATATCACATTGATAGTCATGGTTGACAAATGTATAATGAAAGTTGTTGTACCAAGAACTTAGTGGATACCCAAACTGGGGTATGAAGTGTGAAGAACATGTAGAACAACTTGCAAAATCTCTATTAGATCATCTAGTAGACACCTCTCAAAAGAGATTTGGCATGACAGAAGAAAAGTCCAAAGAAATCCGAAAAGAGTAGATCTCAAAGGAAATCGACAAGAGAGTATAGAAGACTTTGAAAGAGATTAGGGAAAAAGAGGGTATGTTAGAGGAAGGTCTTGCAACACTCAAAAGAACTACTCAGAGCTCAATCGATACCTCTGCAAAGGCAGTTGACCCTTCAGTAGGAATGGAAAGTCCATCTGATAAGAGGAAGAATGGTCTTTCTTTGCCTACTACAAGCAAGAAGGTGAAAGAAGCAAAAGCCACTAGGGATAATATTTCTCATGTAGAATCTGAAGAAGAATCAGACCCAGACAAGTTCCAAATCAAGTTTTGGGAAAAGGAATCCAAAGAGGCAACTCGTGATCCTCCCGATGTAGATACTTTGTTGAAATACTTGTAGAAGGAAATGCCAAAGAGGTTGGTGATTTGTACAATTCTTCCACTTCCAAGGGAAAATAAAATATCACTGTAAAGAGCGGAAAACTCCTTAAAAACATAATGACAATACTTAAAATAAATTCCATTATATTCCAAATAAGTCATCATCACATTCATACATTCATTCATAAGAACAAGTCGATTACATAAAACGACATGAAAGTCGAAAGATAACATCATATTATTCAGTCTAAATCTTACAAGTGTCGAAATACACATTTCAAATAATAAATACAATGGAGGATACATATCCAGTTTACAAATCTCGAGACTTAGGCATTCAGTTGCCATAAGCTCGTCAATACATATACATCATGAATAATAAAGCATTTTAAAAGAAGAATCAGTCAGTCGATCTTCTATCCATAAGCAAATCTTCAAAAGAAGACGAGAACAAGGATCAGGCACTTTTTCGCCCAACCTCGAAGCTTACGCTTCCCCGAAATTTCTTAGTCAATCAAGAAATACCCGACCCTGCATGAATTGCTTAGCAAAAAGCAGTCTACGAGCAAGATGGAATCTGGTGCAAGCCTAGTACTACTAGTAATCCACAAGCATTTTCTAATTCAGTTAAGAAAGAAGCAAGTTCAGTACTAGGATATGGTAGAGAGCTCAAATAACCCATCTATTTCAATGGTACAAAATAATTACTTGGCCAAGTAAGATGTCATGCACGACAATAAAAAGTAGTTTTGGAAAAAGCAAAACTACACTCTCTATTCACCCATATTCGGCACCCGTCCCAGAAGGTAACTTTCCCAAAAACATCGCATGCATAATTATCTATCATTCTTGCATGGTTCAAATAGTCAATCACAATCTTTCAACATTTAACTAAAAACAACATTTATAATGAAAACGGTTTATCAATCACCACTCTTCATTGTTCCAATTCGCATAAAGACATAAAATTGGCATTTAATTCAGTCATTTAAATACTTAATAAATTTCAAAAACGAAGGTGTATCTCCAATATGTTAAATAATTACATATAAAAATGAAATTTATAAGAGTACACATTCAATTGTTTATACTCCTGTTAATTTAATGTTGTTTCGAAGTCATTCTGGAGGTTTTCAATTAATCAAATTTGAAGTTAATTCTGTCTTTTATTTTCAATTTTCAAACATTATTTTTAATCAGCAAAATATATCTATTTTCTGTTCATAATCGTTTTAGTTTTCTAAAATGATAAATATCGTTTCTAGATTTGATAGATTCTCCTAAATTTCATTTCTCTGTTTAATGCATAATTTCAAATCAGTAAATCCTAATTTCTCAGCAAAATAAACAATTTTCTGTTTTTGTGTTTTTGCTGTCAACAATTTGTGTTTCCTCTCAGCATAATTCAACTAATTTGTATCAGCATATTTCGTTTTTCTCAAATTGGTCAGTTCGTTTCCAAGTTGAATTTGGTTTTCTAATTTTTAGTTCATTCTTTTATGGATGATTTAAAACGAAGTTTATCAAAATTTCTCAGCATAAAATTAAATCCAAGTTTCTAATCTTTTCTAGAATTCTGGAAATCAAAAACACAGTTGGATTTTTCTAACATAAGGATTTTATCAATTGATTTTCTATTTAATCTTTTTCTCAAACTTTGTCTAAGATTCTGGAAATCAATTCAATTTGTTTTAGTTTTCTGTTTTTGACAAATTGCAAGTATTATTTTTGACAGTCATGATTTTTGTTTAATTCTCTATTTTCCTAAATTGAATCAATTGAAATCTTCTTTAAATTACTAATATTCATTTCCAGAATCTGTTGTCTTTAAAACTTGAATGATCTAATTTATAATTTCATTCTACAATTTTCCAACCTGGTAAATTTCCTTTGTGTTTTTGGTAAGTGAGGCCTATGTGTATGGAGGAAGAGGGAGTTCCTTCTGATGCTGCTATTCCTGCTATGGTCGCACCTTACTCTCTGGTGTGTGGAAGAACCCTTTTGCTTTGGCTGCATGTGGAAGAGGAGGATAGTCAACCATTCAGGCCTGCGCACCCCTTGTCTTCACCCAAATTCCCTTCCTTGACTTGCATGGACTGAAGAGGAGGGACCTCTTATTGCGTGGGGAGGAGGGACTGTGTGTAGAGAGCTAGAAGGGGAAGGCAGGTGCGTGCCTTCTCCCTTGGCCGCACTTCCTTCCTCAGTTTGCTGTGCAAGGAGTGAAGGCTCTTAATCTAACCTTCACTGGCTCCTCCTTGCTCCTTCCTGGCGTGGGTGAAAGAAACTCTGCCTTACTGTTGTGTTTTCTTCTCAACTCTCCCACAAACTCATAATTTGCAATGAATGAAAAATAGTAAAAGTTAAACAATCTCCAAAACAAACTGATATTTCTTCTGTATTTTCTCAAATTCGAATTTTATTGTTTTGTTCCAATCTTCTGTGTGTTTGATTTCGGATTTTTCTTCAGATATACTTATTTTCCTCATGCATTCATGCATGCTTAGATCCACCATTCTCTCCAATTGATCTTCAGATCAATTCCAAACTCCCAGTTAAAGATATTTTTAAATCTTCCACTTTTGCTGAGTTCAAATTTGCTTGCAATTCCTAATTTCGAATTTTTGAACATATTTCAATTCCCAATTCACAATTTAATTAAATTTACAAAATGATTCTATTTCAAAATTTAAAATTCATTTATTTTCACTATTTCCAATTTAAATATCATTTAAATTTAAAAATAACTTTATTAAACTAATATTTAATAAAAATCAACTTTAAAACTCAATTACATTAAATTTTCAAATTTTCAACTTCATATTTCAAAAATAAGAATAAAATATTAAATTCACCCTCTATTTTATTTAAACTGCATTAAATTTCATAATTTAACGAAATTATCTTCAAAAACACATTTTTTTCCAATTTTCTAAGAAATCACACCATAACTGAATTTTTCGATTTGCAAGCATAATATACGCACGAGACATTTAAAGTATCAATCTACGTGAGTGTGTGAGATCCCATCTATTCGCACACGTCAATCGGCTAAACAACTCTACCTAATCATTGTTCTCGCCTTCAACCTCGTTCACCTGTTTCCTGCGTTCACTTGCACTCGATTTATCATTAGTAATGACAAACCCCGAAATAAATGTAAATATGATAATTGCATTTCAATTTCAATTTAATTTCATCTTCATAATAATCATTAAATAATCTAATTCGACATAAATGATAAAGTTTGCATTTAAATAGGTAAGTGTAAATTCATACATGACAATCACACAAGCATTTGTTTAGTACTATTCAAGATTAGATGGAAACATAGAAAATTTCAATGAGGATATTCCTGATAGTCTTTGGATTGGTTTAAACATAATCTGAGCAAATGCTAGGGAAATAGATAAGGAAATCATCAATGAAGTTATTTCTATTTTTTTGAAACTCATAAAAGAGGAATACTTGGAAAGCTTCAAGCAACTCAGTTAGTCAGCATTGAGAATAAAGAAAAGGGAAAGTACTCTTATGGAGAACAAAGGAGTTGAAGATAAATTGAAGGTAGAAATCATTGGTAGGCTTACAAGCATGGTAGGAAAACTTGGGATGCTATTTGGTGATGAATATGATCCATCATCTACTACCCCCTCATGCTATCATGAGGAATTGGATACTGAAAAACGTTGCAAATCTTGTACTAGAAAACATTGATACAAAAGTATACAATCTTGATATGAATCCTATAGAAATTGAACACACTCATTCTCTAGATAAAGATTCTACTCTGGTGAATGCAGAAAAGGATAAAGAAACTTGGAAAGAGAAAATTGAAAAGGAGAAGAGATAATTGTAGAGGAAGTTGATACCAGAAAGTAGGAAGAGAACACTGAGCAAGAAAAAGGTGAAGCACCGGTAGTAGGGACAACTGAGAAAAGAGAAGAAACTTCTAGCAACTCCATCAATACTTGCTTCAATGACACGTTGAAGAACTTACTCGCCTCACCACTCATGATCTGACCCATCACCTCTTCCAAGATAATTCTTGACTTTGAGAAGATCAATCCTTTTTAGCAATTTCAAATCAGTGAGTCCATTTGGGCTTTGGCCAAACTTGAAATGTTTAAGGAGTTAGAGGAAAAAGATCATTTGATTGAAGAGACTATTGTTGCTCTTTAGATTATTATTCCCAAATGTAATATAGATCAGTCCAGAAGCAACATGGATAAATGCAAAACACTTGTTAATTTTGTGAAGGATTTCTTTGCTTGTATGAATGAAAATCTCCACAGGGAAAAGGAAGCCGAAAGGAATAAGCTCTTGCAAGAATTAAAAGATCATTTTGCAAATGCCTTCTCCAATCTTAATTAGCTAATAAGGAAAGGTCAAGACCTTCTGAAGGAAGGAAATTCTTTGTATTTGTACAGCTTGTAGTGGTCGAATGCCACAACCATCATCTAAAAATAACTTGACTCAATTGAATCAACAATTTGACAGGCATATCATTCATTTAAGTTGTCTGAAGATTGTCCAGATATGGGAAATTGAGGATCTACATAAAAGGTACTCTGAACTACAACAACAACATGACAACATCATCTTTCCCTTAGGAAATCTTTGGGAGATGTGTGCAGACAACATTTCATTGATGAATCATGCCCTCTTGAAGGCACAACAGGGTGATCCCACAATACTGGTTTGCAAGTTTTGGTCAAATTGGACACTGAACTGATTTTTTTTAACTAAATCTTCACTTTCGGGATCCTATAGCAGCTAAACCGTGAGGAATTTGAAGATGATGCAAACTAGTGATTTGTGAAGTTTTATCTATAGATTCTAAATATATTTGTTTTGAAATTTTTTGGAATCAGATTGTTCTTTTTTTCATCTCCTTTGAAAACTAGTTTTTATCAGTAAAATTTTTTTAGTGATGCTCACCGTATACAACATAACTTTTTTTTATGAAGGATAAAATTCTAATTTTTTCAAATTTAGATTTGTAACTATGATATCTAACCAGTTCATTTGGTTTCATAGTGTTTTATTAAATATTTTTTCCTTAATCAAGTTTCAAAGTCAAACCAATTACAATTAAGACATAGGCGTACTGTATACAACATAACTTTTTCTATATGTATCAAAATTCAAAAAAAAATTAATGGATCAAGGACATCAATACCCAGCCTAAACATATTTTTCAAAATTTTATTTTGATAATCTACTATTTTTCCACATGTGCAGAATAGAGAGCTTGATTTTTGGTGAAAAACCTACATTCACAAGAAATAAAAAATACATATAATAATAAAATTTAATTTAATTAAAATTATACTTTTTTGGAAGCTTATAATAAGACCTACATACTTACAAAAAATAAAATTTAAATGAACTCATTTGATCCCCAAAAAGGTAAATCAAAAGTGGTTTTATATCAGCATTTTGATAGGTGTAAATGAGACTTTGTTATAGGTATGGTTTAAAACTAGCAGGGTTCTATCCAAGGGGGCTTGGTCTAAGGTGGTTTGATCAAACCCTCTTCAATTGAAATCCTTTAAATGGAACGTTTCAAGGCTTAAATCATTATATTTTCTAAAAATATGTGATTTCAGCAAAAATCAGGATCTCCTAGAAAGTGTAAACCACTATTGTGGTAGCACCCAACAGGAAACTCTCTTTGATCCTTGATACATTGAAGAAGGATAATCTCTCCTTGCATCCATTAAGTTCACACACAACTTCTAACCAAAGCAATCTTACAATGGAATGATAATAAGGGTAAGTGGGTCACCCACATTCTAAAAATCAAGCAGTCTTTCTTTGGTGGCACATCAGGCGCATCCTAACATTTTCACCCTGTACCCCTTGCTCATTGATGTCAAAAGGGGGAGAAACATAAGGAAAAGAAAAGTTTTTGAAAAATAATAAAAAAACAGAGATAGTCATCTTAGTGTTTGTACAAAAGAATTTTTGTGTTTCAACGAGAATTGTATTCATGCATATACAAATACAATTATAGCAATTTAGTTTTCTAATACATACTCCGACAGTAAGCCACCTCTTAGTTGTAGTAGATGGTTTTTGTATTGTGGACAATGAGCCCACCAGCAGTAAGCCAACCGACAGTGAGCCACCCGACAGTGAGCCAACTCAACAGTGAGTCACCTATGTATTTTGTAATCAATTACTTAATACTTGAGAGTTAAACCTCTCTGTGGTATTTCCCATCTTGAGTTTCCACGATAAAAGTCTTGGTGTTATGTGGTGTTGCGTTATATTGGTTATTGTTTAGTAATTTGATTATGTTATGTGGACAACTATTTAAAGTTTTAAATATTTTTAGAGGAATATTGATTCACCCCTAGGTGATCCCACAACGCTGGTTTATAATTTTTGAGAGGAACTGATTTTTGTTGAAATCACATATTTTTAGAAAATATAATGATTTAATCCTTAAAAAATTCCATTTTAAGGATTCAAATTAAAGAGGGTTTGATCAAACAACCTTAGATCAAACCCCCTTGGATAGAACCTCGCTAGTTTTAAACCATACCTATAAATGAGTCTCCTTTACTCCTATCAAAATGTTGATAAAAAATCACTTTTGATTTACCTTTTTGTGGATCAAATGAATTCATTTAAAATTTATTTGAAATGATTATGGTAGTCCTCAGAACGAGCTATCCAACGAATATAATTTTAATATGTTTTGGTTTTATTATGTATTCATTTTTTTAGTTTTATTGAACATAGGTTTTTCATCAAAAATGAAGGTCTTTGTTCTACACATGTGGAAAAATAGTGGATTATCAAAAAAAATTGAAAAATATGAGTGCACCAGATATTGAAGTCCTTGATCCAACAAAACAAAAATTGAATTTCGATATATACAAAAAAATTTACGCATTATACGGTCACACTATGTCTAAATTGTAATTGGTTTGACTTTGAAACTTGATTAAAGAAAAATAATTCAATAAAAAACTGCCTAACCAAGTGGAAGCACTAGATATCGGAGTTACAAATCTAAATTCGAAAGAATTAGAATTTTATCCTTCATGGAAAAAAAGTTATGCGTTATACGGTGTGTGTCACATTTTAAAAATGTTGTTTTCTGAAAAAAAAATAGTTTTTGTGGGAGATGGAAAAAGAAGTGCAATCTGATTCCAAAAATTTTGAAAAAAATATTTTTAGAATCTACAGACAAAATGTGATGAGACTCTACTTTGCATCATCTTCAAATTCCTCATGGTTTAGCCGCTATAGGTGCTCGAATGTGAAGATTTAGTTAAAAAAATAATTTTTGTGTCTAGTTTGGCCAAAAATTGTAAACCACTATTGTGGGACCACCCCCCTCCCCTCTCAGTATTCCGGATGTTCAACATCACCACACTACACTACCATTCCTACCAAAAATATTGATGGTTTCAAATCATTCTACTAGAGTTCAAATCACTCTCATATTGAAACCCTTTCACAATATTCTTACTAATATTGCATCAAAGAAAGACATCATAGACCATTGGGAGATAATACCTACTATTTACCATCCATGGAATGTAGGCTATACACCCCAAAAGTCATCTACTAATAGCAACAATGAGTTTCCCTATGACATAGAAGATGGGATGCACCAACACAATCTTGAACAATGATGGGCCCTATCAAGGTTGTAATCAAGTGCACCTATTCAACTAAATAAGATTGACATACTTGATCAATGTAGATTTAAATGGAGCCACAATTAGGGTGCCCCTAGTGTCAACATATTCTTGCAACTATTAGCAATTAATTTTATAGCCTCTAATCATTCAACACATCGATTCCCACATGTTGGAACAACTTCATGCCCCACACCAAATAGTTTATTTACTGGGCAACACAAAGCCTTTGCTATATTTGTATCACACTCTGTTAAAATGGGAATGCAACCATCACTTCAAATGATTATATAATGAATTGTATGTACTAGAAAATAATTCTTGATTAACAAAATTAGATTTATCCTTCTAGGAGTTCAATACCCCATGACTATAACATCCTCAATTTTATTTTTGTACTATTTGATTTGGATTATATGATGTTTTGATATATGCTCATTTATGTGATTTGATTATAAATAATTATTTTAATGCATTACAAATGGTTAGTAATTTAAGTTAATTTCTTGTATCACGCTTAATTCAAGGTTATGATATTATTACTAACAAATGTGGCTAAGATTTTGTGGAGGGATCCTATGTTGTGTGTTGGGTATAGGTACATGGGAAGGTGAACTAGGTCCTGGTAGTGGAGTTGTCCTACATGATCCAATTATGTGGGCAACAATTGATTTAATAAATAATTGACTTGAATAATTTATTCATGAATGATAAATAAATAGTTAAAATTTTATTTATTTATTAGACATTTCAAATTAATTTGATTAATTACTTATTAAGAATAATTGATATGTTCTAAATGTCTTTAGAATTAAAAATTTAAATTAAATATTTTTTATATATTTAATTATTATAATTAGAATTGTTTATTTAGTTCTAATTGTATGTAAATGAAATGGGCATGAATGGGAATTAGATTTTGGAATTAATTTTTTTATTTAATTCACGATTAGAAGAGGGAAGTGAATTGACTTTCTTATTATAGTCTCTATAGAAAAACTATTAGTGTATTTTCTTAATATTCCATAAGGAGGAATATGCAAAATCCAGAACTTATGTGATATTATATGTGTTTGAGAATTGAATTTTCCTATGGATTAAGGAAAACATATTTAGGTTTTGGAAAGGAATTAGGGAAAGGGAAGTTATTATTTGGTTTGGGAAGTTGTAGGAGGAGGGATTGAAGTTTGAATAGATTTTGAGGATTGAAAGGATGGAGACTAAAGGGTTTTGAAAATTGGAAAGAATTGAAGAATGAAGGATTATGGATTGACTGATTGAGAGTTGTTGGTGCTCTTGTTGAATTTATTGAAAGATTAGATTTGGATTTACAACTTCATCAAATTTGAATGAATTGAGGATAGGCTCTTGCCAAGAAAATTTAGACATGTTGTTGAATGTATGATAAATGAAAGAACCTAAATTTATGATTGTGCATCTTCTTGTTTAAGCAAGTAAAATTTATTGAAATGGAGAGCAAACATATTTCTAAAAAATCTAAACCATGACTACAAAGAAATATTAAAAATAATATTTATTTCAGATTTTTTTAATGATAGTACATTTCAATTTACATTGACTTTATAAAACCATTATTCTCTCATATAAAACTAACTTACCTTTAAAAATAACTCCCAACAAACTAACTATAATTTACTATCTTACAAATCATTATTACTAACATAAAACTAACATCCTAACTTAACATTTATTTAATCTATATATAACTATTGATATAATATAAAGCCAACAAATTTTACATGATTGCAATAGAAATTGATTTTTATTGTTGCTTGTGAAACTATTAAACTTTAGGAAATTTACCCTCTAATAGTGGACTAGCATAGTATCCATAAGTTCACTACTTCTCTGCTCTACTGAAAACTGTTAGGCCATGCTTTGCACCATAGGCCAATATGTTATGTGAGACTGAATTTTTGGAGATCCATGAGCCCAGTGGTAGTCCAGACCAAAATTCAGCATACACAACATCACAAAGTTATAGCAGATATGCCATCTAAATGTGCCCTAATATGCCAAATTCTATCTAAATATCCCACAAAGAGACGATTACAAGCAAGCCCCAAAATATTGTACATCCCCATAATGATGGGAAATATATGTGTGTTGCTGAATACCCTTGTAGTACAAAAATTTCCAACTGCAACTGCAAGTAAGAATACACCATGCAAATAGATTATATGGGTAAGTGATAGTGAAATCAAGAGCACTGAGAAGCCCTTCCAACATGGATGAAATGTTGGTCTCATGGTGTTTGATAACAACATAAAAATATCCAGCACCACAGTCAGAATTGGCAAGTTTCCACTGAACTTTCGCCATTGGGTATCTGAAATATCTCTGAAGCCATTCCAAATCCAGCCCTGCCTGAAGCTTTTTAGTCTTCCAACTTTATCACCGCCTACTCCAAGTTTGTTTGACAAGCACAGCTACTGACATGTGACAGTGATGTGAAAAATGCAGCATATGCGAGTAAGATTGTAAGTTACAAATGCTTCTACATGGATCAATTACCTGCCATTTCTCAATCTATGGGGGAAGGTACAAGTCAAGCTCAGGTCAGCACCATAAACATATGCACCATGTTTGCACATTAAACCTCACTTTCGTTCTTATTAAAAAGTTGTGAATCCAGATGCAACAGTCAAAGTTGGTTTGTTTTGTCACCACTTGGATTATAAAGTTCATTCTAGTCAATCATATGATAATGAGTGTGCTCAATATTTAGATTACATTTCATTCTGGGATATTTGCGTTGATTAGACTTAAGTGGGTGCATTGTTTAAGCCAACCATTAAACAGTAAAATAATGTATAAGTATGATGGTGGCTTTGAAGGTGGTCATTGAGTAATCATAACATATCATATTAGTTACCATTTATGAATATGATTACTTAGAATCATTACTTTGGCTATGGAAGGACATATTGTCTTGGCATGAGTTTGTTATTCTCTCATGGTATTGTCATCTTTATCCTATCATCCGGTCTAAAAGAAAAATTATCTGTGATATGGTAATTCTGGTCAATCTGCCATTCCTACTAAGGTATACAATATGAGCCATGAGCCACAGAATATGATGAATTCAAATAATTTCATTGATGGGAGAAAATGTATTTATTGAAAGGGCCCGCCTGATAGACGTCATGGTGGGGGGCAGCGCTCACACCCATATTGAAAGACGTGAAAAGTTTTCTGTTTCTGAATCTTGATATAGTGAAATGTGACAGTGCATGTTATATTGTGCATCTGTTATATTGTTTTAATCATTCCTATTCATGAGTATTCAAATGTCTTTTGAGGGTAAGTGTTTGTCGATGGACAATGGTAAGTGTATGAGCATAACCTACTTAATGTCTTTAGGGAGTGTTTTGGAAACCAATTTTTTAATTAAAAACATTATCTGTAAACATGTGATGGGCTAAATTGATTTATTTAGAAGCGTTGAAAATTATGATCATGCTCGGGATTCGAAGTCTGCTTTGAAGTATGATGCAGGCAGAATGAGCGGGTTTGGTTGAAACTGTTTCCTTTCCTTTCAAATGAAGTTGTCTTTGTCATCCCACTATTGAGCAATAGGAGTAGTCATATATATAAGGTAGGTTTATGATTTTTCAACCCGATTTAGTGTTTGGAATTCTCAAGATGGTTTTATTGTTTAGTATAATTAACCATCTGAATCTCTTGTATAGTGACGAGTGCTTAATTGGTATGCTGCTTAGTTTGAAATCATCAGGTGAGTGTACATGTTAACCCTTCTTTACTTTTTCAATCTTATTCTTTCTCCTTGAGAGCATAAATGCAAGACTTGTAACCAGACCTATTAGTCCCTGTGCCAATGAGTTTCTGGTTGATTTAGTTATTGTTGTTTTGACTAAGTCTGCTTTCTTTTTGACCAAGACGGTAAATAATACTTTATTAAGGCAGTTATTGGAGTGTTAAATGTATGATGAAACAATGCCTTCCAGATGAATTAGGACATACATTGGTTTGTGTCTGGTGATTCAGTAGACATTTTTATCTTGTTAATTCCATTTAATATAGCATGGTGCTTCTTCTGGTCATAGAGTGTATCGACTTTTTTGTTTGTTTGAAAGTACCCAACAATTTAATGCACGTTTGGTGCTTTTTTTATACCAGGAATGATTTTTGTTTGTAAGAATGATTGAAGGCAAGAGGCAGAGGATACAAAGAAGAAACTAAAAAAAATAAAATTCAACACAGAATAGACACAGAAAGATAAGTTATTATATTAATTCATAAAAATTTCCTCACAGAGCAGCTGTAACAAATTTTGCTTCTTCAGAGCATTACATATCAGTTTTTTTTTTACCAAGTTCACTATATAATAAGAACTTACACAGCAGAAAAATTAAAAACATTAATTACAATATTAAAGACATTGAAGATATGCCAGATATAATCGTCAAATCACATTTAAAAAACTGTCCTTGCAAATTAAAAAGAGCCAGATAATTATCCACTGAAGATCGCTGCCAAAAACAAGCTAAACTGCTCTACCGCAGACGACAGATGAAGGGCCTGCGGTACCACGGGGTACCACTCCACCGCAAGCAACAACCAACGAACTAGAGGTATCGCGAGGTCACCGCACCACTGCGAGAGTTAGAAGTAGTTGCCACGGGCCTGCTGTAGACACCGCTCCATCGCAAGAGGAGAGAGAAAGGTCAGAGGCAAGGCGGGGAAACCGCACAACCGTGGGAGGCAGGGAAGGAGGCCGAGGGACCACGGTGAAACTGTGCAACCACAAGTGGTGAGAAGGTAGGTGGCGGTATGATGGTAGACCGCTCTACCGCGGGGCATGAAAGGCTACTTGGCGATAAAGAGGTAGTCACTGCACTACCGCGAGAGCTGGAACACAAGGCCGAGGTAACGCGGGAAAGGTTAGAGAGACGTGCAGGAGTTGGGAGAAATTTCAACACTCCCCCTTGATCGCAACTCCTGCCTTGTTTGATGCCCAATCGATCTCTCTGATAAAGGAAATTGTCTCTTCCCAAGGCCTTTGTAAAGATGTCAGCTAATTGATCCTTAGACCTACAAAAATCCAAGATAATTTCTCCATTGTTGATCAACTCTCTGATGAAATGATATCGAGTATCAATATGCTTGCTCCTCGTGTGGAAGACTGGATTCTTTGAGAGTGTAATTGCAGAATTATTATCATAGAATATCTTGGTTGCATCTACCTGTTCATTTTGTAACTCTTTCAATACTCTTCTCATCCAAACTGCCTGGCAAGAAGCACTTGTTGTTGCAACATATTCAGCTTCAGTTGATGAAAGAGTGACTATCGGTTGTTTCTTTGTTGCCCAAGATACAACACCTGTGCCAAAGTGAAAAACATAATCAGACGTGCTTTTTCTATCATCAACACTTCTAGCACAGTCACTATCTGTGTATCCAATCAACTTGAACTCCTTTGAGCTGGAATGTTGAATCCCATAATTCTTTGTTCCACTTATATATCTCAAAATTCTTTTCCTAGCTTTCCAATGTGTGTCCTTAGGAGCTTCCATAAATTTGGAAATCAAACTTACTGCATACATTATGTCTGGGCTTGTGGCTATTAAATACATGAGACTACCAACAAGTCTTTTGTATAGGGTTGAATCAACATTTGATCCTATGTCCTCCTTACTTAGCTTCAAACCAATCACAATAGGAGTGGGTACAAATTTACTATTCAACATATGAAATCTTTTCAAAACATCACGCATACTTTGCCTGAGAAATAAAAATACCATTTTCATCTTGGTTCACTTGAATGCCTAAAAACTATTTCATGAGACCCACGTCTGTCATTTCAAATTCTTCCTTCATAGTTCCTTTGAATAAATCAATTGACAAATCACCAGTGAATATTAAATCATCAACATATAGGCATACAATCAGAATTTCACCTTTTTCATTCATCTTAGTATACAAAGTAGGCTCGTTGTTGCATCTGATGAAACCATTTTGAAACATATATGAATCAATTCTATTGTACCAAGCTCTTGGGGCTTGTTTAAGACCATACAACACTTTATTCAGCTTATAAACTTTGTCTTCTTGGCCCAATATTTCATATCCAGGTGGTTGTTCTACAAAACTTCTTCAAGATAGCCATTTTAAAATGCTGATTTCACATCCATTTGATGAACTAACCATTTTTTTTGTGCTGCTATGGCCAGTATCATTCTTACTATGTCAAGAGGAGCTACAGGTGCAAAAGTCCCAGTATAATCAATTCCTGGCTGCTGTGAATAACCTTTTACAACTAATCTTGCTTTATGCTTTTGCACTTCACCATTTGCATTCTATTTGGTTTTGTAAACCCATTTAACTCCTATTACATCCCTGTCTTTTGGAAGACTCACCAACTCCTATGTCTGATTATTTTCAATTGCATCAATATTTTCATCCATTGTACATATCCATTTATCTTCTTTAATTGCATCTTCAAAGTGAATCGGATCTTCAGCTTGAAAATAAAATGCAAAAAGAGAAAACTATTTTGAATTATTTTCACCTTCATTTTGATTATAAATGTCCCTCATGTTTCTGATTTTTTGTCTTCTCATGCTTGCCAATGTTGGATTTGATAAATCACTTGAATCTGCAGAATGTGGACTTGATGGTCCAGTGCCAGAAGTTCTTGTTGTAGATGGTGTCTGCAATCCTCTTATTGCTGCTCTCACATTCGATGATGGTGTCACTTGTTGACCACTTGATTGAACTTGAATGGGCATATAAGAGGTCACATTAATAGGAATATTTGCTAGAACAAAGATTTTATTTTCCTCTTGAGGTATACTTACAGATACATTAATTTTACTTTCTCTACTTCCATCCCATGCTTCATCTTCAACAAACTGTACATATCTGGTGATTATGACCTTCTTAGTTGTTGGATTACAAAGCTTGTATGCTTTGGATTCATCACTGTATCCAACAAATATACATTTCTCTCCTTTGTTGTCTAGCTTTCTTCTTAATTCATCGGGTACATGTGCATATGCTACACATCCAAAGACTCTCATATGTGAAACATTGTGTTTTCTTCCAATCCATGCTTCTTCAAGAACCATAATCATAACACTTTTTGTTGGATACCTATTCATTATATATGTTGCACAAGATACAACTTCAGCCCAATATTCATTTGACAAATGTTTGGCTTTCAACATGCTTCTAGCCATTTCCATGATTGTTCTATTTTTCCTTTTAGCTATCCTGTTTTGTTGAGACGTATATCTTGTAGTAAATTGTTTGTGAATGCCATGATCTCTGCAGAAATTTAAAAAATCTTTTGAAATATATTCACCTCCTCTATCCGTCCTCAACACTTTGACATAATGACCACTATGTTTTTCAACAAGAGACTTAAATTGACAAAAGAAATCAAACACTTCACTCTTATGCTTTAAAAAGTAAACCCATGTCTTCCTTGAATAATCATCAATAAAAGTCATAAAATAGAATCTACCACCTATTGAAGGTGTTTGCATTGGCCCACACAAATCTGAATGAACAATCTCCAAAGGGGCTTTTGCTCTAGTTGACTTCCCTACTGGAAATGATTCCTATGATGCTTTCCTAAAATACATCCTTCACATACTCTCTCAGGTTTTTCTATTAGAGGTAGTCCCTTGATCATACCTTTCCTATGAAGCAAATTTAAACCACCAAAATTAAGATGCCCAAATCTTAGATGCCATAGCCAGTTTTCATCTTTTACTTCTACTTGAAAAACAATTTGCATGACAGTTGTAAGTTCTTGTGCTTGTGCATAATTTGTATTCAGATCTGGCTGAATTTTCAAGGGAAATATTTTGTTATTTGTCATTTTAACCTTAGCAATGAGCTGGTTGCTAGGATATTTGTCTAAAATTGTGCACAGGCCATTCTTGAAATTTACTCTATATCCCTTTTAAACTAGTTGACCAACACTCATTAAATTGTGTTTTAGACCTGGCACAAAATACACATCTAAAATATACTTTTGCTCCCCCTATTTAGTTAGAATGTTGACATTTCCCTTTCCTTTGACTGACACTTTGTTGTCATTACCCAATGTGACATCAGACTTAACATTTTCATCTAAACTTGAAAACATTTCTAAATTTCCTATTATATGGTTGCTACAGCCCGAGTCTCAAAACCAAACGTCTTTTTCACTTGCTTGTGCAACATTATAGCTCAAAAACATTGTATTCTTATCTGGTTTTTGGTCTTGACTCTCTTTTGTAAAGTTTGAATTTTGTTTACCAAAATTATATTGTTTCTTCCTACACTCATTCATGTAATGTCCAAACTTTTTACAATAGTGGCATTGGATTTCAGACTTATCATACCTTTGACCTTGGAGTTGATTCTGAGATGGATTTTGGCTATTGCCTCTTCCACTTGAGCTTGATGGGTTGCTTCTTCCACCTCTGTAAAAATTTCTTCCTCTTCCTCTAAAATTTGATCTTCCTCTACGTCTTCCTTGGTTAATTGAATCTTGTGATTTGAAAGCATGCTCCAATGACATATTTGTTGATCTACTCAGCCTATGCTCGTGAGAAATAAATGATGCAAAAAGCTCATCAATAGAATACTGGGTGAGGTCCTTTGTTTCCTCTATGGTTACAACAATTGATTCAAATCTTGTGGGTAAACTCCTTAAAATCTTCTCAACAACTTTGACATCTTCAAGTGTCTCACCATGTGATCTAATCTAGTTTACCAGTCCAATAATCTAGGTAAAGAATGAATCTACTGATTCATTGTCCTTCATATACAGAGTTTCAAACTCCCTTCTCAATATTTGCAACTTAGTTGTTTTGACTTTCTCCATTCCTTGATAAGTTGTTTGAAGTATGTCCCATGCTTTTCTGGACCTTGTTGCCACTGATATTCTTGGAAAAATGCTCGCATGCACTCCTTGAAGGATGAAGAAAAGAGCTTTTAAATCTTTCTTTTTATTGTCTTTCAATAAATCCTTCTCTACTTGTGTCAAGGCATTGAATGTTGCTGCATTAGTTGGCTCTGGAAATCCATTCTCCACTAACTCCCATAAGTCTTGTGAACAAAATAATGCTCTCATAGTAATTGCCCAATAGTCATAGTTATTTCCATTTAACTGTGGGATTTGAGGATTAGTCAAGCTTGTGCTTGCTGCCATACTTTCACATAAACTTTTTTTTAAATAACACTAGTTGTGAAGAACCTGCTCTGATACCACGTGAAGGCAAGAGGCAGAGGATACAAAGAAGAAACTAAAAAAATAATAATTCAACACATAAAGATAAGTTATCATATTAATTCATAAAAATTTCCTCACAGAGCAGCTGAAACAAATTTTGTTTCTTCAAAGCATTACATATCAATTTTTGTTTACCAAGTTCACTATATAGTAAGAACTTACACGACAACAAAATTTAAAAAATTAATTACAATATTAAAGACATTGAAGATATGCCAGATATAATTGTCAAATCACATTTAAAAAAATGTCCTTGCAAATTAAAAAGAGCCAGATAATAATCCACTGAAGATCGCCGCTAAAAACAAGCTAAACCGCTCTACCACGGATGATAGATGAAGGCCCTGTGGCACCGCGGGGTACCGCTCCACCGCGAGCAACAACCAACGAACCAACGGTACCGTGAGGTCACCACACCACCACAAGAGTTAGAAGTAGATGCCATGGGCCCGTGGTAGACACCACTCCACCACGAGAGGAGAGAGAAAGGTCAGAGGCAAGGCGAGGAAATCGCACAACTGCGGGAGGCAAGCAAGGAGACCGAGGGACCGCGGTGAAACCGCGCAACCACAAGTGGTGAGAAGGTAGGTGGTGGTATGGCGGTAGAACACTCTACCACGGGGCATGAAAGGCTACCTGGTGGTAAAGAGGTAGTCACCGCACTGTCGCGGGAGATGGAACACGAGGCCGCGGTAATGTGGGAAAGGTTAGAGAGACGCACAGGAGTCAGGAGAAATTCCAACAATGATGATTGCTTTGTTTTTGGTTGGATTAGATTCTGGGGATTTCAATTGGGGTGCCTGCCCAAGAAGCATACTTGACCTAGATACAAATAACATGTAAAGCTACAAAGAAAAACGATGAACGAGATCCTTGCAGGGGTGCTAAATCATAGCAGTTTATCAACGAAACACACCAAAAAATAGACCCATACGTGGAACTCAACACTTAATCCAGGAGCAACATCCAAACTGCCAAAGCCAGAGCCAATAGTACCTGCACCCACTTTATCTTTAGCTTGCACTTTGAAGTTCTTTGAATTTCCACCTCTAGCCCCCAATCACCATAGACTTAGGGCTCTCCAGAAAAAAAAAAATTGCCAAGAAAAACTATTGTTTATTGTCTGTGTCCATTGCATTGTTATGCCCTTTTGGTGGATATTGTCAGATTTAATGGTGAATTTATGGATGATGTACATATGCTCTATTTAGTAGAATAAATTTATGATCTTAAGGTATTTGAGTGTCTTAATTTAAAAGAAAATTAAATATCAAATTGTCAAAAAATTGTAGGCAACATTGTTATGTAGGCATCAACAGTAATTCATTTTTTTTTCAAGATTCATAGTTTTTAATTTATGTTATTAATGGGAAATAACAAATATAGAAACAATAAAGTAATTAAATTAATAATTAAATAGTTAGAGTTTCTAAAATTTAAAAAGTAAATATAAAAGAAATATTCTAAATTTATTGTTTCATATAAAAGTAAGTTTCTAAATTAATGTGCTTAAAACTTAGAAAATATTCAAAATATTTTTAAAACAAGATATCCTTTGACTTTTTTAATATAGATTTTTCTAAGTAATCTTTTTCAATAAAAAATTATTATTATTTATAAAGATAAGACATTAAAATGTATGGTAAATTACTACACAAAAAAATAAGTTTCCAAAATTTAGAAAATTGAGCATGAAAAGAATTCCTAAATTTACTATTGAATATAAAAGTAGGTTTCTAAATTAATATACACAAAACTAAAATTATAAAGGAATGAATTTTTTTATTTTTTTTCAAATATTCTAAATTAATATATTTAAATACATATTAAATAAAAAAGAAACATTCTAAATTTACTATTACACAAAAAATATTGAATATTTTTTAAAATTTTCAAAACACTTCAAAAAGAAAAAAATCATTCATATACTATTTTATTCTAAATTAATATATATAAAGTAAGAAAAAATAAAAAATTTAAGGCTTTAATCAAGATTTTATTGTACAAAAATATAATAACTTAAATATAATATAGGCTTTTTATAATAGTTGCACATTAAAATCAATTTAAAATTATAAAATTAAATAAAAAAGAAAATATAATAAATTTATTACATATAAAAATAAGTTTTTAAATTAATATATTTAAAACTAGCACATCCATCTTAAAAAAATTAATGCAATTAAGAATTACATTTACACTTAAATTTATCATATAATTTATATAACATTATTATTACCTATGTAATGATTATTATATAACATTATTAATATATTTGTATTGATTACTATACAAAATTGGGTTATGACCTTATGATTATGATTTGGGTTAGGGTTTAATTGAAATTCTAAGTTAAAACTTAGAGTTAGAATTAGAGTGATTGGGATTAGATCAGTGTTACAATTAGAGTTAGGGTTCAATTAGGGTTACAGTTATGTTGGGGTTAGAATTCATGATTATAGTTTAATTAGGGTTAAGGTTAGAGTTATAGGATAATGCTTAAGGTAAAGGTTAGGGTTAGGGTTAATGATTATGATTTAATTAGGGTTAATGTTAAGGTAGGGTTAGGATTCAATTAGGGTTTGGGTTATGGTTTGGGTTCAATTACGGTTAGAGTTTAATTAGTGTTGAATTTAAATAAGATTAGGGTTACAATTCTAAGATAAATCTTGGGGTTATGGTTGGGGTTAGGGTTTGTGTTCAATTAGGGTTTGAGTTAGAGTTGGATTCATATTAGGGTTATAATTAGGGTTAGGGTTAGGAGAACTACAAGTTAAGATCAAGGTTATGGTTTGAGTTAGAGTTAGGGTTAGGGTTGGGGATTAATTAGTGTTAGGGTTAGGGTTTCATTAGGGTTAAGATTCAACTAGGGCTAGGATAAGGGTTCAATTGGTGTTCAATTAGGGTTAGGGGGTAAAATTTGGGTTGGGGTTAGGGTTATAATTCATTTAGGGTTACAACTATGAGAAGAGTTTACATTAAATTAGGATTTAATTAGGGTTATAACTAAGGTGTACATTTAATTAGGGTTAGGGCTCAATTGGGGCTACATTTACCTCTAACTATAGCCCTAGCCCTAGTATTAGGGTTAGAAGTAGAATTAGGTTTAGGATTAGAAGTAGAATTAGATTTAGGGTTATGAATAGGGTTAGGTTTCAATTAGGGTTAGCATTCAATTGAATTTAATATTAACAATCTATTCCAAAAATGGTTTAATTAATGTTAGGGTTCAATTAGGTTTACATTTTAATTACATTTTGGGAGAAATCTTTGACTTATGGTTAGGGTTGGCATAAAAGTGTGATTAAACTTAGAGTTATGGTTCAATTAGGGTTACAATTCAATTCAGGTTAGAGTTACAATTGCAAATAAGATTATGAATAGGGTTATAATTATGGTAAGGGTTAGAGTTAGAATTAGAACTAGATATAGGGTTAGGATTACAATAAAATTAGGATTAAGTTTCAATTATGGTTAGGGTTAGCATTTTGGTTCAATTATATAATTTTAAAAAATTAAAATTAAAATTAAATATATTAATATATAATATTTTTTTAAACATAATTATAATATTATTATATATTAATAAAAAAATGTATAATTATATATTACAAAAATATTTAAAAAATTATAATATTAATAAAATACTATTATATAATAAAATATTAATTTATTTAAAGTCTTCCATCTTGTGCATAGAATATGGTAAGGGAGCAACCCTATATTCTTATTACATCCCTCTTCCAACCACAACACAAATTATAAATAATAATATATCTTATCCTAACTCTAATTTTAACACCAATTGTAATTGTGTCTCCAAGATAATGATAACTCTCGATGTATTTTATATATATTAATATTTAATATATATATATATATATATATATATATATGCTAGTCCTATCATCCGGTCTAAAAGAAAAATTCATTATCTGTGATATAGTAATTTTGGTCAATCTGCCATTCTACTAAGGTATACAATATGAGCCATGAGCCATAAAATATGATTCAAATAATTTCATTGATGGGAGAAAATGTATTTATTGAAATGGTTGTTAGATTATTTGTAAAATAAAATAAATGGGGCCTATATTATTGAAGATTAATCATTGAATTAATTTTTTGTGACAATAAGTATTTTTGATTAATTGTTAAGACTTTGAAGTGTTATGTAAGTTGTCTTATTTATGAGAGCAATTCCCAAATGAAATTTGAGTGAGTTATTCATACTGGTGTATATGTATGTTATGTTATTTGTAATTATTCTATATTTGTAAGTGTTGATATGCTACATATTTTGAGATAAATAAATAAATACACACACACACACACACACTATTGTTTGGAAAATGAGTGCCTTGGTGTGGTATTGGACTCAAGATGGGTGTCAAGATTGTGTTCTATGTGCAACATTCTTATGTTTCCACTCATTGTTTGTTCTTGTGTCATGCATGATCATCCTTGATGCATTTATGTTGATCATATGATATTTAGTGTTTTACTTGATGTGTTGTGAAGTTTTGTGTGATCTTCTTTGTGTTGGAATCATTATATGGTATATGTTTTTCAATGAGTATGTGTTGTGAACCTTATGCTAGGTATTTATGTGTTTTTGGAATCTATGGTTCATATATGCTATGGGTTAATTAAAGGAATGAATTAAGAAAGATAATCGTCGACATTATGATGTACCGCATTTTTAGATTATGAATGGATACTTCTTTGCCTTGAATGACACTTGGGGAGGAAAGATACTTCCTCTAATGGTAGGTTCAATACCTTCCCCATGTTGACTATAAATGCTTGAAAGAATCATGAAGGTTCTATAAGAAGACTTGCTCATGTCTCTTCCTCATGATATTATATTTGTAAAACCATTATGGATATCACAAATTTGGGCTAGATGGCCTAATGCATGGGTATATATTTTATTGAGGGGTTATATTTTTTGACTATTATATAGTTGAGATAATGAGTTGTACTTAATGGTACCTTCTATCATACATTATTATTTATACTTAATGAGATTTATTTAAATGTTCATTAGAATATTTTATATTACTTGCTTAGTTTTACAATATTTTTGTAATATTGTTAATGGGAAGGAAAATTTTCTTGTCATTTTTTGGGGTTGTTACAAAGATAGATCGCCATTGTTGTTTCTCACACCAATTGGTGTGACAAATTTCAACATAAATACATCCACCATACATTTAGGTATTCACATCACAATAAAAGAGATGAATCCTCTACAAGGGCACACATTAGAAATATTCCAAGAGAGTGCATATTTTATTCACTATTTTCTAATTGATGTGATGAGATTTATTGAATCGAGGTTACTAGAATGCATGAATGGTAGGTTGTGTGAATTGTTTCTCAATCCAAACTAAATTCCATTTGGTGCTTGCTCCATCACCCTCTTTTGTGATCTAGATCAACTACCACTAGTGGAAGATATTTCAACATATGGGATAACACTCTAGTACAAATTTCATAGAATAGTTATACTAAACAAAGTCTTCTACTATCATGGAGAAGAACCAACACAACTTTCTTTCTATATTCTACTTTCAAATATAAAGAATATAGAGCCAACATTGTTAGATTGGGAGCTTCAAATGTCATGTTCTTATTTTCCCCTTACCTTTGATGAAAAATCAATATTTCATTCCTCAATATATTTTTTTGCAACAAACTAATTGGTTTCAATACATGTTAAACATATGTTACAATCATTAGGAGTGCCTATTGTAAGATGGAATACATAGAAACTAAGGAGAACATTGTGCCTTAGGATGAACATATTGATGCAAAGGTTATCTTGTGCCTTGGCCAAGAAGTTATGATAAGTTTAAATATGTGGGTAGGAGTAGGCCTAGTCAATATGTACTCGAAAAATTCCAAGTGATTATATACAAGATTGATAATTACCCACCAAATATTTCCCTCTTTTTCATGGTCATATTTAAACATTACATAGAACCACCATGGGACAACACCCATCTAATTTTTTTCCCATCATCCCAATAATTCAAGGTGGACAATGCTAAATTTTCCTTAAAATGTGTTGGCCTTAATAATCCAAACATCATAAGGGATAACAATTGAAAGAGCAATAATTTTCCATCAACAATATTGATTGCTAAGGACTCACATTCACAACTATATCAAGGATATCTTGTCTTGGTCTTCATATGTGTCTTACCTTCACATACCGACAATATGCACATTCATGAAGGATAATCCATGTATGTTGCACTAATAAATCAAGAAGAGGATTGCTTATGGGTATTGTCAAATTAAAAATATTAAAAAAGACATCATATTATCAACAAAACTATGCATTTTTTTTCAAATAAAGGATTTCAACTTTGTTATTCTAAATACAAATGTTACTACGATATGTTGCTATTATTTCGAGTCAAGGATCTATAAGAACTATAAATAAAATATGTCTCACATAAATTTTTATTATTAGTCCCTAACAACAACAAAGATAAAAAAAATTAACACCAATTCAAAAAATGTGCTTAAAATTATTTATTATTTTTATCAATAAGGTACCAACACCATTGAATTATGAAAATCAAATCATGCCAACACCATTGAGATGTGAAAATAAAATCATTCTTTCTTATCCTATCTTTTCCTTTTACTTATATTTTAATTTTGCAATTATAGATGATGTCTTCACTTTTGATTACATGGCTTTGCAAATTTTCATCAATTTATTGCTTCATTTTGTTTAATATGGAAAAGGCAAGGTTTGCATCAAAATGAATTGATCAAAACGATGAACCACTACTTTCCACTATAAAACATGCAATTATGTGCAAGATATGGTGCAAATAACAATTAGAAACTACCCCTAACTATTATAGCAAATATGAGGGGATTTTTTAGTGGCTAGAATGGTGTGTACCTTACTATAAGAAAGTTGTTTTTAGGTCACAAAGGACTCATTTGCCTTTAGTGGTGAATGGGTCCCTATTAGGGTTTCTGAAATTGAGATCTGGGTTATGTTCCTTGATGCTTGCACTCTTAGATCCCCAGTTTTCAGCTCCCCAAAACATATCATGTAACAAATTTTGTAGCCTTTTTTATGTGTTCTTGCACTATGAATGACAACTTTGCAACTTGACAACTTTGACAATTTTGCTTCAAACTTGTTCTCCACTTGATCTTCAACCTGTAAATTTGCAAATAGACATTCAAGAGGAGAAAAAAATGTTGATAGTTAGTGAATAGGGGTTTGCCTAAGTCAAACCCCTTTTAGGTAATTAAACCAAATGATGAGATAATGAAATTGAAACATGAACATGAAACGATGAAATGTTGATACCTTGGAAGTTGTCTTAGAATATAAATCTACAATCTAACATGAAGTGGCCATGAAAGATGTAGATCTTGATCTCAAATAAGAAGTGTAACAATGCTTGCAAGTAGATCTCCAATGCTACATCCACAATCTTAGCTCAAAAACATGCATGAATGCATTATGCCTTTGACATGATGAAATGATCTTGAAAAGCTGCAATAAAATCTTGATAATCTAACTTTGAATGCCCTTGAAATGCTCTTGTAAACTCAAACTTTCTATAATGCATGAATACTCAAAGTTGCTAGGTGAAACAATATGAATTAACCTCATATTTATACTAAATCTAGATATTAACCCCGAAATTCAAATACTTCAAGCTGACACTAGATCTAGGATTGAAAATTATTATGATCCCACCAAAATGAAATTCAAAAAGGGGTGTCCTATGTGAGGAGGACCCATTCGCCACTAAAGGTGAATGGGTCCTGGCACAAATTTCTAGGACCATGCTTCGGGGGGATGAAAGAACATCAAAAACCCATTTAAAAAATGCCAAGAAAGGGGTGTCCTATGTGGAGAGGACCCATTTTCCACTAAAGGCGAATGGTTCCTAACACCATTTTCTAAGACCTTGAATTTTCCAAATTAAATGTGATGCAATTTGGTTATTGGGTGTCGAGATAGATCCTTTGGAAAGTGTCATTAATAAGGCTTAAATTTGAATTAAAAGGGATAATTAAGCTCAATTAACCACATTTAATTAATGAAACCCTAGATAAGTGTGAAAGTGTAATGCAACACTTTACAACACCCCAAATAAGGTACAATTTAAGTACATTTTGTTAAAAGGGGCCCTAGATTAATGTGAATGTGTACAACATTAAACCAAAGCATAATTAGGTTAATTCAATGTCACCCATTCCCCAATTAAGTGTGAAAAAGGGTTACTTTTTCCGACACTACACATTTATTTAAAATATGTTAAAAATGTATCTTGTTAGGTAAGTAAACGATCCTATTATGCAAGTTACTTTTTTCTCGTTGAGTTATTTTACCCTCAATGAAAAGGATTTAACATTCAAAATATTCTTAAGACTTCATACCAACACTTTAACATTATTGAGATACAAATATAAGCAAGTGTATTTCTTTTCTCGCCTTGTCAATTGTTTAAGGCAACAAACTTCAACAAAAACATTGCATTCCCTTTTAAAATTCAATATTTATATATATAAAAAAAACATCACACATTGCAGAAACCAAAGAAACCTTAAAAACATTGAGAACACCATCTAGAGAATTAAAGTATAACTTTTATTTTTGGTTCCTTGAAATATATGCATAGAAAGAGGTTACATACTTTCCTATTCCTATTTCATTTTTCCTAAAAACCCAAAACCCTTATGATTTTTTTCTAAATGATCTTAAATTTGTATTTATTTTCCTTCAATTGTTTTTACCTTTGTTCAATAGATCTTTTTTCTGGAGTGTATTGATAGCGGGAAAGCCCAAAGGAAAACATCACTTGGATAAATTTTACCACCTTGTCAAAGAATAGGTTTATAGGTCTCAAACCATTTTTAAGATTGTACAATTAGACATAATAATCATTTTTTCTTGTTGGCGCTCAAATCCCTCATGGACGTTTACACAACTCCTAGTGGGTGGATGCAAGCTAGAGAATTTTTGTTGGATATGTTTTTCTTTCATTTTCTATATTTGCATGAGTTTTTGTACAAGTTGTATATTAAATCCACAATAATTTAAAAGCACATTTAGTATTTTCTATCTATTTTGTGAATTATTAAATTGTAATACGTGTCTTTTTCTTAATTTATGAAATGGAAAGACTTACCAATAATTCTATGTTTCAAGTTTATTACTATTTTTAGTTGGTTGCAAAGCATATACTTATAGGTAGCAATGTTGATTAAATGATGTCCTTTACACCCATGAGAGAAGATTTTTCTTTAAAGAAAGATATTACTACTCGTAAGTGTAAGTCTTATATTTGAAAACTAAAGAGGGAGAATGGCTACATCATGGTGGCTATTTGAGAACTAGTCTCTCCTTCCACAAGTATGTATATGTCCAACCTTTCTTGTTTATAGTTTAAATAAAAATTATTTGTTAGAAAGGTAACATATAATTTAATTATCAAGCTCTTATTTTGAAGAAAACATACTTGAGATTGATCTCATGATACTAACATACAGGAGATTGATCTCATGATACTTTTTAGTCTCTATTTGAGAGCTAATTAGATACAAATAGTGGTTGCTATATTTTGCCTTTACTTTGTCACATATTTAACATTTGTATATAATCATCATCTGAATCAAGATATGATTTGGGGCTAAACTTGTAACATTTGTATCTATTGTCTTTCTTGTGAAGGGTAGTTTGATTTGTAAGTATAATGCTCCATCACTTATTATTGCAGTACACATTCACATTTTTCAATAGACCTAGATTTTGCCCACTGACCATTAAAATCTCTCCAGCACACCCATTGCGCACGAAGCGGGTTTGCTAGCATTTGCTCTTTTGCACAATTAATAATGCAAACAAATACCATACAGTGGAAAATATAGTCTCTGCACGGCAGGAATAAGGATGGCATTACTGAATTTTTATTAAAGAAATGTGAAATTTGCGTCTGCAAGTTTTCAGCTGTTTTTAGTTGTCCGATTTAAAGTCGCAGAGTTACATTACAGCTATTTTTCTCTACAAATTGTAAGCCCTCATCATTCCTTTCTTGGTCTTCTGCTGATGAGATCTGTGAATTGCAACGGGGTGTACAATGGATGGGGAGTATGCAATACTTCGAGACAGCACTGGTATTGCTACGCCGTCCATTTGAGTTGTTGTTTGTTTGCATGATTGAGAGGCAGGCAGCGAGGGTGTTAATGATCCCACATGCGTGAGAAGAATGATAGGAGTAAGAAGAGGGAGTAGAAGATGGAGGACAGGGGTAGGTCGGAAGCATACTTACCTGGGCGGGGTCAATCGGTGAACAGGAAGGCCGATGGCCTAGGGAGAGCACTTTCATTGCACTTGGAAGGGGGCTCTGCCTAGCTTCTCCCATTGTGGAGAGTGCACGTCATAATTTGTGATAGAGGGGGCTCGCGTTCGCGCGGCCCCCACACAAGACTAATTTTAATCTTGGAACTCTTACTCCCCTTAAGAGGATGTTACAAAAAGCTGTTTTGTGACAGTAACTTCAATTTAGGCCTCAGAAAGATAACAAACCCATACGGTCAAAATTAGTTCAATGACACTCATTAGAGCAGGATCACACAAAACCACATAGGGTTTATATCATTCCAATGATGTGGTTATATCGTTCTAATGTCTCATGTTCACTTAATGAGGCAGACACAACATGGTTAGCTCCCGTTTATGTCGCAAACATAGAGGCGATTTAGTTCTTATACACCTCACACGCACACATGGGGATTTAGGTATACTTCACGTACATATAAGGTGACTAAGCTCATAGTCACAACATGCCACAACATGGGTAAACACAATGACATGCTTAGTAATCCAACACAGGGGTTTAGGTATACTTCATGTACATATAAGGTGACTAAGCTCATAGTCACAACATGCCACAACATGGGTAAACACAATGACATGCTTAGTAATCCAACACAGGGGGTTTAGGTATACTTCACGTACATATAAGGTGACTAAGCTCATAGCCACAACATGCCACAACATGGGTAAACACAATGACATGCTTAGTAATCCAACACAGGGGTTTAGGTATACTTCACGTACATATAAGGTGACTAAGCTCATAGCCACAACATGCCACAACATGGGTAAACACAATGACATGCTTAGTAATCCAACACAGGGGTTTAGGTATACTTCACGTACATATAAGGTGACTAAGCTCATAGCCACAACATGCCACAACATGGGTAAACACAATGACATGCTTAGTAATCCAACACAGGGGGTTTAGGTATACTTCACGTACATATAAGGTGACTAAGCTCATAGCCACAACATGCCACAACATGGGTAAACACAATGACATGCTTAGTAATCCAACACAGGGGTTTAGGTATACTTCACGTACATATAAGGTGACTAAGCTCATAGCCACAACATGCCACAACATGGGTAAACACAATGACATGCTTAGTAATCCAACACAGGGGGTTTAGGTATACTTCACGTACATATAAGGTGACTAAGCTCATAGCCACAACATGCCACAACATGGGTAAACACAATGACATGCTTAGTAATCTAACACATATACACAACATGGGTAAACACAATGACACGTTTAGTAATCCAACACATATACACAATGTGAATAATCTAACAAATCTCACAAGTATACAGTGGCTAACTAGCAAAAAGGAAGTAGTTTCAAGCTTATTGCAAGCATCATTTCCTCCTAGCTTGCTAACACAAGCATGTAAGTACATTCCATTTGGAAAAAATGAATGTTGGTGCATCCCATGTTTCATCATGGGTCTCATCCTTTTATTCTCAATTCACCACCTCCTATGATGGGAAGCAAACATCTCATACTACTTGTTATCATGTAAGCATGACAACACAAATCACTTAAGGCCAACACAAATATTTTCAAAACTCATTAATATTCTATATCATCATATAATTGTATAAATTACATAATTTGGATGTCTTATGGTCTTACCCCAAACCCAAGATTAGTGCCTATACTATTAGTCAGCTAGATTGAATAAAAAAACAACCAAGAAAATCATACCCTAAGTAGATACACCATAGGAGGCGCACATATTTATTTTGACACACCAATACCAATACTGAGCTCCTTGAGATAGATAGATCCTAGCATCCATCATTTTCTTTTAGCAAAAGCTTGTTTAAAACCTATAAAAGTGGGTAGCTCCTAGCATTTATTACCTACATGCTACAAGTGAAAGTTGGCTATCCTTATGATACAACCAAATAATTCATTTGGTAGAGCATTCTCTTTAACTCTTGCCACACTAGAGTAATGATAAGCTTATCTATAAGCGGTTCATACGTTTAATAATTTGTGATCACTTTAGGATGAGTGGGTCAAGATACATTAAGATAACAATTATTCTCTACCCATGCCCTTGTAGATTGCCTTGCTCAACCCTAGTTGTGATGCTGATAAATATCAATCTCAATTCAACATTGTGACATTAAAGGGTACAAAAACATTGATCTACAACATATATAGTCTAGTTACTCTAGTAACAATACCCTAGGGGGAACCATTAGACTATTCAATTGTCTTATAAGTCTTGGGGTCAATTTACCAACACATATGTAACACATTAAAGCCCCATGAGACAACCTTTAACATGACACAAATAAGTACAAACTCATAAAGTAGTCTCAAAGGCTAGTTATATCATTCAATTATTATTTGGAAGCACATTATTAATAGAAAAAAACTAAACCCACATGTAATATTAGACAATATTCTATTTTCGAGTACATAATTTTTTAGCATATTGCAATCATAAATCTTAGCACACAATTATCCACGAAATAGATATAAAGATCAAACACCATACCATATTGTTAATACTTACCATTAATTTCCCATAGTCGATACATGCCATCTTAAGGACTCTATCCTAAACTCAACACATATCCAAGTACATAATTAGAACAAGCAAATCGTTCATACATATGAGTTGTTAACACCCTCTTAAATCACAATGGCTTAAGTTGACATCATATTTAAATGTAAGTCAATAGGTTTCAATAACTAATTCATAGCCAAGCCATGGCCAAGTTTATCATGCTTTTATTTCTTTGAAGGATAGACCTCTCTAGTGTCAATAGAATGGCATGTGCCTTCCTATGCTTATTGTAGAATTAGGAGAATTAGGGCATTCATTAAATTATTTATTTATTTAATGAAAAGGGGGAAGTGATGTGATTTTTAATTAAATAACTTAGGGTTATTTAATTGAATAAGAGGACTTTATAGATTAAATTAAATAATTTGATTTATTCAATTTAATAGGAATAAAAGCTAGCATGAAAGGGGGTGAATTAACCTGATTAGATTAATTAGATCAATAGATGAAAACAAAATAATTAATTAAATAGCTAGGCTAATTTAATCAATTAAGTAAAAATATGACGTGTTTTAGGACAAAGTGATGTTAGTATATATGATTTGAGTGCATGATATCATTAAGGACATTTTTAAGTGTCTACACTTATAGTAAAATTTGTATAACACATTGGGAGAATTCATTGCATTTGACTTCAATTCTCCTTTCATGAGGTTTCCTACAAATCCTGATTTTCTAGAACTTTGCATTGATTATTCTATGATCACTGTCATCTTTGTAACCTTGACTGCTACTGTCTTATGGTGGTTGTGGTTATAGGCTGCTTCTGTTCTTTTCCATTTCAATTTAGTGATGACTATCCCTCTTTTAATCTTGGTCACATGACCTTATACCTCAATGGGAAGGATTTCCTTAAAAAATCATTCAATTCTAAAACCTATCCTCCATAGCTTGAATTCCATATCTATCATTTTGAATAGCTTTTGCATAGTACTCATCACCTATCTCATATGTCGTTGTATCTTGTGCATCTAATAACACTTTAGAAAAAGAAGTCTTCTAAAATTCTGCCTTTGTAGACACATTCATGGTTTACTACACCAACATTGCTTGTTGCCCCCTCCTTGGAATTCAACATAGTTATCTTCCAAACTTGAGCTCACCTCATGATAGGACTTCTACCAAGGAATCGCCATACATCCAAAGGACATCAATGACAGTTAAAGACCTTCAATGCAAGGACTACCCTCAAAATCCATACAAGATGCCTCTCCCATACACAAATCACTTTAAAAGGCAATAGAAACTATTTGCAATTAGTGCCTTTCATGGTGTTAATGCCAAAATCAAGTGCTTTGTTTCATGGAGTCAATGAACGACACTAGTTTTGTCTCACTACTAATATCACCTTGGCCCACTATCTATTTATGCAAGAGCTTAGGAACCACAATATCCCTACCTTTCATGTGCTCATATTACTCACCATCTTAAGCATTCCTCAATGGTCTTTATGATGACAAATATCAACAAGGACACAATCTTCCAATATTGTGACTACCTTCTACTTCTTTACACAATCAATGCCTTCTAAAATTTTGTCATTAAACCTTATTCTCTCAATCTTCAAAGTATTGCTACCAAGCAAACCCACTGCCACTTAATGCACTAAAGTTATGGTGTTGGGGCAGTAATTCCTTGAGATCACATGGTGACTAAAAATGCAGTGACAAAACACTGTCCTTATATGTTGCTACTTATAGTCACTGCAACCTTACATTGTCAAAGGATGTGATTGAGTGGCTGCATTATGCATGATTGTCACTATGAAACATAACACTTTCATTTATCACTGTATTGCACTATGTTTGAAACCCCTTTATGTTGTGCCATTCCCAATGTGCATTTGACATCACTGCCTTCATCATTTCATGAATTTCAAAACACTGCCCCTTCATGCAATGTAATTTTGTCTCACTCCCTTTGTTTTGCATCAAGAACTCAAAAATAATGTTATCAACCCTACATTATCAATATACTGTGACTACCAAATACATACCAGTGTATTCATTGCATGCATATGTTTCCATGGACTGCTCATTAAGAAGAATAGTGTTTGGAATAGTTGTAAGGTTTGTAGGGGTATTTGCAAAAGAACTCTCACTGTCATTACAACAAGGACTAAACTTCAAGGACTCCCCTATCAATGAAAGACATTTTACTATTGTTAACCTTTTCAAATTAAGGGAAACTCCCGTTCACATCATCCATATTGATTATCTTAGACATTAAACAATAACTCTTGTGCCTCTTTATTCCTTCTTGCTTGGTATATCCTCATAATGGGTCTGTCATGCTTTCAGATTTACAAACATCTATGTGAATTATTTGAAACCCTCATGAAATATATCCATGCTTATGACTGTCCCACATTTTGACTGTGATAGTGCCCTTTCATGTGGAATGTGGAGTCGAAATGTGAACTTGTTTCCTTATGGTCTCATGATCTAGGGTTTCAAAACTTCATGCCAGCTCACCACTCAATGACTCAACTCTCATATGTTACAAAGATTTGATATACTCATTCTTGCATTGCAACATACCATAGGGATCCAAAGGAATTTTTAAATAAGAATATGAATTCTTTTGAAACCTAACCCATGAATGGAAGAGGGAAAACTCTCAAACAAAAAACCACCATACATAATGCAATGAATGAGAAAGAATGTTGTTTTTTTCTTCTCAATCACATTAAGATAAAGCAATGAAAATTCTAAGAAGAAAAAACCATGAAAAAGGGAAAGAAACGCTACAGACCTGAAGCTTCTTCCTTTTGCAAAGTTGCAGTTTCTATAATAACTTGAGCTTCCTACATTGCTTTGTCCAAAAAATTAAGTGAATCCTTTTGCAAGAAAGGAAACACTGGTTGCTTTTCCTTCCATGCAAGTAGCTTCTATAACCCAAAAAACCTCAGTGCCAGACTAACCAACTAATGAAACATGAATTTAATGAATAATGAATTGTGCATAATATGCTCCCGCTAATAATTCCCCAAAATATATTTTTAATTTTTTGTCTTATTGTATTTGCGTGACTAACTATTTAATCATTTTTATTTCTATGACTAAATAATTTTTTAGTCAACAACCAAATTAGTCATTTATTTACTCATTGATAGTTGAGTTGCAAAAAATTAGTAGAATTTAGTCATTTTTAGTTGTTGTGACTAAAAGTTTTAGTCACGTAGTCATTTATTTTCCAAATTCTAATAGTGTAGGTTCTTTGCATTAGGTCTCGGATCACATTTTCTATGTTTCATTTTGGTGAACCCAACCTGTTAACATTATATACCTTTTGAAATTTTACCCTAGATCTAAGTTTTGCATTGCCTTGTTTTGCATTGTTCATTTAGGAATTCATTTTTGCATTATAAAATACATAAAAAATCAAAAATTGCATCATAGGTTGCAATAGGATTAGTTTTAGTCATTTAGGTGAGATCTACATTCAAAATTGCATTCACAATTATCATTTGTTGTTTGAAAGCATTGTTGCACATTTGCATTTGACTTATATTGTCTTACATTGAGAAAATTCTTGTAAAATATTCAGTTTTAGACCTCTGTGCACACAGATTCAAAACCCTTAAATAGTCTAAAAATATTTTTTTCAGTTTCTCAAAACCTTTTCAAGGATGGGGACACCCTTGGGCAGCTTTGTCTTGCTATCCTTGGCTCAACAAAAAATTTACCCAAATCTTTTTTTTTGTATTCTCATTCTATCCCTACTTGGTAATTTATAATTTGAAATTCTTAACTGCATGTATTTAGGTATTTTTCATATAACTCAAAAAAGTGAAAAATTGCATTGTTTAGTTTCAAAAAAATTAAACTTTGGCATCTTAGAATCATTCAATTGTTACATTTTAGATTTAGAAATTACATTCAAAGTTGTAAAAACATTTTCAACATTGTTGCGTGTTGGCACTTACATTTTGAATCACATGGGCATAAATTGAGCAAATTCTAGAAAAATATTCACTTTTAGATCTGTTTGCAAGCAGACCCAAAAGCCTTAAGCAATATCATACACAACCAAAATTTGAATTTCTTGAAACCTTGTCCAAGAAATAGACGCCCTTGGGTGGATTTGTCATGTTTGGGAAACTTTGTCCTATTTGGGTGGCTTTGTCCTATTAGGGTGGCATTGTCCTACTACTATTTTGGACTCAAATTTTTGTGGCAGAGCTCTCTCAGTGTCCTCTGTCTAGGTTTGATGTCTATTTTTGAATTCTATTTTCAGACCTATCTGATTTTGATCATTTGATCCATAAGGAAAGTAACAACATTTTTCCTTTTCAAAGATGTGGTTTTGACATGGTAACACATGGCTTGTATAATTATAATCTCCCTACTTATGAACACAATCTAAGGAAATGAAATGAAATTATTGACAAGCATGTTAGTCATTCTCCCAATATTTCTCCTAATTGTGAGAGTATCTTGGCACAAGAGAATGAAATCATTGACACATTTATTAATATCACTTTGCATAATCTTCATTCTTCTCCCAACATCTCTCCCACTTGTGAGAATTTTTTGGCACAAGATGATGCAATCATGGACAATCATGACAATCATAGTTGTTCTTCTATCGATACCTCACCTACAAGTATGAAAAAGGAATCTTGGTGTTAGAGGATCCAATCATTGAGCATCATGATAATCTTGTTTGTTCCTCTCCCAATACCTCTCCTACTTGGAAAGATATTATATGGTGCAAGAAGATGGCATTATTTCTTTAAAAAAATAGTAAGATGGATGAAAACCCTGAGGTGACATTAGATCCCCCATCCATAGAAAATCATCAACAAGTAGTTAATCCTGTTGAGGTTATGAATGCACAATTGGCTATTAGACCTCCTAAAACTCCTCTGATTATTAGACCTCCTAAAATTCCTCGACCCCCTAAGTCACCTCTCATTATAGGACCTCCTAAACCTCTTGGTCATATCATAAACTTTGCAAAACATCTCACTAATAATCATGTGTTGCAACAACCAAGTTACCACACAATTTCTCATACATACAACACAAGAAATGACAACCAAGAAAAACACAAGCCATTCCCGCATCGATACCATTTCCACAACCTATTTTACCTAGCGCCCCTCATTTACCTCAGCATAGTGGAAAGGACTATGATCTTGTGGAACAACTTTGTAACACTCCTACTAAGATTTCCTTGTGGGATTTAATTCAAACATCACATGTTTACTATGCATGCTTCAAAACGCTTTGCAAAAATTTTTGGTCCTTCCTAGTGCACAACTAAATGATGTAGTAGCCTTAATTGAGGGTATGAATTCAGTTAATTTAGACATGGTCTTTCATCAAAGTGAGTTAACCCCTTTGGAAACACAAAAACAAAATGATGCTTTGATGCTAATGGCTAGTGTTAACAAGATTGAGATTAGGCATACCCTTATTGACAATGGTTTGGGGCTTAATGTTTGTAGTGTAAATATTTTGGACAAAAATTGGGGTGGATAAGACTAAAATTCAACCAATTGATTTTTCTATCTGTGGTTTTGATAATGTGGGAAGGCAACCACTTGGCGTAATAACGTTACTTGTCAAATTTGGTAAGGTTGTATTGCAAACTCCCATCCATGTCATGCCTCATGACCTTTCATACAATCTTCTTTTAGGGAGACCATGGATTCATGAGATGAAAGGAGTTCCTTCAACACTTCATCACTTAGTGAAATACACTTACAACAACAAGGTTTACATGACAAAACCTAATCCTAAATCTAAAAATTGTTTACAAATTAAAATAGGAATAAAGAATCCTTTTAGAATATTGATACCAACTTCGAAAGTGGAACCTTTAAAAATTGAAGATGAGTTACTTTCATCTGTAACAAAGTTATTGGATGATGATTGGGGATCATTAGATTTCACACGTACATTCATGGGGGAATACAATATTACACAATCAAAATAAAAAATTTGCAATGATATCAACACAATCTAGTACTGAATCATCAAAAACATCCACAACTTCTAACAAAGAGGAAAACCAAATTACACATCCACTTATGATGAAAACAATTATGAAAAAACACCTTCTTTGAAAGAAATAGAAGCAATTTATGGAACAGGTTATCAACTTTTGAAACAATTTGGCTATAATGGAAAAGGATGTGATGTAAAAGAACAAGGTATCTATGTCCCTATAGAGCTCAACATGGAAGAAAAACCAAAAGGTCTTGGCTATTGCCCTTCAAAAATACCTTCAATTAATCATACTAGAGATAAATATCTCTAGTTGTTGCTCCTTTCCATGTGGTACTTTTAGTATCACTCAATACTCACTACCATGCATGGGGGTATAAACTAGGATTTATGCAATCATATTTCATCTTGCAAGGAGAAACATATCATAATCCATCTTGGCTCATATTTCTCCCCACACTTGGGGGAAAGGGGTTAGGTAGCCTTGTGTTAGGTGAATTCCTTCTAGCAAGGGATCCCTCTGTATCTCCTTAAAACATTAGTGTAGAAAGTACACTAACATTTTAAAGGGGGGCATATAGTTCCCTGCTCATTTTTTGTGTAAGGAATGGTCCCTTTTTAGTGACAATAGCATACATCTCGTAAAAAGTGTGACCTTGGAAATGAAACTATGGCCTTTTCAATCTATGTTGTGTCTCCTTTGTAGTGATATTTGGTGTGATATCTTCTAAGAGTGTGACCTTTCTTGGCATATTATGTTCCCCTTGGTGGTAATGCTATGGTTAGTATGCCCGAAGGTGTGATTTTCTATTCCATGACTTGTCCTCTCTTAGTGGTGATGTCATGTGTGATGTTCCCTAATGTGTGACCTTTCACGTATTGAGGAATGTTCCTTGATTATTTTTGAAATCAACTTTTGCGGTGGTGTTATTTGTAACACCCCTAGAGGTTTTAGTCTTATCTTGTCATCATTTTTTTGCATCTCCTTAGGAATTTTTTATGTCTTTTTAGGTGAGTTTGGCATTTTTTCTTCACTTTGTTCACATGCATTGGACTTAGTGGTGTGTTGATATTGGAATTTTTTACTTCACTTTGTTCACAAGCATTGAACTTAGTGTTGCATTGTCATAACATCTTGATCATGTTTGTAGCACCTTATCAAAGTTATGAGTGAGTATAACTCTTGGTATGGTTGTCAATGGTGTGCACCCAATGAATAGTGAAATTCACTAGACCTAGTGTGTTTCTCATTTTACTACTTTGTCTTGGGAGCTCACCATGTGAATATTGGACTTCAGTAGCCCATGTTGCCTTTAGTTTGTGATTCACCTAGAAAATATCAGAATTTTCTACTATGTGAGTCATGAACTCCTTAACATGGCCACTGAGCATAACACAACTTTCTTGACAGTAGGGATATATGTTTCATGAGTGTCTAACATAACACAACTTACTAGCCTTGTGGAACCCATCATATTGCATGGGCACTTAGCATAACACAACTTGCTAGCCAGTGGATCTGTGTGGCTCATGAGTGATTTTCCATAACAATGCAACTTGCTAATCCTCATGGGAGAATTCCTTTATTTGATGGATGATGTTTAGTATTTGAGATAATTTAAGATTGAGGTGTCTATGCCTTACTGACTCGAATCCTTTTAGTACTAATTGTATATTTTGTGTGTGTATTTTATATGTTTTCTTCATGTTTGCATCGTGTTTGTGTTCATTTTATTTCCATCTATATGTTATGTTATGTCATGTGTTTTCATCGTGCATGCTTCCTATTTTCTGACATGTATTTTTGTGTATATTGTCTTGTTGTATCTCACACATGTGCATGCTATTTTTTCCTTATGTTGTCTTGTGATGGGATCTTGGATCCTAGGGGCTTGTGCACTCCCCCTTGATCCTAGAACCCTCTTAACATTTAGAAAATTGGACCCCTCTTGACATATATTTTCTACTTTAGTGTGAGTCTAAGTGCAAGTTCATACTCTCACCAAATTGGGGGCTAAATGTAGCATTGAAAATTGTCACCCTTGACAATTTCACACTATGTTTTGCTACCCCTTTATTTATTGGACCTAATTAAGAACCTAGTTTTTTGAATTATTCATTTTATAGCTATTTTAAATCATTTTCGTTAAATTGCAAGCATCAAACAAATGCATTTATCTAGTACTTTGCCACTGAAACCTTAATTTTTGGAAAATAGGGCAAGGATATAGCATTGTCCTATGGCGAAAGTGTTGGGCCCTATTTTTTCTAGTCCCAAATTTGAATATGTTGGTGTCAACATTTTATCATTTCCTTTTTAGGTTGTAAATGCCGACTATTCGGATCTAATTTGTGGGAAACTTAATAAATGCCTATAAATAATTTGTTATTGCATCATTTGAAATCTATCTAGCATTAACAAGAAGCAAGAAGTGAAAATTATTATCAAGAGCAAGGCAAGAGCATTCAAGTGCAACATCTCAAATTTTTATTGCAACAATCCAAGATCCAAACATCATGTCAAATCCTATGTGAGTTTATGTATGTTTATGTTATCATTGTTTGTGAAGGTTAATCCTTTTGTAGGTCTCCAAGAAATTCAAGCAAGATCCAAGACCTTGAGGTGATGTGCATGACTTCAGTCCTTCAGGAAGCCATTGATGGGTGGTGATTTGCAACACTTTTTTGATTCATTATTCTTTCCTATCATTGACATTGCCATTGTGGAAGTCGAAACACTAACACGAGGTTAATTAAGGCAAGCCCCTAAATGGCACAACCCTTCTCTTTTTGAATGTGTAGATTTCAGGATTAGATGAGATTGAAGGAAGTTTGAAGATCCATTTTCCATTGTTGCATTCAAAACCCAAAACCCTACATCTTGTCAAGACACAAAAAATCACTTACAAAATCATTCAATAGTGATCTGACAAATTTACAAGGCAGGCATCATAGAGAAGACAAGGAGCTACAGGTTAAATTTTTTAGATCTAAAAAAGTCCTACAAGGACATAAACACCCTTAGGCGACTCTGTCCTACTATTCAAACTATTTCCAAATTTTCAGGATAGGTGCACAGAGTTCTATCTTTCTCAAATTTTCTTGCAATTTTTTTGTTATCATTATCTGATTGTTGAAATCTTGCATTGTCATATTAGGTCACATATTTTAATTAGGTTAATCAAGGAAAATCAATTCCAATAGCTTTCCAAAGACCTACACACACAAAAGATGCAGATCCAAGTTTGATTGACTCACCTACAAGGTTGAAAGTCAATGTAATCACCTCAGTGTTGATTTGCATCCTAATTATTCTCTAGAAAAGGGAAATTTGATCCTAGATTCTTTACACTAGGTCTCAGATCACCTTTTTCTATGTTTCAAAAAATAAACCTCCACATGAGAGGGTTAACATATTTAAAATTTAGTAACACTATTTTTAAATGGCATAGACAAACATAGAAAGAAAACATCCTTTGTGAAGAGACACATAAGAACACAAATCCAAAATATAATAAACTACAAAATTGGAATGTATTTGTGCTTAGATTAACAAAAAATCAATACGTTTTTAAATAACTATTCAAACTCATGATATCCATAATTGCATTGAAGTTATCAAAACAATTGTTGGACCTTTCTATAAAGCTATAAATTTTTATCATGTTTGTCATCTCAAAATACACACTAAAATATTTTACAAATTGCATAAAAGATGTATATTTTTCTATTTTGCAAAGCCGAAACACTAACAAAACTAGAATCTAGTTGATTTTAAAGGAATTATTTTGTTTGTTTTTTTCTTTTTGATTAGTTCTTTTCTAAGGATTTCATCTAAGCCTTGTTTGTTTTGTTTAATCATGTCTTTCTCGAGAAATTGCAATGTAAAACTTGCATGCACACTATTTGGCACATTTCACAATTATAAATTTATAACTTGTGCTAACATGACAACTTTAGAACTAATTATTAGAGTGAATATTTTTGTCAAACGTTGTCATTTAAGTGTCTTTGTAGTTTAACATTACAAAGCTATTAACTTGATAAATAGAAGTATGATTCTTGATAGCATTATGTTTTCGCTATGTATTTAATCTCTACCTAGACATCTACAAAATAATTAGCTAGCTACACCAACCATAAAATATTTTTGCTAAATGTGACTAACATGTTCTTAAAAATACAAGAGTTAATTCTTGTTTATCATCCTCTCTACTATTTTCCAAACCAAGACTTTGTAGCAACACATAGACAATGGATTCCATCACTATCCATCCAAATATCTTGTCATAATCATATTTTTTCTTGCCTCCTACAAATAACAATTCGATATTGCAGCCCTTGGTAGGGATTGTAGCTACTCTATATCCCTTGTTTATATTTGTAAAAGAAAATATAATTCCTTGTTGTTAATCTAGATTAATCAAATAAACTTTACATATATAAGAATGAATTAACCTAGATTAATTAAATGATGATTTAGAATCAATAATTGAACACTAAATGTTAAATTAGGAAATTAAATGTGAAATAAGAGTGTGCTTAGCTTTAGAATTGAAGAGGGAATGTTAGAGCTGATAAGTTGTAGGATTGATTTGCTATAGTCTAGAAAATTAGAATCCTTGAGGTGTTGATTATCCTCAAACTTTGTGTAAACATCAATTTATGTGTAAGTTGATTCTACAGTCTCACTCAATCCCTTGCCATGTGTATATGATCTTTGGCATATGGTCCTAATCCAAAAAATCACATACCTCTATTATCCAATTTGTTGTATTGTATGCTCATTGTCGAGTACTAAGGATTGGTAGTATTTATACATACTTTGGGGAGATTTCCATATTAACAAATTAAAGTTATTATAGGTCAACCAATCATTTGGACTAGCTTTATAGTCACGAAAATGGTAGTCAAACAACACACAAAAATGCAAGTGATCTAGATACTAATTGTAATGTGAAGTAATGTTCCTTTGTAAAGCTCCATTAAAATGTTCATATTGAATGCTTATTTAATGATTTAGGATTTTGAAGGATGATGATTGAATGTATACAAATGATCAAATGAATTATTTAAATACCAATAAATAAAAAATTGTTATTTTGAATTTTCCAAAAATCTAAAATGTGACTTTTATCCATACCATGCAAGTTTGATCCGATGTATCACCAAAATGACTTGTGACAACAAGTACAAATCTCAAGGTAAGAAATAAATGTATGGAGAATTGGGCCAATAAATAATGGGAAATTGTAAGAATAAATGTCGATACAAAAGGGATGAGGATGGGTGTTAGGAATGTGCATAAATAGGAGTCGATATGGGTGGATAGGGATCAAAGAAAAAGCCAAACTTAACCCAAAATTGTGCCATATGTTGCCATGTAATTGTATCTTAAGATTTTCTCTCAAAATAGGCCCAAAACTAAATGTGAATACATGAATATGCAAATATGACCATTACATTTTGTCCCCATTTAGATCTCAAGGTAGGGAATAAGGGTATGCAAATAAGTGTTTGTGAAGCTGCCAATATGTAAATCTAGCCCTAGATTCAAAATAATCATGTAGGAGCATCTGAAGGGTGAGGTGAGGTTGCATCACGAGAAATTTCTATTCTTATCACATTTTGAAGTTCTTGTTAGAGTTTAGGTTTTGCAAGTTTGACAAAAGCGTACATCAAGCTTGAACTAAATATACATGGCAGTGGCACATGATAATTGGTTGAGATTTGTTTGTTACATGAAGAATTCGCGGCTTAATTGATAGTCATATGCCTATCCAACAACACGTGGAGTGTCTCATCACCAGGAAGCTATGCGATTACACCTAAAGAAATGTGAATTTTGCGTCTGCAAATTTGCAGCTGTTTTCAGTTGTCCGATTTAATGTCGCAGAGTTACATTACAGCTATTTTTCTCTACGAATTGTGAACCCTCATCATTCCTTTCTTGATATTCTGCTGATGAGATCTATGAATTGTAACAGGGTATGAAGGTCTGCAATGCAAGAAGACATCACTAACGTGCTGCCCGATAGAGTAAACGGTTTGATGACAAAGTGTTGGTATTCGTAGCGGGGGAGTATGAGTATTGGTACTTCCACAAATGTAAAATAAGTAAACACCGGGGGATTTGGCTTTGCGGATGGGATGAGCAGGTTGTGAGAGAAGAAGGAAAGCAAGATCCCACATGCGAGAAAGGAAGAGGAGGGGGGTGAAGAGGGAGTAGAAGATGGAGGAGAGGGGTGGTGACTAGGCATACTTACCTGGGCGGGGTCGATCGGTGATCAGGAAGGCCGATGGCCTAGAGAGAGCAGCTTCATTGCACATGGAAGGGGGCTCTATCTAGCATCTCCCATTGTGGAGAGTGCACGTCATAATTTGTGACAGAGGGGGCTCGCGTTCGCGCGGCCCCCACACAAAACGAATTCTAAACTTTCTATTCATCTGTGATTGTAGGAGCCAGAACTGGAAGTGGAAATCTTATAATCAATCTCTCGACCAACTAGCTGTAATGACAGAGACCATTTAGCAGCAAAAGCTGTTACGAGAGCATTTATCTGCAAAGATAAAGAAGATGAAAAGCTTCTGTCACAATAAATACAAGTTGGCCTACAAAAAGATAATCCACATCTTGTTTCTGTCTTGAAGGATGGCACTCACTACTACTCAGATCTTAACATGACAATCACAGAAGAAAAGGACTTGAATTCAAACCAAAACAGTAGAGTACAAACCAGATGAGGCCACAAGGGTGGAAAAACATTGGCAACTGTCATTAAATCTATTATGTTGTTTCTATTTGTAAACGAAAATAAACTTCCTTGATATTAATCTAGGTTAATCAAATACATTTTGCATGAATTAAGATGGATTATGATGGAGCTTACAGAATTCTAAAGACTTTTCTCTTTGCCTCCATAGATTTAGTATCCTTTGTAAAACCCTTGTCCCCATGAATGTTAGGTTTTTAATTACAATTGTCTGCAAACGTTATATTTCGAAGTTGACCTGCCCTGTAGGTCACCGACCATTTCCTGAGCCATCTGGCACGTCAGTTTACTGGCCCCTGTAGCCTAAAGAGCTAGTCACCTTTTCCCACCGCATAAAGTCTCTTTCTAAAGTCGGGCTTTAATTTTTTTTTAACTGGGTGACTCAAGCTTTAAGTCATTAACCCCTGGTAGTCATATTGACACTGGCCAGACCGTATCATGTCCATTAAATGCTAATGTTATGTGAAGTGTAGGTTTCAAGATTTGAGGATCTAGGATTAGATCTGAGCCGTACCCTGTCGGCCCATGGGAGTTAAGTGTCAGCGAGATAAATGCAACGAGGCTGGCGAAAGGTGGACGCGTGTCCACATACAGTGCGAGACCCACTTCCCACTACCTCGCATAAGACCTAACATTTTCAATGAGTGGCTAAGATTGAATCTTGGGAACGATCTCCACCGTTCCCTACTTGCTCGCTGGGCGGAAATGAAAGACAGTTAAGACTAGCGAGATCAACAAGATCTCGACATATGTCCTCACCTGCTCGACCCGTGAGGCCCCATACTACGAATATGTCATCCGACATGGATGAATATTGTTGGTTGTGAACACCTCAGCGAATCACCGCTGGAAATCAAAGGTGGTCAAACAAAAGTTGGCAATCAGATCATCCACCAAGGCAAAAGATCGACGGATAGCATTCAAAATTGGTGAATAGCATGTGATGGTCATTTTACCTGTGTAGCGAGCTCGCATTAATGGCTAACATCTTGCATAATAATTGAGTTGATCTTAACTCGTGTGGAGACACAAGCATTGGTAATCATGGGAGTGGGCTATGAATTTCCATGCAAATGGGGAATTAAACGGTGGTGTACGCATGCCATGAATTGATCTATCCACGCATGTTTCAATTAAACATTGGTGATTGATGTTATCACTCTGTTCAATAAATGGAGATGATATGCTTCTATTTTCACTATAGCAATTGAATTGCAGGGTCTCCAAATTACCTCACCAATTGAGGTCTAGTGTGTTGTATTCTTTGGTCAAAAAATGAGCGAGGCAGTTAAGAGGACCACCTGATTACGTTCGTAGAGGCATGGGTCAAGTGTTCTTGGACGTGATTCAATAGTAAGAATGGACACGAATGCTGGCAGATCCCGGGTTGCGTCCACCAGGAGTAGTCGGAGGTTGCAATTCCAGAATGCAGCTACAGAGAAGGCTGATGACAAGGGTAAGCAACCAATGTCGTTTGCTACCAGAATTGAGAGGAAAGTGAGATATGGGAGTGGCTCCTATGGACACCATCACTCGCCTATCGATCTTATGTGCAACACTTTGGATAGTGAATCAGAGACTGACTCTGATTACGCTTGGTATCTCAAACTCTTGTGTCAGGGTCTACTCCTTGGTCAGGAGGTTATGTCTGTTTCACCATTGGTAGTCAGAACTCTGAGCGGGTGGACTAGTACTATGTTGCATAAGGAAAAGGAGGAAGAAGCCGAGGTGTCTTCTCCTCCTATTGTGATGACTCGGAGTGGGTGCGTGTACCGTGGTTGGGGCACTGGAAAGGGTAATGTGACTAGCAAGTGAAGGGTTGTTGTGTTTGGTGTGTTAAATTTTTGATGAAGTTTGTTGTTACTGGGGGTCCTATTTTTTGTGTGCGTGGCACATTTTGGATAAGTATCGTTGGTCGTGTTCTCTCATGGTGTTATGGATATCTGGTTCATTATAGCGCAGATGACAACAAAGGGAATTTTGGTGGCCCTTTGTGTTCCCTTTTGATGGTGGTTACACCTTGATCTTTCCCATGTTGCACCGTTTCCTTGTAAATTTGACACATGGGAAATTTTGAAATGTAGGTAAAATTTTGTATTGAAATGAAAATCTGTAGTGAAATTGCATTTTGAGCCCGAAGCTTGTTGCTCCCTTGAATTATAAAAGGGATTTCAAGGCTCATTAAAAGAGGATGAAAAATTTATGGTCAGGTCTGGGTCAGGTGTATAAGAATTTTAGAAATTGAATAGCTAGTCTGTTTTGAGTTCTTTCTGGAGGAACATATACATGCTATCTTAAATTGCTATATAGACTTGACTTATGAATATAAATAAAGGATAATTCTGATGCATTTTCTCTCCTCGTGTGGATTTGAGTAAATCTTGAATGAAATTGTTAATAATAGTTTCATTTTCTTTTGAACACTGTTTCAAAAGCATGTCTCTATTTTATGCTTTGATTCAAGTAATTAGTTAAATGCTCAAATGGAGTCATAGGTTTACAATTATTTACAGTGGATTTGATAAGTAGTTGTGTATCAAAAATCGTGAGCTCGTTAATGCAAAGTTGTTATGTGGGTAGTCCATTCCATTATGATTTAAAGTCACCTATATATTACTGATTATTGTATGTGTGACTCCATTGACCAATTCAATAAGGTACTAGCCTATTCCTTTAAAGATTCACCTAATGGGTTAATCAAGTTGTTGAAGGGTGACCAGCCTGGATTCAGAGTTTGAATTCATTTTATGTTTCTTAAATCTTTACATAAATCTTGTTTTGACTATCATGTGGGGGTAGCATTTTGCTGGAAAGGTAGCAGGTTAACTAAAAATAAGCCAATTTCTCAGTGAGCTATGCATAATTACCTTTCAGTTAAAATGATATGTGAATGTGATGTGTTCTATAAAATACTTTATCAATGAGCACCGATAGGAACACCCTCCTAGGTCCCACAGAGCCTATAGTACATAAGATCTCTTTCTATGAATAGATCTTGTCAGTTGGCCAGTCATTTTTAGGAATTTTGAGTATAGGAACTGGCTACTCCTTAGAAGTTCCCTTAAGTGCATTGGGGAAACACCAACAGATTAATTAAATGATGATTTAGAATCATTAATTGAACAATAAATATTAAAAGACTTTAAAATTGAAGAGGGGATGTTTAAGCTAATGATTTATATGATTGATTTCCCATAGTTTAGAAAAATGAAATCTTTGAACTTTGTGCAAAGTATGAAATATTGTGAGTTGATTCCACAAGTTTTGATCAATCCCTTACCATGTGGATATGATATGTGACATGCAATTTCAAGCTAATGCATTGTATGTTTCAATTATTAACTTCACTAAATTATTTGCTCTATGCCAAGTGTTAAGGATTAGTAGTCTTTAGAAATGTTCTAGGGAGATTGCTAGATTATTAGGGTCAAGTTCTCTTAGGTCAATCAATTATTTGGACTGACTTTATAGTTGTCAAAATGGTCAAATTACATGTGCTACTAATTTTAATCTGAATTAATGTTCCTCTTTAAAGTTCCAAATAGAAATGTTTATATTGTATGCTCTTTTAATAATTTGAGATTTTGAAGGATGATGATTGAATGCACAGCTCTTTTAATAATTTAGGATTTTGAAGGATGATGATTGAATGTGTAGTTCTTTTAATAATTTAGGATTTTGAAAGATGAAGATTGAATGTGTATAAATGTTCAAATGAATGTCTTTAAATATCAAGACATAGCAAATTGTTCTATAAATGTATGCTAAATAAGTTCCTAATAACTTGTGAAAAGGGTTACGAATTGACAATTTTTGGATTTTTAAAAATTTAAATTTTGAATATTATGAAAATTTGATTAGTCACGTCACAAAATGATCCATGACAATAGATATACAATCTTGAAATAAGAAATAAGTGTATGGATATTCACACCAATAGTTAGTGGAAATGTAATAGAACAAGATAAAGATGGGTGATAGGAATGTGTGTAAAGAGTGGGTGGATTGGAACCAAAGAAAAGCCAAACTCAAATGGTCGATTGAAACCCGTCACATGCAATGCCTCTGACAAATGGGTCGCTTGACATATGAGATGACTAAATGGCTCTCTTGATTTCGATACGTAACCGATATTAGGTGCATTTTATTAATGCCATTCAAATTGTCACAATCCCCATCTCCATGTATTCAAGATCGGCATGTTCTTCCGTGTGGTTAGAATGGAATTATGACTTATAATCTGATCATCCCCTCATTTGATTCGATTACAAGTTTTACCGGTTATATTCCTGGCGAGTATGACCATACTTATGTACACCGCCGATGCATATTTATGTGGACCTGCTCTCTCCGCTGCTTCGATCTCATTTGCTTTCTCTGCTTCCAATTCTTAATTTGTCACCACCCTACAAACGAGAGTTGAAATTACTTAAAGAACTAATAATTTAGTTCTTTAAATTTTTCCACTCTATCGCCTTCTCAATGTTTAATGCTTTTAATCGTGCTCAACAGCCTAAACATGCCGCTACAAATACATCAAGAAAACACAGAAGCTGTTCAAATCGGATTTGCGAAGAGGGATAATGATTCTATATTTGTTGTCATGGTTCATTTTGTGTGTGGAATCAAATTTGTATGATGTGGATTTAATCCAAAATTCAAAAATTGTCAAACTCTAATTTTTTTCATATGTCTTTAGGAGCTTACTTGATACACATTTATAGAACAATTTGTTTGTGTCTTGGTATTTAAAGACATATATTTGAACATTTATACACATTCAATCACCATTCTTCAAAATCGTAGATTATTAGAAGAACATTCAATAGAAATATTTTTATTTGAAATTTTAAAAAGGAACATTAGTTCACATTAAAATTAGTAATTAGATCACTTGTATGCAATTTGACCATTTTCACAATTGTAAAGTGGATTCAAATAATTGATTGATCTAAGAAAACTTGACCCTAATAATCTAGCAATCTCCTCAAGACATTTCTAAGACATAAAACAAAGAATCTAATAAAGTACATAATTGAAACATAAAATGAATTTGCTTCGCATTGCATGTCAGAGATCACATCTACATGATAAGGAATTGATCAAGAATTGTGAAATAAACCCACAGAATATTTCATGCTTGCACAAAGTTCAAAGATTTCAATTTTCTAAATTATCAGAAATCAATCTTATAAATCATCAGGTTTAACATTGCCTCTTAAATTTTAAGACTAAACAGTCTTTTATCAAGATTTATTGTTCAATTAATGATTCTAAATCATCATTTAATTAATCCATCTTAATTCATGCAAAGTGTATTTGATTAATCTAGATAACATCAAGCAAGTTTATTTTCGTTTACAAATAGAAACAACATAATAGATTTAATGACAGTTATGTGCGCCAATGTTTTCCCACCCTTGGGGCCTCATCCGGCTTGTGCTCTACTGTTTTTGTTTGGATTCGAAGTCCTTTTCTTTTGTGATACTCATCTTAAGATCTTAGTAGTGAGTGCCATCCGTCAAGACAGAAACAAGATGATATGGATTATCTTTCTGGAGGCCAACTTGTATTTATTGTGACAAAGAAGCTTTTCATTTTCTTTACCTTTGCAGATAAATGCTCTACTGACAGCTTTTGCTACTAAATGGTTAAATGGTCTCATATAAATGCTCTAGTGACAGCTTTTGCTGCTAAATGGTCTCATATCATCTTGACCTGTCACTACAGCTAGTTGGTCGGGATATAGTTTTTAAGATTTCCACTTTCAGTTCTGGCTCCTGCAATCACAATTGAATAATAAGAGATAAAGATTTTCAAATTAGAATTAGTGTTGTGTGGAGGCCGCCCCCGTTGTCACAAATTATGGCGTGCACTCTCCACAATGGGAGATGCTAGACACAGTCCCCTTCCATGTGCAATGAAGTGCTCTCTCTAGGCCATTGGCCTTCTTGATCACCGATTGACCCCGCCCAGGTAAGTATGCTTACTCACCACCCCTCTCCTCCATTTCTACTCCCTCTTCTCCCCTCTCCTCTTCCTCTCTCGCATGTGGGATCTTGCTTCTCAACTCTGAGAACCTGCTCATCCCATCGCCAAAGCCATGGTCTCCTGTCTTCACTTATTTTATATTTGTGGAAGTACCAATACTGATACTACCCCGCTATGAATACAAAACGCTTTGTCACCAAATCATTTACTCTATTCGGCAGCACGCTAGTGGTGTCTCCATGCATTGCAGACCTTAATACCCTGTTGCAATTCACAGATCTCATTAGCAGAATACCAAGAAAGGAATGATGAGGGCTTACAATTCATAGAGCAAAATAGCTATAATGTAACTCTGCGACATTAAATTGTACAACTAAAAACAGCTGCAAACTTGCAGACGCAAAATTCACACGAAAATTCAGTAATACCATCCTTAGTCCTGCCGTGCAGAGACTATATTTTTCACCTTAGTGTATTTATTTGCAATATGTGTTTCAGTATAGATGGGCAGCATCAATTTTCCCATTGCCGGAGGTGGTTTTTCCTCAAGGGGAAAGTGAATAAGATTAAGTGAATAAGCTCCACATCCATTTAAGTAATTTATCAAATCTCGATCTTCTTACATTCTCCAAAGTATTGTTGCTTTTCTAATCCTAAGGCATTTGACCATCTTGAGTTATTTTGTATGATTCAATTGAGTTTTCAAGCACTATTATTTATTTATTTTATTTTATTTTGGCTTGAATGCACTAGTTTTTAGTCTATGTAGTCATATATGCTTCACTTTGTTGCACTAAAATATCGTAGTATTTATTCAATTGGAGAATATCTAATCAATAGTCTAGTGATTTGGATTGAGATTAATACATTTTTTATCTTTTATGGTTAAAATTGATATTTAATCATTTATTTCATTGTAAGAAAGTGAAATAATAGAGTTACAGGTGTACTTAAGCTTCAAGAATTGAAGACTAGATTTTGAATTGAGAGAATCAACTAGCTTTAATTGACTATATTATTATTATGCATCAAAGATTGGATTTTAGTTGAAGGAAAATTGTTTTCTTTTATCGATCAATTCTATCTAATATCATATGGTTTTGTGGAGATATTGGCAAGATAGATTAAATTTTCTTATAAATCTAAATTCCAATCCACATGCTTTTGGTGCAAAATGTGGGTTTAAACCTTGATCTATAAGGATGACTCTCAATTCACTCATTATATCTATCATTACTCAAAAGTTCTAGTGTATAAGATCAAAGAAGGCAAGTTAAATAGTGAAAGAAATAAGTATCAAACACTTCCTTTCGCAACATGCACCATGGAAAGAAAAAACAAATATTTTAGTTTCAACAAAGCAACCTTCTAATTTTAGGAAAGTCATCCAAGCTACATGTGGTTCTTTGTTTTGTTCTAGGATTTTTTATATAAAATATATTGCTCCACACTTTCTATGCTCATTAAAGTTTATAATGCCCATATCTATCCCAAGTTGTTCGTTGGGCTCAAGAAAGCAAACATTATTTTCTCCTTTCCTTGTAAGAAACTTGCATCTATAAACTTAACATTATTTTTAAATTTGTATAAGTTAGTTATGGTGAAATTGGCATACTAATGTTAGTTACTATCTAGTTTTGGGTCTATTCTAAGGAATGCTTTAATATAATTACAAATTGATACAAACCAACTTTACACATTTGTGTGACTCGGTGCTTTGTTGTGATATTTAAAGATATTTAATATACGATTATTTTATATAAAGTGAAAAGAAATATTTACTCTAAGATGCAGCCAATTCAAGGGGGTATATCTTCTTGCTAACACTCCTTTATTGAGCTTATACCTAATTACATTTACCAATAAAGAGATTCATTACTATGTCTATATTTGAAGGTAACAAAAAAATATTAAAGGTAAATAAAATAGAAGATAATGCAATACACACACAATACCTTCACCTAAAACCCTTCTTTCTCCCCAAATAGAGTCGAAGTAGAGTGGACCCTATCTCTACTTGATAAATTCTCTTTTGATGTGTTGGAGGAATTTGGTTACTTATAAAATCAACGTGATGATAGGATTAAGATGATAAGAGATCAAATAGATAGATAAGGATATGAAGATGGAAGATTCAATAGAAGATGCAATAGCATAACAATGGGATGAGAGAAGATATTCAAATGGGGTGAAAGACCTCTCATTTATAGAATTTTCATGAGAGAAATCAAAGGTCGAGATGGATTGGTTAATGAATGACTAGGATTGATTGAGAATTAGGGTATGGATTAAAGTTGTAATACAATGAGTGTCACATGAGGGATAAGGCTTAGGTTTAAAATTTGATTAGGCTAACATCCTTATATGAAGGGATGAGATTTGGAGATGTAGTATGAAATGGAGGGATGAGATGTAAATTTAGTTTGACTTTTGGCAAGTGTCCAGGTCTTAGTCATGTGAGAGTGACATTTGTCATGTGATGACAAGTTTAGATTATGATCCATGTGAATGAATTTAATGACTAAGATTAAATGGACAAGGATTAAGGTATAAAGTGGAATTAAATATTGGAGGAAAAGGTGGTGGGGATTAATTATCCTAAATCAATCAATTAATTAGGAATTAATTGATTTATTTAATTGGAGGATTTGGGGATAATGCTAGACTTATTTAAATAAATAATGACTATTTGAATAAATGTAAATTTATTTAATTAAAGTGGGGGATAATGGTAATGGATTAATTAAATAAATAATGATTATTTATTTAATTAATTGGGTAGGACAAGGTAGGATAAATGTGATGGTTAAATTAATTAAATAAATGTAATCAATGGTTAAGATAAAGTAAAATAAATTGTAGTTAGGTTATGGTCACATTTTAGGTGCCTACATTTTGTCCCCTCCGAGATGATGTTATGACTAAAAAATAAAATTTAAATCAAGAATAAAACATAGTGGGTAGGAAAGGGATAAGGACTAGTTGAATAATGATCAAATCACTAGAAGGATGGGAGTTAGGTATGCCCCCTTAAAAGGACATGCAAGTTCAAAGAAAATGGATGTGCTCTAAAATGAATGGGAGATTTAGAGGAAGAAGGATGAAAGGATGGAGGAAGATTATGGATGTAAGAAGATAGGAATGATGAAGATATGGATAGAGAGGGAGGATGGATGAACATCATCTTGCAATGGTATATAAGCTACCTAGATTTCATATTGTACTTACATTATGCAACAAGGTATAAGGAATCAAAGTGATAATGTACCAAGTATATGATCAAAAGGACAAGTACAAATATATTCCTTATAACAAAATAATATGGAATGTCATAATTCCCATGTGGTAATATATTATAAAGACCATAATAAATGCAAACAATGATAACACACATAAGAAACAAGAAAGCATGCATAATAAGCCAAAAATAGACCAAGATTATGCCCCTAATCAAGTTGAATCAAATTGATTGATTGATTGATGATGACAAGGATAGAAAAGTTAGTGATAAGAATAATGTGTACCCCAAGGATTTTGTTCTTAACAATAAGAACACCACTTGGATTGGGAAGGATTCATCCCTATGATGATAATTGGATAGTGGATCAATAGATTACAATTGATTTGGATCAAAATGGTGGATTGGTTATGGATATTGGGCTAGATTAAAATATTTGTTATACCCCATTGTGCTATTACTTATTTAATTTTAGATAGAACTTGTGTAAAAATGCTTTAAATGTGCATGTTTATGCTTTATGTATTTCAGAATTACAATAAATGAATGTTTGATTCAAATGAAGCTATGAAATGATTATGTTTATAAGATATATGATGCAAAAGGTTGTAATTGATTCAACTAACTATATTTTATATGTACTAAATTGGATGCAGGGACAGATTCAATCCTCTATATAAGAGGGGGAAGTATCACTCGGGAGAAGAGAATTGGTCAGGTAACCCCTTTAAATGAGTCTAAGTGAGCTTTCACACACTCACTTCTAGTATAGTCAAGTCAAGTAAATACCCTAGAAATGGTAATTTACCTTAGTCTTGTTTGTGGATGAATTAGGAAAGGTTATGGTTTGTTTGTGATCATTCTTGATTTAGTCTAAGTGTTTTATTTTGTTTCAATTGTGAGTTCTTAATGTGTTTAAATTTTATCGATGTGATATATAAATTTAATGTACATATATATGTCTATGATGAACTCATGCACATGAGTAAACAACATACATGAGTATACATAGATAGACATATCTATGTATGCTTATGGAAGGAATGCCCATATGTGTGGGAATGTTTAAAAGACAAGTATATATACACATGTATATACTCCTTATATATATGTCAATTAATGTTGTTGAAATTGTATGTGTGAAGGCAATGTTAAATAAATACAAAATATATATGTGTGTGTGTGTGTGTATACATATATATGCGTATGTATCGACATAATGGAAACGTCCATACGAGTGTATTAATACATATATAAATATGCATATGTATATATGTATATATTTACACATGTGTGTTATTATTATATGGAATGATCAAATATATGTATATGCATTCGAATATCGAAAGATGCATACTATAATCGTGTAAGTAAAGTGCATAAGACTATATGCAAATGTTAAATGAATAAATTGGTTGTTTATTAAGAGTGCAATGCTAAATTATGTGTAGGAAATAAAATCCAAAGTAATACGTGGTATTAGAATGTTGAAAAAGTCAACGCTAGAAGTAATGCTAATCTGTTACACATGAATTAAACTTTGACTTAGTCTTGAAGCTAAAAGCAGACCAAAGGAATAGGAAACATGGTGTTTTGGTGGTGCTAAATTGAGAAAAGCATGAACCACTTGTAGAACTCTTAACGTGCAATACAAATTACAAATGTGAAGCAATGAGAATATACAAATTGGTCAAATTAGGGAGCTAGCCAAATAAGTTGATCTATAGGAGACCATCACCTTGCATTTCTATTGATCATTCTTTCTATCCAATTAAATGGGGTGACTCATTCTCTTGGTTGAGTATGTGTTTTCTATACATTGTTTCCAACTGCCACCTTTTGTTATTTTTGCTAAGTCAAACTTTTTGAGCCGAGAAGTGTCAGTTTTGTTACCCTGATTCCAGCCTTTAGCTATTGAGATTTTTGTATAAATAGAGGTTCCTTTCACTTAATTTGGGGACGCATTCTTGCTTTCTAAATTATTATTTTCTAAGTGTTACTTTGTTGCAATATTAAGTTGTGAGATTGAGAGGTTTTGGGTGTGAGATTAGTGAGGTTTTTAGAGAGATTTCTTTGTGGGTTTTGGTCAAGGGAAGGATTTGTAAATTGTTTGGTGGAGGCTGTGCTAGGAAAACTGATTCATCAATTGGTGCTATTTGATTATACATGTGGTAGTTCTCTACTTTAATTTTCTATTTTAAGTTGAAAAGGTTTCTTGCCTTTATAAGTGTTGCTTGAATTGATTGAAAATAGGAAAAGGGATGTCTTTATATTTTTTTATACCTGTGATCCCTAAAATGTTAAGTCTAAATATGAGATGCTAAACAAACTATTAATGCAATAAAAGAAATAACATAAAGAGTACACCTCAAGATTAGCCTAAGGAAAGAAATTGAAAATAAGTAAGATAACAAATGGATAAGTCATTATACCTCTTTTGCGTTGCTTCTTCCTTGGTTGGCCCTTGATATTTGGATGTTTTGTGTGCTCTTTGCATGGAAAGTTAAATCAAATATGAAAAGTGATATGCAAGATGAGTGAAGACATGGTAATGGTTAACTCAAAATACTATGGTAAAGTCAAGAGAAGCTCAAATGAAGAATTTGCAAGAGTTTTGATAGCAAAAGATTGATTCCCCAAAATGAGAGGAAGGAGGGGGTATTTATAGAGGGATTTGAATTCTCTAGAGAATTCAACGGTTGAGATTAAGCCAACAAGGTCAAGATGGAGGGCTATGGTGAGTTGAGGACTCACAAGCCCTCACATCTTGACATGTGGAATGTGAGATGTCTTAGGGTGAGATGATGTGTAAGTGAGGTGGAAGGAAGTTACATGATGTGGAGGAAGGACAAGTACCTTGGAAAAGGGATGATGTGACCTCTCAATGATCACATGGCGAAAAGGAGAATCTTAGGTGAATAAAAATGAATTAAAAATTTACATGATTGGGGAATCTTGTGGATAAGACAAGGTTCCCAAAGGAGATGTGGAAAGTACCTTAGATAAAACAAGGTCCTTAAAAAGGTAGGATTCACCCATATGTGAGTTGATGTGACAAGTCAAAGGTTCTAGAAATTGCATGGGGAAGAGAAGATTCCTTGGAGGAATAAAAGTGAATTAAAAATTCACATGGGAGAGAGAGGAGCCTTGGGTGAGGAAAATTGAATTAAAAATTCACATGGGGAAGAGAGGAGCCTTGGGTGAATAAATGTGACTTAAAAATTCACATGGGAAAGGGAGTTAAGGCCAAGAAAGACAAGTGGAAAGCTTGACCAAAAAAGGTATGCTAAATGTGGCTAATGACCTTGATTAAGGTTGTGCAAACACAAGATTAGGATAATTAATGAGAGATTAAAAGAAAGTGGGAGATTATGGAGGATGTGGCACTAATTTTGATTAAGTGGTGCACATCTTAATCATAGATTAATTTATTTAATCCAGATTAGATGAAGATTATGGAGGATGTGACAAGGAGAGAGAAGGTGAGGAATTAAAAATTGATTTTTAATCAAAAGGGTTAAGTGACTAAATTAAATAAATTGTCTTATTTATTTAATTTAGAGAGGAAAAGGTATAAGGTAAAGTATTTAATTATTCAATTACATACTTTAGGAACCTTAGGCAGAAAATAAAATAATGATTAAATAAATTATTTAATCATTATTAATGAAATAGATGAATAGAGTAGACGATTTTGGTCATGTGGAAGTGGTCAAATTTAGATGTCTACAATACCAATATAAGGGGATTATCCTTAAATATTACATATTTAGGTATGAGTGCTTATGTGTTCTACTATAGACTATGTTAATTCATGCTTAAATAGTCACAGTTTGTTTATAAGGAAGTTAGTGAAAGATTGTTTTATGTTTCAGTTGGTTACCATAGTGTAATGATAAGTAGGAGGAAATAGGTTGTTCCTAGGGTTAGAGATTACCCAATGGAGGGAATTCCTTATGCATAGAATATGTGTGTTCAATACAAATCGAGCTAGGAAGGTGTGTGAATAGGATGACTCTCACTCAAAATAATTGGGTGTTGAATTCTTTGGCAAAAGTAGTGTAAGTTGCCACTATTTAGAATGTCAATTCACTATGATCTAGTTAGGTATTCTAGTATGAGATTTTCATACATGTAGGTAGAAGCTACTACATGATTAAAAGTTCTAGTTTGTAGGACACAACACTAAGCTCAGAGAAGGCTAGTATTATGGGGTTATCCAACCAATCTCTTTGTCGAAGGGAAGTTCCATGTTACCTGACAGGTAGATGTGTGGGGGACTGCAGTAAGTCCGTGGTTGGCAAAAAAATTCTTGAGCGATGCTTCTCCTCATCAGTTGACAACCAAGATTTGGAAGGTGGACTACCTAGACCATATGTATTTCTAATTTTGGAAGCTTAAAAGAGCTATGCGTGTAGTTTATATCCATTTATATGGAAGCATATAAATATGAATGTTGTACTTGAGTTTAAATTCAATATGAAATCAATGGTATGGAAAGATTTGTGAAATTACAATGAAATGAAATGGAAGTTTGCAATAATGTATATTTCATAAGTGCATGTAATTTAAATTTTAGAAAAGAAATATTTATTGCTATGTTATGGCATCATGGTTTATTCACTTGTGGGTTAAAACTTAGGAATTTTTTCAAGTAGAACATTGGGCATGTTACACATGGTATCAGAGTCGGGTTTAACTCTAGAACCTATGTGCTCGCTATGTTTTCCCTCTGACATTAAACGAGTCTAATGTTTGAAATTCTTGTGCTAGGATGGTGCGTCTCAAGTTAACTGCAAGGAAGTCATTAATTGGAAATGAGCGTTGTCTATGGGCCAAGAAGGAAATAGAAGCCCTTGTTTATAACATAGAGGGTACCAACTATGACAATGCCATTTGGCTAAGCGATACTGAGACAATCATTCATGCCTTATCATGAATTAGCTAAGAAAAGAGAAGTATGAGAGATAAATCCAACTACAATCATTTACCTCTTGTCTCCCTAGTAAAATTAGACTCATTATCACTCTCTAGGGATATGCCCTCAGAATGTAGTGTTAGTCCAAATATTTTGTTTAAAGACCCTTGTGTTATACCCATGACTAAAATGATTGTAATATCCACAAGTGGCGAGTTTGAGGGTTATGTACCTTGAAATAATGTATCGAAAGATAAATCTAAGGGATAGTATCCTTTTTGGGATAGAGAAGAGCAAATGAGAGATGAGAAAAAATATGAAGGGTATAACTTATTAATCTATGTACATCTAAGAGTGAATCTAAATGACACTCTCCTCTTGAGTGCTTGAATAGTCACTTAATGTAAAACAAGGATATTGGAATCCTTATGAATAAATTAAAATCATATTCTTATCAAAACTTGTGCATAAGCTTTTCAATAAATTGTTTATGTGTGAAAATATGCTCTTGTACATGATGTTTTGGAAAAAATAAGTAACCTTTCTTAGATCTAATTCCATGAAACTCTCCAGGCGTACGTCGACTTGAAAATGGTTAGAACTTGCACTAACCTTGGGGAAAGTCAAGAAGTAGGGTAGGGGGTTGAGAATGATAAAGCCAAGCTGGGTCACATTCTGGTAATGATGGACGAAACTAGGGAATGAATAGGGAACCTTGAACATGAAGTAAGGGGGAAAGATATGGTTGAAGAAGAAATACCAAATGATGATGAGGAAGTGCCTCATTAGGAAGAGGAAGAGGGAGAAAATTCTTGAGATCACAACCATGTTAATGAACATCAGACTGATAAAACACAATCGCAGTCTAAAACTGAAAGTAGTAAGAGAAGACGTGTGGCAACTGAATTATCTAGAGATATGAGAAAAATTACCCCTCCCAAATTTGAAGGAAGTACCAATGGAGATGAGGTTGAAACTTGGTTGATACAAATGGAAAAATACTTTGAGATTAGAAACTATTATGAATTCACAAAAGTTGTTTGGGGAGACTTCTAGTTGTCAAGAGAAGCTTCTAACTAGTGGATGAACAAAAATATGGAATTAGGGCTTAGTTCATTAAGGCTAACCTAGAGTGAGTTTATTGAATTTTTTTAGAAAAGGTGGTTACCCCAACTTTTCTAGGATCAAAAGCTAACTGATTTTTAGAATTTAAAGCAAGGAGACTCATCGATGAATGAGTACTAGGATAAATTCACCCATCTATTGAGGTATGTACCTATGTATAAAAAAGACGAGCAATTTCAAATTAGGAAATTCATCATGGGGTTGAATAACCAAATAGATGGTGAAGTTGATGTCCACAATCTAGCAACCATGGATCTAGTTTATGAGAAAGCAGTTAAGCAGGAGTAAAAGCTTAAAGTTATCTCGAACTATCGAGAAAGGAATTGAAAGAAGTTAGAAAGGCTTTAGGATAATCAAACTCCAAATAAGTTCAGTGGAGGACCATATTCTCAGAAGCAAGGGGACAAAGGACCTCGAAAAAATTGGAGTGAACCTAGAAGGGATCATCTAGAGGAAGAAAATTCAACAACAGTAATGGCAACACTATAGGAAATTCCAGTAATACTGATAAAGCCTGCAAGGAAAAGGGGACCAGTGAAAGGATGTTTCTCATTTGGTGAGGATCATTATGCCTCTAATTGTCCCAAAAATCCATCAAGATCACAATCTCAAGGAAATTCTCTTCCTCCCCAACATGTTGCTTACCAACAAAGGATTCTTGCCACTTCAAATAACCGACAATCTGAGTTCTAAACCACTTCAATAGAAACTCTAGGTATTTTTTTTGGTATACCTATTTCTATTCTTATTGATAGTGGAGCCACAAATTTATTTTTTTCACCTAAAGTAGCTAGTCAACTTTCTAGAAAGGTTGATTTTATGGAAAATTCTAGAGTATTCAAACCAAACAAGAGCTAAGGTGAGGCAATATCTTTTCAAGGCTAGGGTTGAACTTCCAAATTTTTCTACAGAGGTAAATTTGTACGTAGCGGGTGCCTTAGGATCCTATAATGTAATCTTAGAGATGAATTGGCTATGGAAGCATAGGGCTAAAGTGGATTTCCATGCTAAGACTGTAGAATGCTTAGATGACCTAGGTAATCAAGTATCATTGCAAGGAACACCTAGGAAAATAAAATTGCACCAAATATCAACTATGCAGATGCATAAGGCAAAGAAGAAATGATGTCAACCCTTCACAGTTAAAATGGAAAAACTTGGGGAAAGTGAGGAATCCATTTCTCAAGAAGTTGAAGAAGGTGAAATGGTGGAATCTAGAGAAATGGATATAGAAAAGTATCCTATTATTTGAAAATTTACTGATTTCTTTCTAGATGAATTACCTGGAATGCCTCCCAAAATGGTTTTTAATTTCACCATTGACCTTGTACTAGGAATGTAACCTATTTTCAAGGCACCTTATAGGATTCAACCACAACGAAACTTATGGAGCTTAAGGCACAATTAGAGGAGTTGTTGTCTAGAGTGATAATTAAATCCAGTGTTTCACCTTGGAGAGTGCTAGTAATCTTTGTAAAGAAGAAAGATGGTACAGTGTGATTATGTATCGACTATCGAATGCTTAACAAAGTTATGATAAATAATAGGTACCCATTACCACACATTTATGATCTTTTTTATCAGATGTGAGGAGCGACAATTTTTTCTAAGATTGATATACGATCAGGTTATCATCGACTGAGGATCAAGGATGAAGAAAGTTTTAAAATTGCATTCAAGGCTAGATACAATCATTATGAGTTGACAGTCCTACCTTTTGGACTTACAAATTCACCTAAAACATTCATGAACATGATGAGCAACGTATTTAGGGATTGCTTGGATAAATTTGTATTGGTTTTCTTAGATGATATATTAATCTATTCCAAGAATGAAGAAGAGGATTGCGGACATTTGGAAATTGTCTTACAATGGTTAAGAGAACATAATATTTATGGAAAAATTTCCAAGCACACCTTCTTCCAGAAGAAAGTTCAGTATCTTGGTCACGTGATTACGGTTAATGGAATCCTATTAGATCATGCTAATATAAAAGTGGTACTTGATTGGCTAGTTCCAAAGAGTGTACCCAAGGTTAGAATTTTTATGGTTTTGGCAGGTTATTATCGAAAGTTTGGTGAAAACTTTTCCAAGATAGATTTTCTTATTACTTCATTACAAAGGAAAGGGAAAATTTTTGAGTGATCTGAAAAGTGTCAAGTAGCATTTGACCTACTCAAGGGGGTGATCCCACAAAATTGGTTTATAATTCTTTTGAGGAAGCAAAATTGCAAAAAATGCCCCCATGAAAAAAAATTGGGTTTTGGGGGGTTCAAATGAACTTAGGGTCCGAACGAACCCAATAAGGGTTCGCTTGAACCCAATAAACAAAACCTATTTAATGTTGGGTCCCACATATTTCACATTTCCCAGAATAAAAAACAAAAATAAACTTTCTAGAAAGGGGGGTTCACTTGAACCAGGGTTCAAATGAACCTAGGTTCGAGCGAACCTCCAAGGGGGGTTCGCTCGAACTTGGGTTCATTCGAACCCCGCTTTTCCCCCCTTCTCCCCCTCTGATACCAAAAATCTCTAGAATTTTTCCCTTTAAAGCTCGAGTTGAGGATAAAAATGGAGGAGAATTCACAGCCCCAACTGGATGATGGTAGTCTTCAGAACAAGCTATCCATCGTTCGATATAACTTTAATATGTTTTGGTTTTATTTTGTATTTTTTAGTTTGATTAAACATAGGTTTTTCATTGAAAAATCGAGCTCTTTGTTTTGCACATGTGGAAAAATAGTATATTATCAAAATAAAATTTTGAAAAATATGTGCAAGCTAGGTATTGATGTCTTTGATCTAGTAAAACAAATTGAGTTTTGATACATACAAAAAAAATTATGTTGTATACGGTCTGCATATGTTTGAATTGTAATTGGTTTGACTTCGAAACTTGATTAAGGAAAAAAATTCAATAAAACACTATGAAACCAAATTAAAGGCTTGGATATCATAGTTACAAATCTAAATTCGAAAAAAAATAGAATTTTATCCTTCATAGAAAAAAAGTTATGTTGTATACGGTGAGCATCACTCCTTAAAAATGGTGTTTACTTTACTAATAAAAACTAGTTTTCGAAGGAGATGGAAAAAGAAGTGCAATCTGATTCCAAACAAATTGAAAAAAATATATTTGGAAGCTACAAACAAAATGTCACAAATCACTAGTTTGCATCATCTTTGAATTCCTCATGGTTTAGCCACTATAGGTACCCGAAAGTGAAGATTTAGTTAGAAAAAATTAATTTAGTGTCCAGTTTGGCCAAAAAATGTAAACCAATATTGTGGGATCACCCAAAGAGAAGTTGACTACGACATCGATCTTGAATGTACCCAATCGAGAGGACAACTTTAATGTCATCACAAATGCATCAGGTGAAGGACTAGGTGAAGTCTTGATGCAAGACGACGAGTTATAGCTTATGAATCAAGAAAGATGAATCCCTATGAGAAAAAATATGTGCTGCATGATTTGGAGTTAGCAACAATAGTTCACGCCCATTGCAAATGTGGAGACACTATTTAATGGGTAAACCATTTGAACTGAAGATGAATCATCATGGTCTAAAGTATTTTCTCACCCAACCCAACCTCAATGCATGGCAAAGGAAATGATTGGAGCTAATAACCGATTATGACTACAACATTAACTACATCAATGGAAAAGAAAATCAGTTTGTTGATGCTCTAAGTCGTAGGAGGAATATTACTTCAATAGTAGCAATTCAAATCGACTTCAAGGACTAAGTGTTGCAAAATGCCAAGGGTGATGAGTATTTATACATGCCTAATTTCGAAGAATTAAGAAACTTGGTATGGAAAGAATTTCACAATGCACCATACTATGGACATCCTGGTGTGACCAATATGTTGGCGGATGTGAAGCATTTATATTTTTGGAAGGGAATGAAGAGAGATGCTTCCAATTTTGTAGCAAAGTTCTTAGAATTTCAAAGGGTGAAGGTAGAACATCATCACCCCGTAGGACTTTTGTATCCTCACAATGTTCCTAAGAGTAAACTTGGAAATTCATAAGTATGGACTTTGTGCAAGGCCTACCTATGTCTAGGAACAAGCATAATCCCATTCTTGTGGTAGTGGACAAGCTTACCAAGGTAGCACATTTTATTCCTGGGAATTTAACTGATGGAGCTCCTGTCATAGAACAAAAGTTTATTCAATAAGTGTTTAGATTGCTTGAAATTACTGAGAAGATCATATCGAATAGGGATTCCCAAGTGACTTCTACGTTTTGGAAAACTTTGTTTTCTTCACTTGGTACCCAGTTGAATATTAGTTCAACATATCATCTAGAGAAGGATGGTCAACATGAAATAGTTAACTAGGTACTTGAAGATTCACTAAGGATGTATTATATAGATCAACAATATAAGTGGGAAGATTACCTACCATTGGTGGAGTTTGCATACAACAATTATTATCATTCCACAATTGAGATGACTCTATTCAAAGAATTGTATGGTCAGAAATGTCGCACTCCCATAAGTTGGGATAAGATTGAAGATAGGGTAAGCCTAGGACCAGAGATGTTGAAAATGGAGGAGCAAATTGGAATTATTAAGAAAATATTAGTGGAAGCTAACGATAGACATAAAAGTTATGCAGATTCCAAGTGGGTACCCATAAATTTCTCAGTATGAGAAAAGGTTTTGTTAAGGGTCAAGCCTCATAAGATTTCTATTAAGTTTGTAAAATCAGCTCCATGCTACGTAGGTCCTTTGGAGGTTCTTGAAGAGATTAACTCTATTGTGTATTGAATTTCCTTGCCACCAACTCTTTCCCAAATGCACAATGTCTTTCATGTCTATTAACTTAAGAAGTATAGGTTAGGTGATAATCATGTAGGGAAAACTTTAGTGGCGAATCTTCGCCAATTGGAAAATTCTAGGAATCAGGCAAATCAAAATTGGTGAATTTACCATACCCAACAGGGTGTCCAAATCACCTGGGTTTTATGAACTATCGGTCCAATACATGTCCATTCACCAATGGTTTTTTTTATGAGGCATGTTTAGGCAATAAATTTGCCATAACAGACTACGTGTTTCCAATGGACCAATTAATATTTTCGCCTACAATCCTGGGAGCATGTCATAAAACACCTACATACTCACCAATACTATTAAAACAACATTATATGAGGACCCATTTCACCAATTAAAATTTACAAATAGTTAATTGTGAAGACCCATTTCGCTAGTTAAAATTTATAAATATATGCTTATGAGGACCTATTTTGTCAATAACATTTAAAAATAATTACATTTGAGGACACATTTCACCTTGAAAATTACAAAGTATCGTTGTATAAACACGCAGGATTCGCCAAATTTTTAACATACCATTTAAAAATCCTACGAAATTCGCCAAATATGGATTGATATAAATACAATTGAAACTGCTATTTATTCTTACATATTTTGTTCGGTTCTGACATTCTACTTCTCAATTTAGAAGTCAATGAAAACTGAAAACGTAGACTTAAAGGTGAGTGATCATTTCTTCATACTATTATTAGTTATTATTTATAATAATAATATTTCTTTATCTATTTTCTATTCTTGCTTCGGTCTTAAAGATGATTTTGAGTATGGAATGGGATCTATATTCTCTGTCGGTCTATCCTTCTTAAACAAAAAGACATTTTTTTCCAGCTTTTATTCAAAGTGAGAGATCAATATGTTGAGCAGCAAGGGTAAGACTCCTCAGGGTAATGAAGAGACTGGGAGGCCATCAAAATGCCCAAAATATGGAGGTACCATACAATCTTACTTTGGAATTGGAAAATCTTTTGATCCATTAGATCAAGGTGGAGCTACATCATCAACTCTTCCACCAAATATTATTGAAGAATGCATTCACAATATCTCACTGCCACGGGAAGGTCAAGGTGAGATTGTCATTGAGTTAAATCAAAATGTATCAAATGAGGATGGCAATACCACAAAATATGTTCCAAGGGATACCCTGGTTAGGCATAATGAAATAATTGACTTGGATGAGGATGATGTTGGTAGCAAGAAAAGAAAAGGCAAATCAAAATTGGGGTGCGAGTGGGAAATGACAAGGAATTTTCAACTTGGTTGGTTGTCGAAGTACCCATTCATTGTACCAATGGGGGTAGCAAACGAAAATGATATTGAAAGGGAAATAGAGTTCAAATGTACGATTTGTAGTTGGAAATGTGGAAGATACAAGACGTTGCAACTAAAGCTTGACACTATAGAAAATCATATCGGTAAAGTTTGTGAAAAAAAAATCATAGATAGAAAGTAACAATCAGTCATACGATGGAAATCAAAGGAAGAATTCCTTCATGTTAAGTATGTTGCGGATTATGAAGAGCATAACCATAGAATGTCGAAGCCTGATAAATTTCAAGGTACACTTGAGGCTCATTTTGGAAAATCCATGACAGCAACAAATCTGTCAAAAACTATTCAAATGAGTGTTGTTTTTCATATTTGTCCAGAGGGCATCCTATGGTAGACTACCCAGAATATTTTGATTTATTATCTTATTTGAGTGTTCCCCACTTTACCTTTTCACATTGGTCAATAAACGATGGATGGGAATGGGTGAACTGTCTTGCTGCAGTGGAAAAGGAAGATTTAAAGGAGAAAGTAAAAGAGTCAAATTTTATTACATTATCTTTAGATGAAGTTACTATGGTAGACAATACTTCTTGGGTTTGTATGCATTTATATATTTTAGAACAACATGTTCACGAAGCTCATCTTTTTGTGTTCATAAAATGAAGGATAGTTCAACATCACAAAATCTATCTGAACTAGTTAAGAAATCTTTGAATGAAATTGCAGGTATGGATGAGTTGACAATTGCCAGAAAGTTGGTGTGTGTAGGAGCTAATGGAGTTGCAGTGATGCAAGGTCAAAGGAGCGGTGTTTTCACAAAGTTACAAAATACTTGTGCACCATACATGCTTGGCATTCACTGCATGGCCCACATAATGAATTTAGCATTCAAAATTGTAAGCAAGTTTCCCACAGTATCAAAAGTTGAAAATCTAGTCCATGAGATCCATGCATACTTCTGCTGAAGTCCCAAACGTTTCCAAAAATTTCAACATTTTGTTGAGGGAATAACACCAAGAAGCAAGCTTCTCAAGGATTTTGATACTAGATGGATCTGCTTGTATGGACCAGTGCAACGAGTTCTTTTAGAATATCAATCCTTGATTGGAGTGATGTGCGAGCATTGCAGCACAGTAGACAAAGCTCCTGACCTCTTACATAGGTTAAGCGATATAAAAACACTCTTGAATTCAGCTAGTCTTCTCCCCATGTTGGATGAGATGAAAAATATTGTGAAGAAATCCCAAGACAAAACTATATATATTTATGAATATTCCAATCTACGTAAACTTACATTATTTTCCCTCGATCATCTACATCTAGATCTAACACAAGAAGGTGCAAATTATTTCATGTGGCGGAAAATTATTGATTTGAATAATCCTGATAATTATTTACAGTTTAATGCAAGCGGGCACTTATGTATCTGTGTAAGTGGATATGAGATACCAATGTACCATTGTAAGACAACCAGGTGCTCTAGTAGAGAAGTAGTTGTTAACGAGGAATATTTTAATGACATTGTTAAATCTGTAAGTGATAATTTGAAGAAAATTGAAAAATCTCTTTCCTCAAAGATTCATGAAATATTCCTTCGACATGAAATACTTGAAGCCATGGGTATTGTGTATCCTCAGTTTTGGGTAAACTGAGATAACCCAAAATATTTTCATGATCAAGAAAAAATCTTGATCGAACAATTTTTGAAAAAGGTAACATACAATGAGCAGATAATAGAAGGAATTTTAAATGAAAATAAGGTTAGACAACAATGTAGGAGTTTTGCAACAACTATGAGGGACCAGTATAAATCCATGGGCAAGGAGAAGGCCTTTGAACTGAGATCAATAAAAAAGGTTTGGACAAGCTTAGGTCAGAGTGAAATATTGCGTGGTTCAATATCAGAATATTTCAAACTTGTTGATTTATGTCAAAAAATGATATTGGGGTTGGTGGTGGATGAGAGAGTTTTCAGTACATGGGGATTTTTGAAATCAAAGTTAAGAAACAAACTCGACAAGAATTCGAAAAATCGCTTGAGGATGAAAGGAACTGCATATAATGTAAAAAAATCATTTTCAAAGGGCACTCACAATATGGAGGTCCACATGTGAAAGAAGAGGGACCAGGTTATGCGACACTGGCACTCCAATTCCAAGTGCTAGTACTGGTGGCAATGGCATTGGCGGTGGGACTCAGATAGATGACAATGACATTGAAATTAACACAAATCACACAATGAATGTTGAATTTGAGACACAGGCCGAAGAAAGTGAAGAGAAGACTCAAAATCAAGATGACTCTTTTAATTTATCTCAAGATGAGAATCAGTTTGAGGACCCTGACTCCAATTGGAAAATGGAAGAGAATTAGTAGGTTTTAGGTATTTTTACTACACTTCATGAATCAGTTTCCATTGTTCCAAAGTCCAAACTGTAGTTGATGATATTTTATATTGTATTCAATGAACATTGAAATTGTGAATCATTGCACTTCATGATATATTAATCCTATTTTATATTGCACTGCATGAATCATATTCCAAACTATAGTTGATGATATTTTATATTGCACTGCATGAATCATATTCCAAACTGTAGTTAATATTTTATATTGTATTCAAATAAATTGTGAATCATTGCACTTCATGAATCATATGTCAAACTATAGTTGATGACATTTTATATTGTATTCCATCATCCATGAAATTGTGATGTTAAAATTCAAATTTGATCTCTTAAAAGGAATTTTTTTTTTCTTTACAAAGAAAATAGCCTCCATCGAGTCCACCCCACTTATCTTCCACATATCAATAATCATAAAAATATACCAGTTTGATTTTATGAACAATGAAAATTGTAGAAATTTGTGTGACAAGGTCACAAGATCCATATTATAGCCTACATTGCATCCATAAACAAATTTTAAATTTTGTAGTGTCGTAGTCCTTCCCCCATTCCTAACAAAATTCAATACCATCGGCCTAACAATGCTTCATAAAAAAAAACCCCATCATAGCCTCGTCAATGGCTCGATGAAAATAGCTCACAACCTAGTATCGATGTAACAATACTCTATCGGGTTGACTCCTAAGGTATTCTTCCCGATATATCGATAGAGTCAAGTTGTCAAAAAACATAACCATGAATTATTGAATGCATAAAGTATATCGAGGGAACTAGGGTGCATTGGGGAAACATTATATGGCATCCCACCGATAGAACGAAGGAAAGGTGTCCATCGGTGGAGAGGGTGGCTATCGGTGAAAGAATGATGTGACATCCCGAGGCATCATCAACTTCGAGATGTTTGAAATAAATGTTCTTCTACAATGACAAGACTAAAATACAGTCCATGGATGGTGCATTTATGAACCAAAATTGAAGTGAATTACATCACATGTTGATTGCATAGTTGTTACAAAATCCTGGAAGATTTTTCTTAGAGCAGAATCAAAAAGGAAAAACTTGGAATTCTGATGCAACAAAGACTGGTGGACTATGGAGGCGACTCGGCGAGACTCATGTAAGTACTTCATACCCAATTGGGAAGCTATTTTCATCAAAAGCTTAAGATTTAAATAATGGAAGAGAGTACAGACAAACCCAAAGCTAAAAAATAGAAAATCGAAAAGACTAAGACTAAGACTTTGGATCAACTGGATATTAAAATGCCTAAGAGACTCATAAATGAAGATTTGATAGATCAATGCCCTGGGTTAGGGCCGAGACCTAAGAGGAGTGCTCAAATGAATCCTTCAATGGATCGAATATGGGACAAACATAAGGGCTTAGGAGATATTTGAACACCACAACAAGGGTACAACCTCTTCATGTACCATTACAGAAAATAATTTAGGTTTCAACCAGTCTGCAATCCGTGGAGGTTGAACCTGGGAAGACTTGTGGTGCCCAATGTGTTTGTGAACGCAGAGCTAATTAAAGCTCTTGCTATCAGATATGACCCCAAGAAAATAACTAAACAGTCACATGGTGGGGGTGACATGCTTGTTATTTCTAGGGATCTCATTTCTAATGTATTTCAGTTAGAGTGTTCACTGAATTTATCATTCACGGTCAAAGACCTCTTGACAGAGTATCGCCACATGGATACCAGCTATAAGAGATGGAAATTACCTTTGCATACGCCCAAGGATGAAGGAGGCCAACTCAGGAGGTTCTCTAGCAGTGAAAACCCTCCTTTCGATGAAGATTTGTTTGAAGAGTATTTTCGATACACCTATTATTCAGTTGGTTAGGTTTTGGGAGTAGAGGTTTCGCCTCTCATGTTGATTGCCCCAATGGTCTTAGCTGCAAACATACATAGAAAGGATGCCAAGCCCTTTGATTATGCTAGCTACTTGGCCAATCCCCTACATCGAGGGCTTGAAAAGATTAAAAATAATAGTGATAATATTAATTTTGAACACTATTCTTTTCTTATGCATTTGATTTTGTACGAGGGACAAGTGAGAGGGATCTGGAGTGAAGAATTAAGGATAAAATATACAAATGAAAATGGAGATTTGAAACCTGTACAAATGTGGAATTCATTATGGGACAACCGATTTTGGTAGGTCTCATTACCTTTATTTTGAATATTTTTTGTAAAACCATTGATGAAGTTGCTAGGATATCCGTGCAATTATAACCTATCCCTAGAAATACACAAATTTCTAAGACCAAAGGAAAATAAACTGAGAAATAAAGTGAATCATAACTAGGAAGACTGGTATGCTTTCCCTTATTGTACAATGATAAGGTTTTATGGGTTCAAAGGAGCTCCACACTTGATGCCATGAGTAGTTCCTGACCGAATTGCTTATTTAGAAATTGTGAGGCAATTGACAAAATCTGATGCCAAACACCTCAAAGGACATATAAAATAATCAATTATTCCCAGCACCTTATGTTTTGGAGACTTTACAGTGGTTTCCAATGAAAGATATGGGGAAATTGATGGCAAATTAGCACAATACAACCTACCTCTAGGTGATGTAAGGAAACAATTTGATGTAGAAGGGTTTATTCACAAGGTGAGATATCGTAGGGGCTATCAGGGTATGAACATTTGTTCTCAATCGAAGATGTGATAAGAAACCATGATGAGGCTTCCACCAAGGAAATAATGGCCGCCTATAACAAGATTATGCTTGTAGAGGAATGGAAGAGAAAAAATGTCATATCTTATTCAAAGGCATTTGGTGAGATACATGATCCTTTAACAAGAATTGAGCAACTCATCGCTCATGTCAATGAACTGGTAAAGGATGTTGCCCCAGTTGTTTTTGATGCGCCTCATGTAACCTATTTAGGAGTACAAGATGAAGACATAGAGCCCTTGGATTATATACCTTCACAGCCTACTCCCGAGGTATGTTTTTTCTATAGATACTGATTTAAGTGAAGAAGAGGAGAGCGGTGAAGAGGGTGAGTAGGTCAAACAAATAAGTTCTCCTATGATTGCACAGTACGATCCCCCTCAAGAGTAAAATATTGTAATATTTGAGGCATCAAATGAACTATCTGATGATGTGAGGGTTAGGGCTAGACAACAGTTTATTTCTGATTGTGATTTTTTTTAATTTTCTAAATTTAAACCATTTGTTTATGAATATAAAGGCAGAAAAATGAGACAAAAGATACAGAATATCACTCTTGAACAAGAGGAAACCACTCTAGAGGAATTGAAAAGGGAGGTAGATAAGGAAATGGAGTCCATCACTCCTGAAAGAGTAAGGGAATTAATTCAAAAATCTGGAGTGTTGCTCCTGTTAGGGTGGGATAATAGCTCTTCAACTATATTTGATAGCTTCAGAAAAAGAGGGGATAAGACAATGAACTTAACAAAAGAAGCAAGTGACAAAATGTATTCAGGATCTGGGTACAACCTAGACGAAGCCACCTTACTTATTTGGTCACTATATCCCCATGATGAAATACCTTCTATAATTAGTAATCAAAACCAAGTTTTTGGACATCTCTTGGTTCAATGAGTAGGGGATACCAACCCTATGGAGACAACAGAACTAAACATAAATGTGGTAAAATTTACCAAAGCACAGATCGAAAAACTGATTAAGGAAAATGGAAAACTAAAGAAGGAGCTAGAAAATCAAAGAGAAAGAACATCTTCCTCCTCCACATCAGATTTGTACTCCCCATGGCTTGAAAATGATAAGAGAGTGCTTGATGCATTGGCTGATTTTGCCTATTGGAAGAATTTCCATTTGAAATCCTAGGGGAAATGCAAAGAATTGGAGAAAGAAGTGAACACCATCAAATATAACACTACATCTAAAAGGATAAAAGAAAGATTCAACAAAATGATGAAGTGTGTTGATGAATATTGGAAACTATTCAAACAGACATGCATTGCATTGGTGGAGAATGAACGATTGCAACCTAGAATGATGGAGAAAAAAAAGGAACTCCTAGATAAGATTATCATGAAAGGACAAATATTGCTGACATATAACAAGCTGGTAGAATCACATAATGGATATCATAACAGGCTTAGGGAAGATTTCAATTGCTTTGATTCAGTCTTGACACTTCATAATGGCATTGGAAATCTGCGAGAATATGATGATTGGAAGGAAGAGCTTGTTGGGCTTCTAACTTCTACATTGCAATAAATAAATGACGAGGATATGGTTTTATAAAACACTCATAAGCAACTCAAAAAAATCATGTCTATGGAATATGATATGAAATAGGCGATCTCTAACATGGACACCTATGCTAAACAGGATACATCCATCACCTCTTTTCATTCAATTTGTTTATTAACCAAAGTGTAGATGTGTCAAAATCATATTCAGAGTAAGAACTCTAGCCAACAACATGATGAGCGCCCTATCATGGAGTAGAAGCTTTGAACAGATCTTAGGTGGTCATGGGCTTCTGCTTGGAGATTAATAGATTGGTGCATTCACCTGCGATATTGTTTTATTTGAGTTATGTTTAGTTGTCAAACGTCATGATTTTTTGTAATGGGTTTGTAGCTTGTTGCCTCTTATATATAAGAGAGAGTAAGACCCGAATAGGAGATCATCACATCATTTTTTATTAGAATTTAGAGTAGAAGATAGATAATAGATTGCACCAATTCGCCCATCCATCTCATATCATAAAATATTGTTATAATGCATATCATTTGAAGATCAATACAATGGAGAAGGTTACACATAATTACTGATTTTCTTTCAAGTGTTCAACTGTTGTGGATTCATATGCTTATATGTTATTAACTTATTTGGTTGTCCCCAAAGTGGTTGTTTATGTTATTCAAATTAAGTGTGTGGAAGTACATTTAATTTGTCAGTACATTGAATTTGAATTCTTCAGGAATAGGGGTTGTGACCATGGGGTTTTAGATTTATTTATGGATATGATCAAGTAGTAATTGTTAGAGTAATAAGGCATCTCACTTAATTAATTTAATCATATTGGTTAATTAATTAAGTCACTTATTACTTTAGGTTTGATTAAGCTAAACTTAGGCACATTAATAATTAATTATTTATTATTAATTATTAAGTGTTCACACTAGGGTTTGTCTTTTAAGGTTTTCTTTAGGGTTTCATGATCTCCTTCATAAGGATTGATCTCATTGTAATTATTACATTATTCAATAATCAATATTATGGTTTTGCTTGCACATTCTTGCTTGAGAGTTTACAAAACATCTTCTTTTTTGTTTTGGATATCTGTTGCACGTGATATGTGATTGCATGCAGGTGATTCTTGGGGACTATGAAGTTGGATTTCTCAACTTCTACATGGTATTAGAGATCCAGACCTGTGGCTTTCTATTCGTGATTTGAATATATACTCTCACAACATTTTTTTTGTGTAAGGGTTTCAAGCTAGGCTAAGTTTTTGAAGATCTGGGGGTCGCCTAATTTTCTGGGAATTTTTGGACAAAACGAACCTCGCCATTGAGTCCGCAATGCCCAAGGACTCTTGTTTTCATATAAAATTTGTCCATTTTGGACACAGTTGAACTAGAAGGCAAAAAAAATTGCCCCAAGGTCGTACAGCCCCAGGGCACGTAGATCGAGGCTCATAAATTAAAAAAATCAAAAATTAAATTAAATTAAAAAAGCGCATAAATTAGCATGACCAGTTTAAACTGGCACCACCACCCCTGCACCACTTGAAGGGCACCTGAGATTCACTCACCACCACCAGCTACCTCCCTCTAGCCACCACCACTCCACCCTGAGCGCTCAGCCCCCGCACGTGGTCTTTTGGAGGATCGGGAGCCAGCGCACTAGCCCCTGCTAGTCCGCAGCACCCGCCCTGGTCACGTGGGTGACCAGGGGCTTCATCGTAGCCCCTTCCAACCCCTAAGCGCCAACAGACAATCACATGGAGGATCAAGGGCCAAAGCCAGGGGCCAAAATTTTGCACCTGTTTAGCATTAAAAGTGCCTTTTACAGGTCTTTTCTTCATTTTCTCATAACTTTTGCAAACAAAGGCCTTTTTTCGAAAACAAGATATCATCGGAAAATGGGTTTGACGCTCAATCCATTGGTGGAGGTTTGATTTTTTTATTTTTCAATTTTTATGCCTTTTTCGCCTAACAAAGTCAGAAGTTGTTGTTTTCACTCCGAGAGGCGTAACTTTTGCGTCATGACTCCGTTTTGCGAAAACAAATAAGCGTTGGAAAGCTGGTTCAGTGCTCTACACATATCTCAGACCTGTTTTTTCAATAATTTTTATTAGGTATCTGATATTATTATTTGATCTCAGACTTTACCTTTTCAGTTATTTTCTTGGGAAGCATGCAATCGGGCTATTTTTTTGAGATCAACGAGCATTGTTTTTTGCTTTGAGAGTATATTTTGTTGTGTTTTTTCATGGATTCACTTAATATTTCACCCTTACTCCATTAAACTATTTTGGTTAGAAAAAACAAATGGAGATTCACTTGAAACACAAAGGGTTGTATAGGGTAACCATGGGTAAAGAAATTGAACCTACAAGTGCTACTGAAAAGAGAAAGTGGTTTAATATATGTGATGAAGCTTATGGTAAATTATTTTTGTCTCTTTCATCTGACCTTATTTTTCATATTGAGTCTTGCACTACACCCCATGAGATCTGGACTACTTTTCAGTCTTTGTTTGGGAAGCAGGATACTATGAGAGGGTTTAAGTTAAAGAATAAGCTTATTGGCTTAAATCCTAGGGATTTTGACAGCATCCAAGATTTTTTCACCAAAATCAAGTCTTTTCGATTGCAATTATCATAGTGTGGTGCTCAGAAGGAAGACTCTCAGTTAATATTGTCCATTCTTTCTAAGCTTGGACTAGATTATTCAATTTTTGTATCTACCTTTTATGCCACTAGGGATGCACTTGGTACTAGATTTACTATGCCTTATTTTGATGATTTTGCATCTTCTTTCACTCAAGAGTAGGCCAAGTTAGCTAATATGGGAAATTTGAAGCCCTCTTCATCATAGACACTTATTGCATCACAAGAGCCCAAAGATCAGAAGGCTTCTACAGGAAAAGGAAAGAACAGAAACAAAAGGATTCCAAATCTCACGAGCAGCAAAAGGAGTCCTCAGATTCATCCTCCTCTTCTAAGGGGAAATCATCTAGGAAGGAGAAGGGTCCATGTGCATATTGCAAGAGGAAAGGACATGCAAAACATAATTGCTACAAGAAGGACATTGATGAGCTGAAGCATCTTCTTCAGAAACATCAGATTGATTTGCCTTCTCGGATGTCTGCATCATCTCCTTCCCCTCATTCTTCTTCTTCTTCAGAGCAGCATGATATGGGCACAACTGGTTTACATACTTCATCAGATATGAAGGGACATGCTCTTTGTGTTTCTTCGAGTCTTGGATCAGGGAGATGACTTCTAAATTCAAGAGTATCTCATCATATGGCTTCTTCACAATCTATGTTCACTTCCTTTGAGTCTCACACTATGTCTTCTATTTTGATGGGAAACAATACATACATGAGTGTTACAAGGAAGGGGTCTATTAGTTTTGGGGACAACACTTTTAAGGATGTCTTGTGTTTTCCTCATTTGACGAACAACCTTCTTTCCATATATCAAATCACACATGGAGGCAATGGGAGATCTGTGGAGTTTACACCTGATTCAATCATCATCAGAGACTTGGAGAGTAGAGAAGTTATTGCTACTGGGGTGGTAGGTCACTCATCTTGGTTGTATTTCTTTGTAGATTTTTCTACTGATGGTGCTTTTGTTCCTACAACTGTTCATCACACTTCTAGTGTGAATCATCATTCAGAGGAGAAATTTGGCTTCTTGAACATTGGTGTTCTCACTTCGGATCCAATTCTCAAGCCATCCATTCCATATCCTCCACCTATTGTTATAGTTGTTGATACTTCTAGGACTACAGATGTGGTTTCTTTCGTTTTAGTGAAACAAGACCTAGTTGAGCATTCATCTTTGGAGGTTTCACTTCAGTCTTCACCTACTCTGGCTTCTTCATTGGTTGAGGTCACACCTCTTCTGTGGAGACATCTTGGGCTACACTTGCTTCACCTTCAAATATTGCATTCATCCGACCTCTTCCCTCTCACTTCTTTCAGGAGATGTGGTTTCTTCAGTCTTTTTGGAGCTACTTCATTATGGGAGGGCTATGTGGTCTATTTCTTCCTCTCTTCTGGGCAGGTTCTTTCATGTATCTTTGTGATGGATGGTGTCATTGGGGGTTCTTATGGAATCCTCCATCTTTCATCACTTATTTTCTCTTTGCATTCTATTTTGTGGAGGAGTTTTGTTCCCACTGGGTTTTCTCCTTTACCCTGTTTAGTTTAGTTTGCATTGCATTTGTACTTGGGTACTTGATCAGGCCATTTTTGTCAGGACCCATCTTTGCTTTCATGCATCTTTTTCCTAGTGTTTTTAGCTACTCCCTAATTTCATCTTAAGGAGGGTGTTAGAGTAATAAGGCATCTCACTTAATTAATTTAATCATATTGGTTAATTAATTAAGTCACTTATTACTTTAGGTTTGCTTAAGCTAAACTTAGGCACATTAATAATTAATTAATTATTTATTGATTATTAAGTGTGCACACTAGGGTTTTCCTTTTAAGGTTTTATTTAGTGTTTCATGATCTCCTTCATAAGGATTTATCTCATTGTAATTATTACATTATTCAATAATCAATATTTTGGTTTTGCTTGCACATTCTTGCTTGAGAATTTACAGAACATCTTTTTTGTTCTAGATATTTGTTGCACATGATAGGTGATTGCATGCAGCTGATTCTTGGGGACTGTGAAGTTGGATTTCTCAACTTCTACAGTAATGTGGGCCACAAAATGGATCTGGTCACACAAATCTTTGTAATTTGTGCTAATCATAAAATCAAATGTAGTGTATTTTTGCAGCATGTGGGATGTGGGTGAGGTGTAAGTTGGTGGATAGTGATCAGTATTTTTAGTCCCAGCATAAAAAAAGATAAAATTTCAACATCCATAACTTATAAGCTCTACCAAGAAGTAAATATAATGAGCTAACAATTCAACATCCATAACTTGGAAGCTCTACCAAGAATTAAATATAATGAGCTAACAGTTCATCACCTTATAGTTCATATTTTAATTGTGTTAAAAGTAAAACTTGAACATGTACTTAGTGATTCATCACTCAGCTCAATGCTTAATAACATTTTCAAAATAGTATTAGTAGCATATACAACAATGAACATCAACAATCGTTTAATGTGTATCTAGAATTTGAAACCACAGACTTTTTCTTCAAATGATAAAATAAATAATACAGATAATTGAACATAATCACATTACTGAAGTTTGAATTTGAGATTTTTTATTGATTTCGCATGAAGGAGTACATAGAGGCATTGGAAATGCAAAATATTTCCAATGCCCAGAGACAACTCTACACAAAGCTAAGTTGGAACTTGGAAACTCATATTATCAAAGAATAAAAAATGAAGTCATTGTATCACCTTTTCTAGCAACTTCCACTCTTCAGGTGGTGGAATTGCCATTTGTTCTAACTGGTGTTATTTGACTTGAATTTTTTTTAACATTTCATGATTGTAATTGGAAGTGGAACTTGTCTTTAATTCTTTAGTCAATTTTGCATTCAAGGTTATCAGTGTTATGATGGAATCCAAATAGTTCACCACATCTGATAATGGGTTATGAGGAAACTAGTCCAAATCAATCTTCCTTTCACCCTCCATCTTCTTTCTAAAATCATCCTTTCCAATGAATCGGTCATTTGTGTCAAAATTCTCTAGAAAACCAAGCTCTGTGAAGCTCCTTACCTTTTCATCCACTACCTTCATCTTGTCTGCAACCAAATGCAAATATTCCTTTATTCTCGAACACTTATCAATGATAGATGAAAACTTCATTGAGGTAGCAATCCAATTAGTAATCCCTTTTGATTTCAAATCATTTTCACTAGCTTTGTAGACTGTTTGTAGAACTTGACATGCAGATTTCTCTAATTCCAACACTTTTTTGTTGTCCATTAAATACTTGTTGAGCTTCTTATAATGTTGTCTAATAGCATCAATCAATTGAAACACGTCACACAAATTATCAAACCTCTACATTATTTCATCCCAGATATTTTGTTTCATATGCCTCATTATTTCTCTACAAAATGCAGATAACTTATTTTGGCAAGACTTAATTTCATTTTTTGCTTCCATCAACTGTGCCTCCAATCTTTCATTTATTTTTCTCTCTTTCTCCAATTTTTGTTCCCACTGTGCATTTCCATTCATAATGCTTAGTCTTAATTTTTCTGAAGTGGATTTTTCCTCATCATATTTCTTATTTTTCTCATCTAGTCTTTGCTTCAGGTCATTCACTTCTCTCTCATTTGGTTTATCCTCTTTGCTTGTTGATGTAGAGGCAGATTTTTTTTATTCTTTTTTCTAATTCATTGGTCTTGTATCTGCTACTTTCCTCTTTGCTTTCTCATTTGCTAGGTCTACCTATAAATTTTCTATTTGGGTCTGCAACCTTTTCTTCTCTCTATTTTTCTTTAGCAATGATGTGTACACCAATTCATTGTTCTTCTTTGATACATTAACTTTATCAATATTTTTTAGTCCAGAAAATCCTGATTGAAAATTGGTCACCTAGTATTTAGATCGATCCATCTGATTTGCTAGTTTTTTTTGAACTATGGGAACAAAAATTGTGTACTCCATGATTTCTTTATTTGTGTCAAATTTGGGTAATACCATGGTTGTTGCAGGCTCTAAATTTACAGTAGACGCACTCTCCATCAGTTGCTTCTTTTCTTTTTTATACAAATCTGATTTATTTTTAAACTCTTCAATGAAATCATAACCTGGGGATGCAAGAACAAGGGAATTCTTGAATGGCGAAGGAATAGGAGTGATTGCAGTTGCTAATGATGTCGCAACCACACTAAATGGCAGTGGGGGAGTGCGTGGAAATAACTCCTTTATGGTGGATCCACTGATAGTGTGACTTGGACCTATCAAAATCCTTTGCCTCTTTTGTTTGCCTTGATCACCTAGTGTTTCTATGGTATCTTGTATTGTATTCCTCTTGTGTTTAATTTGTAGTTGTATCACATGTTGACCACTAATAGTACTACTACCCATACCATCACCACCAATGACAATTCCAGTTGCACTAAGCTCTCCACCATGGGCATGTCCTAGTTGTGATTGTATCTGACCATGAGGATGAGGATTTGAAGCTCTAACAAATTGACTTGTATTCCCTTGGTCTAATTTTTCACCTCCAAGCCCAAGGCCATATTTATCAAATGGTTTTCTATGCTCAACATCTATTACCCTCCAAGGGCCTTGTCTTTGGGACCCCAAAGGACCACCTTCATAACCCATTTTTTCAGCTATGGCTTCTCCTGAACTATATGCTTCTTTTGTGGCCTCAGTTAAACTAGGTTTGTAATTGACATGGATTTTTTCTACTTATTCCCTATCATCATTAGATTCATCATCACTTTATTTGTTTCCATGTTCATCAGGATGCTCTATATTCCATAATTTGCTAAACTTTGTATCTTCTTCATTATCTCCACACTCTGCAAGAGCTCTTGGATCACCTAGCTCCTTCCTCATAGACCAAAAGGCAGTAATTTTTTATCGTGACCAATTTTTATTTGTAACTTCCTTCTCTAGAGAACTTGGAATTTTTACTCTACTAGATGGTTTATCACTTTTTTCATCAAAATTGTTGTATGTCCTGATTGTCTTTCGGTGCAATGCCATAATTTCTGCTGACAATTGTTCAAAAGAAATACCATTCTCAATAGCACTTTTCTCCATTGCTATTTTGATCTCATCCCAAGAATACTTGTTTCTCAAGTTTTCAAGCAAGGGTTTACTTTGATGTTGAATTCTACTTGCAACATTCTTATTAGCCACAATCATTGATTTAATGATGTCACATGGATCATACTGCCAGTGATAGATAGCATCAAAATCAAAAAAATTCAAAAGATTATGTGCCACACTAAATGCTTTTTTCTTGAATGTGAACCCTCCACATGAAAAAGGTAAAGAATGAAATAAGGTCTTCTTTTGTTGAATGAGAAAGTGTAGTTCATCAGCACTTTGCATCTACCTTACATATTCCAATGCAAAAACCCTTTTTGTCACAAGTATTGGAATTTTGTATGGTTGTACTCTCGATCCATAAAATCTTAAAACAATATATTCTTCCATTAAGTACCAATCAGCCAGTTGTATTTATTTTCCTAGTTGAATGTAGTTTCTACATGACATAGGCAATCTAGGCATTGGAGTATTTGTAATTGCTTGATGTAATGAAGCCAAAAAGTAGTCTAAAAAATGACTATAGTTCTTTCGAGAATCATGCATCCTTATCTCAGTGGTCCATTCATATACTAGAGCCATTTTATTTTCCTCGACATTACTATAGGGTCGAATTTGAAGCTTGTTGGTCTGAAACATTCCTCTAAATTTGAATAGAAAAAGATAGCGCAAGTAGGTTGTGAACCTAAATGTCTTGGTGGAACCTACTTTAATCAATAAAAAATGTTTATGCATGGATTCTATAATGTGTTGAATAAAATTATATTTGACATGTTGAACACCATAATGGATATTAAATACCATTTCAAGGAGGCTTGCACAACTTCCAAATTGCTATCCAGACCGAGGCAAAATGCTAGCATGGAAATAGTATTCTGAACCCATGGTTTACAAATATCCAAAACATAAGGAGGCTAATGATCACCTTTCAGTTTGTTTCTATCCTAAACTATTTTATTTAAGAAATATTTTTTCTCCCTTTCTTCCACTGCTTCATAATCACTAGCAAGTTTTTCTAGGTCAATGTGGATGTCTCCAAATTCTTTGGTTGTAAACCCCAACACTTCTCCAAGTTCTTTTGCATTAATGGATAACAATTCTTCTTTGCTATCTTTATTAACAATTTCTCTTTTGTTATCATCATAATTTTGGGCACAAACCATGATAAATTTTGGGCAAGGGAAAACCTCATGTAACATCATGCACCCTAATCCAGTTACCCATAATGCACTGATACTATTAACTTGTGTTTTCTTTGCAGCCTTATTCTTAGATGAAAATCTAAGTTTTGAAGTACACCTACCATAGATTTTAGGATCATAAATATCATGGTACCCATCAGTGAAACTTGGGGTTTTAAGCAATTATGCATAATGTATTTTTTTATCGGGCATTGCTCTAGTGGTATTGGTGGTAGACATGCTTATACAATGTGAATTTGTGAAATTTGAATTCCCTAATACCTATTAGTCCTCCTTAATTTTTCTTAATTCTTAAGTCTCTAAACCCAACTTCAAAGTTTGACAAAATAAGATTTTAAGAAATGTCAAACAATGAAACATAGCCACAAGAATTCTTTCACTTACCCATATTCTGATTCTTGACTCTTGAAAAGATTAATTTTGACAATCATGGAAACTAGAATGGCTTTGTTGGAAGTGGAACTGTGGAATCCAAAATAAAGTGGTGCACTGAAATGAGCAATCTAAAGAGTGAAGACTGAAATCTCCTCACGTACTGAACCTCTCACTTAAAAAAAATCAATTGACAGTTGACACTTAGCAGTACAAAGTGCTTTAAATGTTTTTTCTTTCTCAAAATTGGAACATTAAAGTGAATGAAACATCTTAGGTCTACAAGTTGTAAATTATTAACTGTTGATCTTTCTAAATCTAACGGTTATAGGGTGATTATGGAGGTTTAAGTTCACAATCCTACCACTCTGTGCATTTCATTCTAGAATGCAACTACAACCATACATCAAATGTTCATCCAATGATTGAAACTTGAGTAATTTATGATATTAACTTAAAACAATAAACATGACACATGTGTTTTAAATTTGTTTTGAACTTTTGTGTGCTAGGATTGACATCAAGGCCAAGGGGCCGGTAACTTAACGTTGCAAAGGACTTAAAAAAATATCCCTGTGTGCTGACCCTCTCACTTAAAAAAAACCACTTGACAGTTGACACTTAGCCGTACAAAGTGCTTTAAATGCTTTTTTCAAAATTGGAACATTAAAGTGAATGAAACATCTTAGGTCTACAAGTTGCGAATTCTTAACCGTTGATCTTTCTAAATCTAATGATTATAGGGTGATTTTGGAGGTTTAAGTTCACAATCCTATCGCTTTGTGCATTTCATTACGGAATGCAACTACAACCATACATCAAATGTTCATCCAACAGTTGAAACTTGAGTAATTTATGATATTAACTTAAAACAATAAACATGACACATGTGTTTTAAAGTTGTTTTAACCTTTTGTGTGCTAAGATTGACATCAAGGCCAAGGGGCCAGTAACTTAACATTGCAAAGGACTTAAAGAAATCTCCTCGTTGTTGACCCTCTCACTTAAAAAAAATCACTTGACAGTTGACACTTAGCAGTACAAAGTGTTTAAATGCTTTTTTTTCAAAATTGGAACATTAAAGTGAATGAAATGTCTTAGGTCTACAAGTTGTAAATTCTTAACCGTTGATCTTTCTAAATCTAATGGTTATAGGGTGATTCTAGAGGTTTAAGTTCACAAGCCTATTGCTCTATGCATTTCATTATGAAATGCAACTACAACCATACATCAAATGTTCATCCAACGGTTGAAACTTGAGTAATTTATGATATTAACTTAAAACAATAAACATGACACATGTGTTTTAAATTTTTTTTAACCTTTTGTGTGCTAGGATTGACATCAAGGACAAGGGGTCAGTAACTTAACGTTGCAAAGAACTTAAAAAAATCACTTGATAGTTGACACTTAGCAGTACAAAGTGATTTAAATGCTTTTTTTCTTGAAATTGGAACATTAAAGTGAATGAAACGTCTTAGGTCTACAAGTTGCAAATTCTTAACCGTTGATCTTTTTAAATCTAATGGTTATAGGGTGATTTTGGAGGTTTAAGTTTGCAAGCCTATTTCTTTGTGCATTTCATTACGAAATGCAACTACAACCATACATCAAATGTTCATCCAATGGTTAAAACTTGAGTAATTCATGATATTAACTTCAAACAATAAACATGACACATGTGTTTTAAATTTGTTTTAAACTTTTGTGTGCTAGGATTGACATCGAGCCCAAGGGGCTGGTAACTTAACATTGCAAAGGACTTAAAAAAATGAATAATGATACCGAGAACTGAGGGAGAAGGTCAACGACAAATTAGAAAACAATAACGACAACTTTTAGTGTTTATAATGTTTTTTGTCAATTTGATGGCAACTTTATTTTTTCATTTGTATTGCTTTATGTTTTACTTTTAAATCTGCATGCATTTATTTCTTAAATAGATATACCACACTTCATCATTCCTAAAAAAATTCAATACCATCGACATCGACTGAACAATGCTTTATTGGTGGAACCCTCATCATAGCCCCACCGATGACCCAAAGAAAATAGCTCACAACCTAGTATCGGTGTAACAATACTCTATCGGGTTGACTCATAAGGTGCTCTCCCTGATATACCGATAGAGTCAACAAAATTAAGCACATCATTGTAACACATAAACATCGGTGGAACGAATGTCTGATGGCCAGATATAACCATGAATTATCAAGTGCATATTGCATAAATTATATTACTTAATTTCTTAAAGGAAAAAAAAACTGATTTGAATATATTAATAGACATTGAAGTTTTGAACTCAAAAAATAACTCTTTGCTGTAAGTGTAAATGAATAACAAAGAATAACACAACACAACCATTTATTTTATTGCAACTAAATTTCAATGTCACTTTATTACATATCTTTTTATAGACGAGTAGTTGTAGAGTAGGCAAGCTCCTATTTTGTATAAATAACATATGTCAGTGTGTCACTTTACATAGACACAATTTAATAATTTATTCCAAGTTGTTGCTCATTACAATGGATTACAAATTGATTCCAATTTCCAAGCTTTTGTTGTTGACAACTTACTACAAATGTAACTCTAAAAATAAATGCATGATTCCAAGTTTTTGCTAGTGACAACATAATACAAATGTGGCTCTGAAAATAAATGCATGATTCCAAGCTTCTCTTCGTGGATTTTCCAAGTTGTCAACCATGTTGGAAGAAGGAGGTTCTAATCATTCTAGGGAAACGGGAGTTGTTAAGATAAAAAATGTACTTATCCCCTTTGAGAACCAGAGTCATGCAGAAGATGTAATACAAATATCTCTTCGAAAATAAATGCATGGGACTTGCCAAACCAACCATGTTGGGGAATAGGGAGGTGTGAAGATACAAGAGGAGTAGAAAATCTGCTCCCATCTTTTACACGCAGCTTCCATGCACTGGTATAGCACTTACCTCCATCAAAGCTCCTCATCCTGGTTCAAAACCTGACTGAGAAGTCAGGTTAACCAAATCAACTTCTTTCCAATTCCACCCATTCTAAAGTTGAAGGAAATTTGTCTTTTACTGATTACTCTATAACTACATAACTGTAGGCAGGAGAATTTACAGTATCCCCAATAATACTGCATCATCTTCTTCGTGAATCCTTATTCACCCTATAAAATGAAAACCCTTATGACACTATCCACTATTCACTATCCCTATTTATGGCCCACCACTACTACTACCAGCCTAGGTATAATGATAATCGTAATTTCGTATACAATTAAAATGTTTTATTTGATTGACGTCTGGCTACATGAAAACTATACCTCAAGCTGATAAGCTGTCAAAATCACCAGTGCCACTCAAATGATATGAAATCATTACAAATATTATTTCATTAAAGCTATGAGTTGTCCAAGAAATTGCTTTGGATGTTCAAATCACAAATGGCATTAATTGCCGCCACTGCCAGCACTAGCAGTATGACAACCACACTTTCTTCAAAAAGATTGAGAATTTCAATTAAATGAAATGTACAACATCGAGGCATTGAAAATACAGAATGAGTGATGAGTGATGAGCCTTGATCTCACCACATGTCTACATCTAACAGTTCTAGCGTTATTCCAAAGGTTTCAATTCACAAGTCTAGTGCTTCAGAGATTCACTTCCAGAATGCAACTCTTTTTGCTTGTTGGTGTACAGATTTGTCACTTTAACCATGAAAGTAGATGCAAGATATTTTAAAACAAACGACACAAAGTCTGTTTTTCTCACAATCAATGATCACATGTGAAAAATAAGTAAAGAAAAGCGATAGTTTCCCTTTTAACAAATGAATTAATCCGAACACAAATTCTCAGAGATGAAAATATACACATTCTGACCTAATAGATAAAAATTGAAGAATAATCATGAAGAAACATAATTCATTCATAATTAAAAGGAAGCATTAATAAATACACAGATTTAGAAATATATTATTTTATCTCTCTAATGCCAAAAATGTGGATTCACAGACCCGTCACCCCACACCCTGTACAATCAAAAAGCACTCAAAAGCTGAAACTACCCCCCCTTATTAGTACGTGTCACAAAAGGATTCATGCATGTTGTTAAACTATTGGAGGTGTCAGGACTCTGTACAGTTCTAGCTGCATTTCCATAACTAAATTGTGAAATTTAGCGTGTTCTTCTTCTTCTTCTAAAATGAAAATCACCCTGTTGTACTCGACATAACTGGTTTTCTCTTTCCACGCCACTGAACGAAGCTAGGAAATAATTTTGGGTTGCTCTTCTTCATGCCAATTCAAATCTGGTTGTATGACAGGCATAGGTTCATCTTCCCATTCCCTGATACCACTAGGAAGTACCATTTTGAGGAAACTTTGAGTCTGGAGTTGAAAATGCTACCACCTTTCCTCATATGCATGCTCACTTAACTTCATCGGAAAGAAGTGACCATTTATTTCCCAAGAAAAAAGTGTCAATCTACTACTAAATATTACAATAAACCTTAATTTGTCATTTGAAATCATTTGATAAGACATCCCTTAATGGCACCGTACAATTCATTAAATGAGTTGACACTTCAAAAGTTGTGCATCCCGCCTAGGTCACCCCATCGCTGAAAAACATAACTCTATAACCATTTCTACGGTAATAAAATCTCAACCATTGATTTCTACAAATCTAACAGTTCTAATTTTATTCTGAAGGTTTCAATTCGCAAGTCTAGTGCTTTAGAGATTTACTTCTGGGATGCAACTACAGTCATCCATCAAACATTCATCAAAGAGTCCCTATGATTTTTTATTGGCATATCCGTTTATTTCGCCACTAAATTTTTTTATTAGTTTGAGATTTTTTTTAATTTGCCAATGAAAATATATTTTTTGCTTTGAAAAATGGTTTTAATCACCAACATTTTTTTATTTTTTGAAAACAAGATTAATTTGCCAATGGAAAAAAAATGGTTTTAATCGCCAATGAAAATATTTTATTCAATTAAAAAAAATTGCAATTCGCCACGATTTTACACAAAATTCTAGGGATTATAAAATATTTTCCAATTTGGATTTTTTTTCCCAAAAAATGAAAAAATTCGCTAATAAAAATAATATTTTTATCAAGAAGTATACAAGATTCGCCAAGATTTTACACCTTCACCGAGGGGGGGGTTTCTTAAAGTTTTCCTTATAATCATGTCATTGATTGAAATTCTTTATAGGTTCAAGACCTAGGGGTGGTAACAATCAAGCCTCTCAAAATGCTCGGAACGCATAACCTTCACTTGAAAACAGAGAGGTTTTCCAATGCAAAGTCTAGTGGTATCAGTATGTAGAAGATTTGGCCAACTGGGAAGACTATGTTGAGATCAAGCAAAATTTTCCTAATGTTTTACATGCTTTTGAGATTTCTTGAAAACTATATTGTTCTATCTATGTTTTATTGTTTGAGTCATATACTTGAAATCATCAAGGATGATGATTCACAAGGGGGGATATGTTACACCCCATTGTGCTATGGTGCAGGAGCACCCATAGGTTGCCTTAGGTTGTTTAGGAGGTTGTCTAGGACAACTATGCAATCTATTCTAGTTCATTTGTGTTTGTGCCTTAGTGTCATTTTGTTGTGCATTGGTCAGATGAAGGTCATGTTGACCATAGAATAGGTGTCATAGGGTTTTGGCTACAAATGAGGTTTAGAACTTTTAGGAGTTTTTTTCAAATTTTTGAAAAAGGTTGCTCAGTTGGAGCTACAAGCGGCCAAGGAGAGCCCAAGGAAGAGAATAATTGATTTGGTAACCTATTTAGGGGTGGCCTCAACATGGGAGTCAAGTTGGAAGCATTTGATATTGTCTTAAATTTTTGAATTCAAGACAGAAGCAATTGTGTTTGTTGAGTGTAATCTCTGTTTTGTTTTGTGTTATTGTGATGCTTTAATGGAGTAGTTTCAATACTGTAAATCATGCATAATGTAGGATAGTAGCTCTTAGAATATTGTGTAGCACTAGTTAGATTGGTTATTTAGTTTCCAAGCATTGTTTGTAGATAGTTTGCTTTCTATATTGTTGCTGGTTTGAACCAGGCAATTTGGGGAGAATGGAGGGTTAGTTCACTTTCCCACCGTACAAATTGTACGGCCCTTTGGGAATTATGACTAGACTCCATGGATGTACATATAGTAGGGTTAGGAGTCTTTGACAACATCGGAGCCACTGTGGAAGTCTTCTCCTAGGCGAGCCAGGGAAGAGCCCGACTAGGAAAGACTAAAGTGCAAAGCACTTAGAATGCAGAGGTGTTAATTTTATGTCAAAATTCCTTTTGGAGAAGGAAGATGTGAGACTTACCAAGCTATGGTAAAAAGGAAAAGACTTTTCCAATCCATCTAGTGAGGGAAAGACTTAAAAGATTGTAGAGAAGCCAGGAAAGGGTTTAAAAAGGCCTAGTTTTGCTCTTTTTCAGGTTAGGGCTTTGTACAATCAGTTGAGACCCAAGACCCCAAGATTCCCTAAGAGGTAGGAATTTGAACTAAGTATCCTAAGAAAATATTGGGGTTTCTTTGGAATGTTTTTGGGAAAAACCCTGATTTCTCAGAGAAGGAGACCTAATAGGGCTAGTAACCTTCTAGGCATAATAGTAGGGTTTGGGAAAAGTGACCTGCACATGGAGTTAGGTGGATCCCTAATACCCTTGATAGGATGGATTGAATTCTTTGAAAGCACCTCCACACCTCTGTAAATTCATTTCAAGGAGTAGGTGATTAGTAGCCTTTAGGATGGATTAAGGGCTAAGGCAAGTGTTACAAAATTGCACCAAGTGTTGACTTGGAAGGAAGAACTTAATTGGTAGTTGGGTTGGCAAGGAGAACTAGGGGATCCTAAGAAGGAATAGGTCCTATAGGTTACAAGAGATGGAGTAAGACACCCTAGAGGTCTTCCAAGCAAGATCTAGAGCATGAATCAATGATTCATTCATCCAACCTCCCTATCATATTGGTATTAGAGCAACAAAAGATTTGGGATAGCATATTGTATGTCAGAGCTTGAGTCTAGTGGTTCTACAATCATGGTGACAAATATAGAATTGGCCAAGAAGGTCGAAGATCAGGAGGAAGACAATAGGCGATTGAGGGAAAGAATAGCCCAACTTGAGCAAGCAATGAATAATGTGTAGACCAAGACTGATGAAGTCGGTGATAAGTTAGAAGGAAGGGTACCCAAGAGTGAAGAGGTTGTAGAGGAAGACAAGATCCCTAAACTTGACCTTGTTTTGCAATAAGAGCCTTTCTTGAAGGCATTGAAGGCTATGAGTGGAAAAGCATTTGAAGGCATACCATTGTTTAGTGGTAAATTGGAAGCTGATCTAGTCATGGATTGGATAAAGGGAATGGAAAACCATTTTGAGTGTGATGGAGTCACTGAAGCACAAAAGGTAAAGGTAGAAAAATCAAGATTGAGAGGTTTTGCCTTGATGTGGTAGAAGTTCATCCAAACAGAGAGACAAAAGGAAGGCAAGAAACCTATTTCCACTTGGAAGGGAATGGTTGCCAAAGTGAAAGAAGCATACATGCCAGATGATTATGAGATTCAGCTGCATAAGAAAAGATAGAGCTTGAGACAAAGAGACCAAAATGTGAATTCCTATATAGAGGAGTTTCAAAAACTTTGCATGAGGTCTAATGTATCAAAGGATGAAATTCCTAAGGTGGCTAGATACCTTAACGGTTTGAAGTGGAACATTCAAGAGGAGATGACTCTTCTAAGTCCCAAAACAGTGCACCAATGCTATCAATTGGCTATAAAGATTGAAGAGAGAAGTAAGAGGAAATAAGATCAGGCTTCCAAGAGCAGAGGAAAAGGCAGAGATCAAAGAGGGCATAGAGGTGGATACCAAGGTAGACGGACTGAACAAAGAAATCAGGAAGAGTCTAAACTCACAGAGCATGGAAGTGAAACAAATTCTAGAGGAGGCTATGGAAGAGGTAGAGGATCTCAAGGAGGTTCAAACAGAGGAAGAGGTGCAGGCAGAAGTAACTCTTACTTTGCTAGCATGAAATGTTACAATTGTGGTCAAGTAGGTCATCCTGCTTATAGGTGCCTAGAGAAAGCCTCTTATTCAAATACAGAAAAGAGAGTAGCATATGCTCAAGAAGACACTATAAGTGTCAAGTCACCAGAGGTTAATCATATTGAGTCAGAAATGGGGAGAATTTGATGTTTAGAAGGGTTCTAATCAGACAACCAGTTAAGGAAGAGCCAAAGAAAAGGAGCGCCTTATTTAGGGTGAGATGCAAAATACTTGGGAAGGTGTGCAAGGTTATAGTGGATTCAGGATCTACTAATAACATTATCTCAGAGGAAGCAGTGAGGAAGTTGAAGTTGGAGAAGGAGCCCCATACTAATCCTTACAAGGTGACATGGCTGAATAAAGGGTAAAGTGTTCTTGTGAATGAATAGACAACAATGGAGTTCTCCATTGGAGGGTACAAAGACGGACTAATTTGTGATGTGTTTCCTATGGATGCATGCCATCTTCTATTGGGCAGGCCATGGTAGTATGACAAAGGAGCTAACTATGATGGAAAGGAGAACACCATCTCATTCAAGAAGGATGGTAAAACATTCAAGTTGCAGTCACTGTTAGATGAAGAAGGACAACCTAAGGAAGAAGACAAGATCAAGAAGACAGTTATACTAGGAGCAGTCCAAAAGTTACTTGAACAGTTCAAGGACATAGTCAGTGATGGAACACCAGCAACCTTACCTCGAAAGAGATATATCAGTCATCAGATAGACTTCATACCAAGGGCTTCATTTCCAAACAAAGAAGCTTATAAGCTTACACCAGATCATAACCTAGAAGTGGCTAAACAAGTGCAGGAGTTGTTAGACCAAGGACAAATTAGAAAGAGTATCAGTCCATGTGCAGTACCAGTGGTCTTAGCAACCAAGAAGGGTGGTAAGTGGAGACTATGCACTGACTCTAGGGCTATAAATAGAATTACAATCAAATATAGGTTCTCTATTCCTAGGATTGAGGATTTGATGATTGTCTTGGAGGGGCACAATACTTCACTAAGTTAGATCTCAAGAGTGGATACCACCAGATTAGAATCAAAGATGGGGATGAGTGGAAGATGTCTTTTAAGACAACTGATGGGTTGCATGAGTGGAGAGTGATGCCATTTGGCCTCTCAAATTCCCCTAGCACATTCATGAGGCTCATGAATGAAGTGCTTAAGGATTTCACAGGGATATTTGTGGTAGTGTATCTAGATGATATACTCATTTTTAGTAAGACAACATAGGAACATTTGAAACATGTGGAGTTGGTTCTTAAAAGGTTGCAAGAGGAGAGGTTAGCCATCAACCTAGAGAAGTGTGAGTTCTTCAAATAAGAGCTTGTGTATTTGGGGTTTGTAGTATCCCAAGGATCATTGAAGATGGACCCAAGCAAGGTGGAAGCTATCCTAAATTGGCCTACACCAACCACCAGGACAGAGGTAAGGAGTTTTCATGGATTAGCTCAGTTTTATAAGAAGTTTATAAGGAACTTTAGTGGAATATGTGCACCAGTACTTGATACTATCAAAGGTGGCCTAAAGACTAAGTTTAAATGGACTCATGAAGCAAAGAAGGGTTTTGAGAAATTGAAACAAGAAGTGGCAACTCAACCCATCCTTTTGTTAATTAGTTTTGAGAAGTTATTCACAGTGGAATGTGATGCCAGTGGAATTGTAGTAGGAGGAGTACTAAGCCAAGAAGGTAGGCCTATAGCTTTCTTTAGTGAAAAGCCCAATTAAGCTAAAAAGAAGTATTCTACCTATGACCTAGAACTGTATGCTCTAGTGCATTCTCTTAGAAAGTGGAGACATTATCTCCTACCTAAGGAGTTTTTGGTGTTTACCAATAACCAGGCACTTAACTACATCAACACACAAGAAAAGTTGAGCAATAGACACTTGAAATGGATGGAGTACCTCTAGGCCTTCACCTTTACCATCAAACACAAGAAGGGATAGTTGAACAAGGTGGAAAATGCACTAAGTAGGAGGTTAGTGACAGTGCAAGAGATTCAATTCAAGAGCATTGGGATAGAGAGTTTCAAGGATCTCTATGGAGAAGATGAAGACTTCTCTGAAGCATATAAGGTATGTTTTGATTTTGAGAATCACTTTCATAGTAAATTCTCAGAATATACATTGCAAAGTGGAGTTTTGTTCAAAGGGAATCAGTTGTGTGTTCCCAAAGGAGAATCTCATCCAAGAGAAGCACAATGGTAGTCTTAGTGGTCATTTTGGTATCAACGAGACATTGGAATTAGTGCAAAGGTTCTATTATTGGCCTAAACTGCCAAGGGATGTCAGAAGGTATGTGGAGCAGTGTTAGTTTGTATGAAATCCAACGGGGGAGCTAGCAATGCAGGTTTGTATCAACCTCTACCTATTCCTAGCAGACCTTGGGAATGCATTACAATGGACTTTGTGGTAGGACTCCCTAAAACTAAGACAAGGTTTGATAGTGTCTATGTGGTGGTAGATAGGTTCAGTAAAATCAGTCACTTTGTTCCTTGCAAGACCACCCATGATGCTAGTTATATAGCTCATCTTTTCTTTAAAGAGATTGTGAGGATCCATGGATTGCCATCGAGCATTGTCTCATATAGAGATGTGAAGTTTATGAGTCATTTTTGGAAAACCCTATGGAGAAGACTAGGTACTAACTTGTCTTTTGGATCAGCTTACCATCCTTAGAACAATGGAAAAACTGAGGTGATTAATAGAGTGTTAGGTAACCTTCTAAGATGCCTAACCAAGGAGTATGGACAGACATGGGACATGGTCATATCACAAGCTGAATATTCCTACAATGACAGTGTGAACCAGACCACAGGCAGAAGTCCTTTTGAGATAGTATATGGTGTGCACCCAAGAGGTGTGCTTGAGCTCAGAGATCTAGGAGCTATGGAACATAGGAGTGGCCATGCAGAGGATTTCTCCAGATCGTGAAGGAGATTCAGGAGCAAGTGAAGAAGATAGTCACAGAGGCTACTCACAAGTTGAAGCTAAGGTGGATATGTCTAGGAAAGATCTCCAATTTGCAGTCGGGGACTATGTCATGGTCCATCTCAACAAATACAAATTGTAGAAAGGAGCACCAACTAAGTTGCAGATGAAGATAGTGGGACCATGTAAAGTGTTAGCTAAATATGGAAAGAATGCTTACAAGGTGGAGCTTCCTGCAAACTTAAGTATTTCACCAGTGTTTAATGTGGTTGACTTGATAAGGTATAAAGGACCAGTCATTGATATGGATCAGAACAATATGGATTTCTTGAAGGATGTGAGTAATATAGCCTTACCTCTTAAGGACAAGTTGCAAGCAGAGAGGATCTTTGAATCCAAAGTGAAGAAGTCTACCCAGCACAAGGTGTACATGGAACATCTCATCCAATGGAAAGGAAAACCAGACTCTGAGGCTACATGGGTGGATGAAGCTCATTTCAAGAAGCAAGGCATTGATCTATCTCTAATCTCTCCCCACATTCCTTAGTGTTTATGCAGAGGGGGGAGAATGGTGTAGGAGCACCCATAGGTTGCCTTAGGTTGTTTAGGAGGTTGTATAGGACAACTATGAAATATATTCTAGTTCATTTGTGTTTTTTCCTTAGTGGAATTTTTTTGTGCATTGGTTAGATGAAGGTCGCGTTGACCATAAAATGGGTGTCATAGGGTTTTGGTTACAAATGAGGTTTAGACCTTTTAGGAGTTTTTTTCAAATTTTTGAAAAGGTTGCTCAGTTGGAGCTACAAGTGGCCAAGGAGAGCCCAAGGAAGAGCATAAATTATTTGATAACCTATTTAGGGGTGGCCTCGACATGGGAGTCAGGTTGGAAGCATTTCATATTGTCTTAAATTTTTGAATTCAAGAGAGAAGCAATTGTGTTTGTTGAGTGTAATCTCTGTTTTGTTTTGTGTTACTATGATGCTTTAATGGAGTAGTTTCAATACTGTAAATCATGCATAATGTAGGACAATAGCTCTTAGAATACTGTGTAGCACTAGTTAGATTGGTTATTTAGTTTCCAAGCATTGTTTGTAGATAGTTTGCTTTCTATACTGTTGCTGGTCTGAACTAGGCAGTTTGGGGAGAATGGAGGGTTAGTTCACTTTCCCACCGTACAAATTGTATGGCCCTTTGGGAATTATGACTAGACTCCATGGATGTACATATATTAGGGTTAGGAGTCTTTGACAGCATCGAAGCCACTGTGGAAGTCTTCTCCTAGGCGAGCCAGGGAAGAGCCCAGCTAGGAAAGACTAAAGTGCAAAGCACTTAGAATGCAGAGGTGTTAATTTTATGTCAAACTTCATTTTGGAGAAGGAAGATGTGAGACTTACCAAGCTATGGTAAAAAGGAAAAGACTTTTCCAATCCATCTAGTGAGGGAAAGACTTAACAGATTGCAGAGAAGATAGGAAAGGGTTTAAAAAGGCCTAGTTTTTCTCTTTTCAAGTTAGGGCTTTGTACAATCAGTTGAGACCCAAGACCCCAAGATTCCCTTAGAGGTAGGCATTTGAACTAAGTATCCTAAGAAAATATTGGGGGTTCTTTGGAATTTTTTTGGGAAAAACCCTGATTTCTCGGAGAAGGAGACCTAATAGGGCTAGTAACCTTCTAGGCCTAATAGTAGGGTTTGGGAAAAGCGACCTGCACATGGAGTTAGGTGGATCTGTAATACCCTTGATAGGATGGATTGAAGTCTTTGAAAGAACCTCCACAACTCTGTAAAGTCATTTCAAGGAGTAGGTGATTAGTAGCCTTTAGGGTGGATTAAGGGCTAAGGCAAGTGTTACAAAATTGCACCAAGTGTTGACTTGGAAGGAAGAACTTAATTGGTAGTTGGGTTGGCATGGAGAACCAGGGGATCCTAAGAAGGAAGAGGTCCTATAGGTTACAAGAGGTGGATTAAGACACCCTAGAGGTCTTCCAAGCAAGATCTAAAGCATGAATCAGTGATTGATTCATCCAACCTCCCTATCATGCTATTACTTATTTACTTTTACCTAGTTGTGTGAAAATTCTTTAAATGTGTGTGTTTATGTTTTATGTATTTCAGAAATACAATGAATGAAGGTTTGATTCAAATGAAGTTCTGAAATGATTATGTTTATGAAATATTTGTTGTAAAAGGTTGTAATTGATTCAACTAACTACGTTTTCTATGTACTAATTTGGATGTAGGGACAAATTCAATCCTCCAGAAGAGAGGGGAAGTATCACTGAGGAGAAGGGAATTGGTAGGGTAACCCCTAAATGAGTCTAACTGAGCTTTTACGAACTCACTTCTAGTATAGTCAAATCAATTGAATAGCTTGGAAATGGTAAGTTACCTTAGTCTTGTTTGTGGATGAATTAGGAAAGGTTATGGTTTTTTTTATGATCGTCCTTGATTTAGTCTAAGTTTTTGAGTTTCTGTCAATTGTGAGTTCTTCTTAATGGATTTACATTTGATTGATGTGATATATACATTAAATGTGTATATATATACATATACATGTCTATGATGAACTCATGCACATGATTAAATTACATACATGAATATACATAGATAGACATATCTATGTATGATTATGGATGGAATACACATATATTTGTGGGAACATTCAATGAAAAAGTGTGTGTATATATATACTTCATGTATATATGTCAATCAGTGTTGTTGAAATTATATGTGTGAAGGTAATGTTAAATAAATATACAATACACATATGTGTACACATATATATATGTATTGATATATGTGTATGTATCGATGTAATGAAAATGTCCATACGAGTGTATTAATACATATATAAATATACATATGTACATATATGTTTATATATTTGCACATTTGTAGTATTATTATATGGAATGAATGAATATATGTATATGCATTATAATATTGAAAGATGCATACTATAATCGTGTAAGTTGATATATTTGTATATATACATATATACACATATATATAATAACATGTGATGTCATTAATATATATATATATGTATATGTATATTATATATATATATATATATATATACAAATGTTGATACCGTTTGTTTTATAAAGTGCATGGAATGTATGGAACACATTTCATACATATTTAAAGTAAAGCACATAAGACTATATGCAAATTTTAAATTAATAAACTTGAAGTTTATTAAGAGTGCAACACTATATTATGCATAGGAAATAAAAGCCAAAGTAATATGTTGTATTAGAATGTTGAGAAAGTTGGTGCTGGAAGTAATGCTAATTTTTATGCATGAATTAATCTTTGACTTAGTCTTGAAGCTAAAAGAAAACCAAAGGAATAGGAAACATGGTGTTTTAGTGGTGCCAAACTGAGAAAACACAAACCAAGTAGAAGTTTTAAAACTGAGTTGAGAAGTGTCAATTTTGTGACCCTGATTTCAGCCTTTAGTTGTTGATATTTTTGTATAAATAGAGGTGTCTTTCACTTCATTTGGGGATGCATTCTATCTTTCTAAATTCTGATTTTCTAAGTGTTACTTTGCTGCAATATTGAGCTGTGAGATTGAGAGGTTTTTGGTGTGAGATTAGTGAGGTTTTTAGAGAGATTTATTTGTGGGTTTTGGTCAAGGGAAGGATTTGCAAACTATTTGGTGGAGGTTGTGCTAGGAAACTTGATTTATCAATTGGAGATATCTCATTATAGGCATGCTAGTTCTCTACTTTACTTTTTTGTTTTAAGTTGCAAAGATTGCTTGCTTTTATGAGTGTTGTTTGAATTGATTGGAAATAGGAAAAGAGATGTATTTATGTTTGTTTATACCCATAAAAGGGGATTATCTTAGCATATTACATATGTAGGTATGAGTGCTTATGTGTCCTAATATAGAATATGTTAATTCATACTTAAATATTCATAGTTTGTTTATAAGGAAGTTAGTGAGATTGTTTTATGTTTCAGTTGGTTACAATAGTGTAATGATAAGTAAGAGGAAATAGGTTGTTCCTGGGGTTAAATATTACCCAATGGAGGGAATTTCCTATGGATATAATATGTGTGGTCAATACAAATAAATCTAGGAACGTTTGTGAATAGGATGACTCTCACTCAAAATAACTGGATGGTGAATTCTTTGGCCAAAGTAGTGTAAGTTGCCATTGTTTACACTGTCAATTCACTATGATCTAGTTAGACATTCTAGTCTGAGATTGTCATGCATGTAGGTAGAAGATACTATATAATTAGGTTATAGTTTGTAGGACACAACACCAAGCTCAAAAACTCCTAGTATTATGGGGTTATCCAACCAATATCTTTGTTGAAGGGTAGGGCCATCTTACCTAATAGGTAGATGTCTGAGGGACCACAGTAAGTCTATGATAACCAAAAAATCACTTGAGTGATGCATCTCCTCATCATTTGGCGGCCAATATTTGGAAGGTGGACTACTTGGACCATATGTATTTCTAGTGTTGGAAGCTCAGAAGAGCTATGTATGTACTTTATATCCATTTATATGGAAGGATGTAAATATTAATGTTGTACTTGAGTTTATTCAATATGAAATCAATGTTATGGAAATATTTGTGAAATTATAATGAAATGTAATGGAAGTTTGGAATAGTTTTTATTTCATATGTGCATGTAATTTATATTTTAGAAAAGAAAATTTATTTCTATGTTATGGCATCACGGTTTATTCACTTGTGGGTTAAAACTTAGGAAATTTTTTGAGTAGAACATTAGGCATGTTAAAAGATTGGATTGCATGGATTAGGATTGATTGTATTGTATGGGTTAGATGGGGATGGGGATGGTACAATAGTTTACCTAGGTACTCCCTCTCTAACAAGTAATAATAATACAATACTAAGTACAAGAAATGTACACATACATTGGAATCATCAATAGTCCAATTACTAATCCTCCACAATCAATAAATGTACAACTTGAAAGTACAATTTTAATAATAAATCAGTAATAATAGGAGGATATAAATAATATAGTCTCCAATCGCCATCGAGTCTCTCATAGTAATATGTAAGTCAAAAGATGAGAACATGGTCCAAGTGCTTTTCTATTGAACCATGAAGCTTACGCTTCCCCAGAGAGTTCTTCCTGACATGAAGAACCATTGACCCTACACGAAATTCTTAGCAAAAATAAGTCAACGAACAAGATGGAATCTAGTGCATGCCTAATATATCTACCTGCATTTATATTATAGAAGAACATTCTATGATATATATTAGGATATGGCAGAGAGAAAATATATATAATAAATCCATCCATTTCAATGGTTTAAGTCACTTGGCCAAGCATATAGCCGTATACAACTAATAAAAGTAGAACTAGAAAAAGTAGCCTATGCTCCCCAAAAACCCATATGCGACACCCATCCCAGAAGGTACAATTTCCACAAACACTCATGAATATAATATTTCCATAATTAAAATTTATTTATAACATGCATAATGATCAAAATAATTAATTAAATAATGTACATCAATCATTATTCCTATCTTTCATGTATTAAAAATGGTAAAATGTATATATACTATTGACATGCAATTCATTCATTTTTACAAGCGACTTGTTATAAAAATGCAAATTGATCTTTATTGACATTTACTGTCTTCACATAATATTAATGCACATGCAACACTATTTTCCTGTTCATGCAATATTTAAAATACATGCATTATTTTTCATAATTTCATGCAATACAAAAATTGAAATAGGCTCTATGCAAGCCCAAGAAAGAAGAGTAATGAACCTTTACTCCTACCAACAAAAGATATGCTACCATATCAAATAAATCATATCTCTAGCAGCTTCAAATGTTTTTCTTATACCATTTATTTTTAATTAAATAATATGCATGTTGTTCCTAAAAGATAATTGATTAGTTCAAGGAAACAATTAGAATGGTCTTTATTGTTGATTCTATACTACTGTTAAGAAAATTCAAAAGATTTTTTGTAATCATATGCATATTCTAAAGGACTCCTTGTGACTGTGAAAGGGAAAATGTTTGGTTTACTCTTGACTCTAGTTGAACTTGGTTATGAGGTCAAATTGAGAGGTACAAAACTTTAACAATACACCTACAATCTTACCCAAAATTCTATTTACTAATGTTGGAGATCATGCTCCCCTTCTAGAAGTGCAGGAATTGCATAAGATGCAACAAGCTTGGGGGATTTCTCCACCTCAATGAGACACTCTACAATCTCTATTGTCAAAAACTATCCCTTTTGACTGCTGCCCATAAAAGATCAGGTGTTGAGCTTTTATCAACTATAGCAACGAAGATTTCAAATGTCTCGATTGATTTCCCTACTACACACAAGGGCTAGAACCTGAGGGCGCAACCTTCTATAAGGATATTCATTTGTAGAAGTCATTGTGTTGGACTAATAACTTATCTACTAGTTGAAAATCTTTGTCAGTAACTCGCCACCCTCATACTCCATGGGAAGATCCCATGAAGGGCAACAACTTGTAGTGAATTCTTCCACCATACGTATGTATGAACTGGGATATTGGTGACCAACACACGCAAGGAGACTTAAGCGATCTTTGCAAGCTCTTAGAATTTGTGACCATCTTAAGGGCGAATTTTCAATGAATTCAGTTCTAATTTATTTTTTTTGTTTATTCCCTTCACCAATTTTTTTTATTTTTCAATATCCATCATAGCTTCTGCCATCCTCCTCTTCTACTCCACTCCTCCCTCCCAGATTACCACATCTTCCCCTAAGAATTGGTCTAGAAAATGATTTTTTACCATGAGCCTACATTGTCATTTCTTTTTTTATTATAATTTTCTATCACCGTTTTGATTACCAATATAGGAGAGGATGAAATGCCAAAGGTAGGCCCATGTATGTAGGGAGTGACTCCCATAACCTACCCATGCAAATAAATACTTCCTTCCAAATATACCTTCTCTCATTTCATTTAGTTTTTAATTTCATGCAATAGACAGATTTGACTCCTGTTTACTCTCAGTTAAATATCAAGGTATGAATTTATTAGCCGATAGGCTATATGTTTGAAATTTCCACCAGTATTTTCGCCAACCTAGCAATGAATAGAATTTTCTCAGTGTCAGAAGTTTCCTATCTGATGACAAGTCCCCCGGGGTTGTTTATGACATCATGGAGTTTGTAAATTAGGTGGGTTGGCAGTGGTGGAGTTGGTTTCCTTGATATGCGGAAGTAGAATGGCAAGTGTTTGCTCACACAAGGGTTAATGCATCATCGCATTTTTGTACGATGGTGTTGGAGGAAGTAAATGAGATATTTAATGTTGCAGTGTGGGAAAGTATACTCTAAAATGTGAAAGAAAATAATTGATTAAGTTGCATTGTCAAAAGAGCCATTGTGGTGTTGTTTTGATAGACAACTATTCTAAAAATCGTCATCTTCGGCTCTATGGTTGGTTTGATAGCAACCTATTCTAAAAATCGTCACCTTCAGCTCCATAGTTGGTTTGATAGCAGACTATTCTAAAAATCATCACCTTAGGCTTCATTTTATAGTAGATTGGAGGGTTTTAAAATTGTTACTCTCTGGAATGTGTAAATTATTTTACATGGGTATTTTGCATAAATGATTAATTTATTATTCATGTTTTTTTGTTATATGTTTGTATCTTTGGCATTATACCCATTTTGGAGAATTCAAAGAGATTAAGGCTCTGTATGGATGGAGAAATTGCAGTTAAATGTTCTTTCTTTCGTCAAAAAATATGGTTAGGCTTAGTAATTTTTTTGCCCTTCATTTATTGTTTGTAGTTATATGTATGAATCTTTGGTGTTATACCCATTATAATAGGAGAATTGTAGTTAAATCTTCTTTCTTTCATGAAAAAATATGGTTAGGGTTAGTAATTTTTTTCCCTTCGTTTATTATTTGTAGTTATCTTTGTGCATCTTTGGCGTTATACCCATTACCATAGGAGCAATTGCAAATTAGCATAGGTGTAATTGCATATATATATGTAGATGGTTAGTATGAAACCATAAAGATATTCATGACAAAATTAGTGTAGTGGTTGTTAAATGTTATTTTAATAGCTCTTTTAGAATTTCTCTATTTGTCTATAATATTTAGTGCCAGGTAATGTAGCTCAAATTTTCAATTAAGTTTGTGGCGCTATACACATTTTGCATAGATTATTGCTACCCATTGGGTTTACGAGTTGTATTTAATGTGGGTTTATGTTCATCTGTCATTTACGTGTGATTCTTAAGTGTTATTCTAACATCTCTTACAATTTTTATGTATACTTCTTGTCTTGTACCAATATGTTTCATGATATTCTTTTTTCCTCATCTGTTTCAAGCTCCTTATAACAAACTGTTAATTACTGTGGTTATTTTGTCTAGATAGAACATGTTATATATATCGTGTGTCAATATGTTTGATGATATTATTTTTTTCTCATCTGTTTGAAGTTCCCCATAACAAGTTGTTCTTCACGATATTATTTTTTTCAGTTGTTCATAACAAACTGTTCATTATCGTAGTTTTCCTCTTCTATTCTCCATATTTTATTCATCATATTCATTTTTCCTCATCTGTTTGAAGCTCCTTATAACAAACTATTAATTGCCATGATTATTTTGTCTGGAAGGAACATGTTATATGTCTTGTATCAATATGTTTCAAGATATTCTTTTTTTCTTGTCTGTTTGAAGTTCCCCATAACAAATTATTCTTCATGATATTCTTTTTTTCAGTTGTCCATAACAAAGTGTTCAGTATCATGGCTTGCCTCTTCTATTCTCCATATTTTAAAGTTTTATTTAATGTGGGTTTCTCTTGTTTTTCCTTCATCTATTTGAAGCTCCTTATAACAAATTGTTAATTATCGTGGTTATTTTTGTCTAGATGGAACATGTTATATGTCTTGTATCAATATGTTGCATACTATTCTTGTTTTCTTTGAAGTTGAATCTATCACAAACATTACAAGGAACAAACTATGCAAAATACGGATAACACCAAAGATTCATACAATATATATATGTTTCTATATATGCATATATATATATATATAGAAAAGTATACTCTGAAATGTGTGAGAAAATATATTGATTGAGTTACATTGTCAAAAGAGCCATTATGGTGTTTCTTTGATAGTAGACTATTGTAAAAATCATCGCCTTCATCATAAACAACCTTGGGGAGCTCGTCATTGGCTGGAAGATTCGTAGCGCCGAGAAATTCTATTCACGACTGGGCTGATGAAGATCCTGGTGGAAATTTCAACCATTGCATATATATATATATATATATATATATATATATATATATATATATATTTATGTATGTATATATATATATGTATATATATGTATGTATGTTTTTCTAATAATTCTTTTACAATTTCCCTATTTTCCTGTAATATTTAGTCTCGGATAATGTAGCTCGAATTTAGAATTGACAAGGCAACAACTACATAGATTTCTTGTGTTGTATCAATATGTTCCATGATATTATTTTCCCCTCATCTTTTTGAAGTTCCTTATAACAAACTATTTTTTTCTCAGTAACCCATAACAAACTATTCATTGTCAAAGTTTTCTATTTAATGTGGGTTTTTGATCATCTGATATTTTCTTGTGGTTCTTAAGTGTTTTCCTAATAGTTCTTTTACAATTTCCCTATTTTCTATAATATTTAGTGTCAAATAATTTAGCTCTTATTTAGAATTGACAAGCCAACTGTTACATAGATTGTTTGTCTTGTATCAATATGTTTCATGATATTCTTTTCCCCTCATTTGTTTGAAGCTCCCTATGAAAAACTATTCATTGTCGTGGTTTAGCTCTTGTAAATTACAATTGTTAGATAGATTGCTTGTCTTGTACCAATATGTTTCATGATATTCTTTTTTCCTCATCTGTTTCAAGCTCCTTATAACAAACTGTTAATTGTTGTGGTTATTTTGTTTAGATGGAACATGTTATATGTTGTGTTGCAGAATCTGTAAGTCGTACAGATATATACATACACATATATATATGTATATATATATATATGTGTGTATATATATATGTATATATATATATGTGTGTGTATATATATGTATACACATATTGTGATCCCTAAATGTCTATCATATTCTAAATATGCAAAACAACTATTATGCACTAATGGAAGAACACAAAAGACACACTTCAAGATTAGCCTAAGGAATGATAACACAAAGAAAGATAGAAAAATAATGATTATACCTTTGTGTTGCAAATTCCTTGGTTGGCTCTTGATGTTTGAAAGCTTGTGTGCTCCTTGGATGGCTATGGAGATGGCTAAATACAAGATGAACAATATGATAAAAATACAAGTGTTAATGGCTAAATGACTTGATTGGATGAGAGAAAATACTTGCAAATTGAGTAATCAAATTGGTAGCATAAGGGTGCAAATGGCTAAGTGTTGTTAAATGAAAAAATGGAAAAGGTTTGGTATCAAATGCATGAGGTTCTCAAATGAGAGAAAAGAAGGGGTATTTATAGAGGGATATGAATTCTCTAGAGAATTCAATGGTTCAGATTAAACCAACAAGGCCAAGATGGAGGGCTATGTTGATTTGAGGACTCACAAGCCCTCACATCTTGACATGTGGAATGTGAGATGGCCTAGGATTAGATGATGTGGAAGTGAGGTGGAAGGAAGGTACATGATGTGGAGGAAGGAAAAATACCTTGTAAGTACCTTGATGTGGCCACTCAATGATCACATGAGGAAGAAGAAATTTTTTGGAAGAATAAAAGTGAATTTAAAATTCACAATGATTGGAAGAATCTAGTGGATAAGACAAAGTTCCCAAAAAGGTGGGAATTTTTCACATGTGAGTGATGTGACAAGTCAAATTTTATAGAATTCTTTGGCACATGTGAAGTGACAAGTGAAAGGTTCTATAATTTGCATGGGGAAGAGAAGATTCCTTGGAAGGATAAATGTGAATTAAAAATTCACATTGGGAAGAGAGGAGTCTTGGGTGAATAAAAAAGAATTAAAAATTCTTTGGGAGATGGGGAGTGTTAACCAAGGTACTGATTAGGCTTAACTGATCAATGATTAGAAGATGATTAGTGACTAATGAAGGTTAAGAAGTCAACTTGTAAAAGTTGGAGGATGTGACATGTCTTAATCAAGGATTAGACATGTGCACATCTCCAATGATGAGATTAGAAGATAATTTAAGATTAAGGAAAAGGATGTGACATGTGAAGAATTAAATAAATTTCATATTTATTTAATTCGTTTGGCGAAAACGAGAATAAAGGGTAAGGTATTTAATTATTTATTCAGTACCTTAGGGATTTAGAAGAATTAAAGGTATTAATTAAATAATAGCAATATTAGTTAATTAATGCAAATAAGAGGATATTTAGACGAAAAAGGGGTAAATTTGGATAAATGAAGTGTCCAAATTTAGGTGTCTACGCATATATATGTATATATAAATATATATTACATATATGTATATATTTATATATACATATATATTACATATATGTATATATTTATATATACATATATGTATTGCATATATATATGTATAAATATATATATACATATATTTATATAGATACATATATATATATACACATATTTATGTGTATATATGTGTAAACCCATGTACTTAGCAAAATCTATGTCATCATAAACAACCATGGGAAACTCATCATTGGCCAAGAGATTCTTGGCACTAAGAAATTCTAATCATAATTGGGCTGATGAAAATCTCGACAAAAATTTCAACCATTGGATATACATATGTATCTATATATGCATACATATATAAATATATACACATATATGTATGTATATATGTATATATGTATATATGTATGTATATATATATATAGATATATATGTATATATGTATATATATATATAGATATATATGTATATATGTATATATATATATATATATATATATGTATGTATATATGTTTTTCTAATAATTCTTTTACAATTTCCCTATTTGTCTATAATATTTAGTCCTAGATAATGTAGCTCAGATTTAGAATTGGTAAGCCAACTGTTACATTGATTGCTTGTCTTGTATCAATATGTTTCATGATATTCTTTTATCCTCATCTGTTTGAAGCTCCTTGTAACAAACTATTCATTGTTGTAGTTTAGCTCTTGTAAATTCTAAAATTTTGTAGACTGATATAAATTGCAAACATGGCATTGATCTGTACCTTTGGGCTGCTTTCAATTTTTTTGGTCTATATAAGTTTTTCTACCTCTTAAAGTTCTATTTAATTTGGGTTTTTGATCATTTGTCATTTACCTATCATTCTTAAGTGTTTTCATTATAGCTCTTTTATAATTTCTCTATTTATCTATAATATTTAGTACCAGATAATGTAGCTCAAATTTTGAATTGAGAAGGAAAATTTTGCATAGATTGGTTTTCTTGTATCAATATGTTTCATAATATTGTTTTCTTTGCTTCCCCATAACAAATTCTTCATTATTGTATTTCACCTATTTTGTTCTCCATGTTTTTAAGTTCTATTTAATGCGGGTTTCCCATCATCTGTCATTTTCCTATAATTATTAAGTGGTTTTGTAATAGCTCTTTTATAGTTTCCCTATTTGTCTATAATATTTAGTGCCAAATAATGTAGCTTGAATTTTGAATTGACAAGCCAATTATTACATAGATTGATTGTCTTGTATCAATATG